>CM031238.1:159370814-159787490 GCA_018340775.1 Taxus wallichiana var. yunnanensis | reverse complement strand
ACCTATTTGATTTTCTCAAGTAAATGAGTAAGGTGATCAATTTGTTTTCTCATACACGTATGCTCTTTATGACCAGGAGCTTCTTGTAATAGAACACAAATACTTGTCTTTTTGTGTTCTAGGATCAAGTCGAAGTGTTCATGTTAATTTTAGTTTTGGTCTTGGTTTCCTTCTTAGGTTGATCTTTTTTTTTTCTTTCTTATTTTCGGTCTTTTTTTTTGTACTAGTACTTTCTACAAGGGCATGTGATTTGAACTTGAGAGACCCCATTTGAATGAGTTTGTCATGTTCTTGAATGAGTTGGGACAAAAAATAGTCAAAGGAGGGCATATTCTAATCCTTACCCAAGGTAGATTTTGTAGCATAAAATTTGACACAAAGCAGAATATTCAAGACCTAACTTAGAGAGAATCGACAAGATAAGTTGAGAATATTTCTTCTCTACTTGACATTCCTTTAACAACAATCTAGTGTGGACAAACTTAGAGAAGAATGCTTGTAGGTATTCTCACTAGGATTTAACCCTAGTAGTCCATTTTCCAACTCATGCACTCTCATGTCATCTTGTTGTCCAAACATTCCATCCAACATTTTCCATGCAAAATTAGGTGTTTTAGGCGACTTAATGTGGAAGAGCAAGTCAAGAGAAGCATGGGACATGCAAAGAAGACCTAAAGCTTCATCACTACGGTTTAACCACTTAGATTTTCGGAGTTCGTTTATCTGGTTTAGTCTCAGTTCCCATGGTGATGTGGAATAACCCTTTACCCCTTAGTTTCATAATTATTTTCTATCTCCATTTGAAGAAGTTGAATGGCGTAAGAAAAGGAATTGAAAGTTCATCCATAGTGAAGAGAGAGAAAGAATGCAGACAAGAAACACAAGAATCACAACCACCCATGATAATATAATAACCCCCCTACTTTCGACACTGTATAGTTTAGTGCATTGAATACAATTAGGTCCAATCGTGCATCTGAAAACACTTGGTAACTCACCTTGCAATTAGTGTAATACCGCGCAAGAGAGGAGACCACAATCGTGTTTCGTGGAGTGCAGACAAATTCATGCCGTACATAAGCACAATTGTAAAAAAATATGAATGAGGTGAAATCAAATCCTGTTTATGAGAAAAAACATATCACATCACAAAGGAAGCCTCCTTGCTGCAAAGCATGGTGGATGCACCCACTAGTCGCATGATAATAAGGGTAAAATACAATGTTTTGAACTCAAGAGGAGTCTGGATGATCTTGAGGAATGTCGGAAAGGCACACGGAAGACAAAGAGGTTCTCGAGTGATCTCTTGCACACTTGAGCACACGATCGATAAAAAAATCAACAATAACGCTTTTTAAGAAGTTACCATTTTGAAACGTCTGATTTAGCTAATTTTAGAGCTTTTGGAGTTTTAAAAAATGATAAAAAAACGTTAATATAAAGATGATTTTAAAAAACTTAATCATAAATGATATTCGTAATTAATAGGAATAGATTTAATGTAATTAAATCTAATTAATTACGAAAAACTAATTAAGATCTAAATATTAAATCCTAAAAAAATACTTTTAAAAAAATCAATTTTAAATTATTTCCACTTACAATTTAGAAAGTTTGGTTTAAGATCTATTAATATATATTAAGAGAAGGTAGTTGCTTTTAACTTTACTAGAGCTGAAATAGAAATAGATTATTAAAAGAAACTTATCGTTGTAAAAAAGAACCCACTAAAAAAATTTAATGAACTTACCAAATAAAAACTTACCAAAAATGTGGGTTTTGTTGTTTTTTTGTAGAGTTTGTGGTGTGTTTTGTGCGTGGAGGCTCGTGAGCAGAAAAAACCCTTGGTGGCAAGCGTTGGGAGGATCTTGTGGTGGCGTTGGGAGGAGCCACAGGGAAGGCTAGGTCGTGAGGGTGAGCAAGGAAGGATGGAAGCCAAGAGGCGGCCACGACGAGGCAAAAAGGGCTCGGCCACGAGAGGTGAAGCACACAGAGCAACAAGCGACCACGGAAAAAAATGGCCATGGAAGGTTTGGCACGATGAGGTGGGGCCTACCAAAAAAACACAGCAAAAAAATGATTTGCCAAAAACGTAGATCAAGGACTTTGTAATCCAAACACGTTGGCGATGTAGCTTGCAGGAAAAAACGCAAATACCAATTTGAAACCTGGATCTCAAAAAAAACACCATGCAAACACAAAAAGACCAAAAAAGGATCTAAAATTTTTCCAATTTAATAAAAAAATAATTTATTAAAACCAGAATAAAGAACCTCCTTTTTGCTAATCTGCTAAATTTAGCTACAGCTAGCTAAATGAAGCTACAAAACCCTGAAAACTCAAGGAGATCTACACATGCACGAAGAACACAGAAAAACCAAACAACTTTCCAAGAGCAACTTGTTAAGAATGTTAGCAATAAATTTCCAGAATATAATGATCGAAAAACTTGCACGAGGAGTAAAAAAATGAAACCAAGAGTAATCACAACTCAAATGACGAATGCACGTTTACCCGATCTCATCTCTGATACCATGAAAGAGTTGGCGAGAATCATATCAAAAACTGTGCACCACGATAAAGTTGCACTCTGAAGGAAACGTAATAGCTCCAATGTAATCACAAGGAGGAATCGATCAATAAATGGAAGAGCTTGCATAACAGAACAAATCTTTCACATAGAGAAAATATAGTGGAGTGTCTTGGCATACTCATAAATGTTAAATGAAGGGATACATATAGGGTGTTGAGTAATCCTACTACATGACACACAAGAAACTGTAAACCTAACCCATGTGAGATGACCCTCCATATGTGTGGAGGACATATAGGATCCCACACACCAACAACATCTTCCTTTGGCCATGATTCAAAAATTGAAGGAAATAAGAATCACATGTCATATAATATGTGTGTTCATTTGACAAATCATTATGTTAAGGTGTGTATATAAACATCGATATTGTTTCAGTGATTATGGTTCATATGACATAGTTATCTGCAAAGTTATTCATTAATATCACATATGTTACCTTGATTTAACATAATTATTCTATTTCGATGATGATGATAGTAATATTTACTTATGTTGTATGAAGGATTCATATCTGAAAAGTATCCACAAAACCTTTCCCATGTATATGATTTATGTATATGAATATGGAAAACTTATGCTACACCATCCCTCATATTGTGAAATCAAATCTCTATTGAATTTGACTGATTTGGAAGAATTAGATGACAACATAGATAATAATGTTAGAGTAATTAAGAAAGGGTATTACATGGGATCCAATTTAGATGGTTCAAGGGTATTGAAGAGAGTGGATTATTTTTTCACCATTCATAATCTAAAGAAATTCATTTCTTTATAGGGTCTTTGATACCAACCTCAAATCCAATTAATTTTACTATCAATTTGGTCACGATATTAAATTTTACCATGCACCAACTCTTTTCCATTAGGGGTATGTACCTATTATGATTTTTTTCACATACATGTTTGAGACATGACTACACTATTCACACTTATAGTCACATTATGGGAATAACACTTTCCCTACCCTCCTAAGACTGTTTCACTTCACATAATTGTGCACATGATACTTTGACATGATGTTATCAAATATTTAAAACCCATAATTTTATTCTATTTTACATCCCACACTTCATTGAATTTTATTTCCCGATAATCCTTTGGCCTTTACATATATAATGGGTTTTCCCCTTTTCTTTGTTTCATTGTTTTCTTTTTGGATTCGATTTCTTGATTTCCTCTTTCATTTTGTAGTACTGATTATTACTTATTTCTATAATATAAAATATATAAATACATAACTCATACATTAATTTATTTGATAATACACATTGTTACTTGATGTTATTTATCATATTACATAGTAATTATATTTTATACACATCGTTTTCATGGTATACATGAGTTATATACAAAAGGTTTAAGCTACATATGGACAAGGATATATATTCTTGAAATTATTCATACTCAAAGGGTAAATTTTCCACATTGGATACATGTGCACTCTAGGGGTAACTTAGCACCTTATACATGTTCTTTCTATGTTATTCCATTGATCATATTGAGACACTTAGACTTTTCTATATGACATGATCTTATTCATATATTTATAGTAATCCCTCACATGGATGTCACTCTTTTCTATATTTGGTGATGACATTGATTTTTTATGTGCGCTAACATTGTTTGGTGTATGCTTACTTATTTTTTATGATTGTTATATTGAGGTTTACATGATTGGTCATTGATGTGTTCTTATATTAATTATTCTCAGCTTATGTGTTTTTACATTTCTTAGTTCAAATAATTATGGCTTCTTGTGTGTTTTAGGACCCTATTCTCGAAATATCATGTTATTCTTCATGTCATATGTTTCTTGTGTACTTTTTAATCATCTTTTTTTTCTTATGATTTTTTCGTTATGATGCTTCATGCTACTATATGCTCCTATATACTATTATTGTGGAACTAATTGGTGTATATTTTACATGACTATATGTTGTTACATATAACTTAGTGTCATGATCTATGTCCTTTTCATGTCTATTTATTTCTATTGATGTTACCATTATATGTATATATCATGTATCTATTATGACCCTTACTATTGCATGCTTCATTAATATAGCTTGTTGATATTGACACCTATCTCTATATAATTTTCACGATTAGATATTGTATGATACTAACAAAATATTTTCCTTGAATTACATGTTTAATATGTTGCATTATGTGTGTGTATGTACACGCATGTGTGCATGTGCGTGTGTGTGCATATTTGATGACATATCATGCTTGTTTATATAATTATTTTACATGGTTGTATATTTTTATATTTATATTAAAAATTTCACATAGTACGTGTAAATCTTCCTTTTGACATGGATGATTCACAACATTTATCCCTTATTTCAAAGGAGGTATATAATGGGCTAGTTTTAGTTATGAGGGTTATGTTTTTTTTTATTAAGGGCAAATAGTTTTGAAGGGACTATACCCTGTATACAAAAGGGCTCAAAAGCCAAATATCAGAAGTGAGAGAAACAAGCCCAGAGAAGGGCAAAACAACCAACCTCAAAGGGCTCATCAGCCAGATAAAAAAACAAATTAGAAGAAAGGATCCAGACGTACAATGATCCAAAAAACAACAGAAGAGATCAAAAAGCAAACAATAGATATCTATCATAGAATATCTCCGCCAAAAACAGCTCCAGATCCGCGGTCATCAACAACCGCGGCCAAGAAATGAGTGATACGGCACCACGTTACTTGATAGCCCTGTCAATCTTGGTTTTGATCGCTTGCAGTGAGACAAAGAAAGCAATGGTTGTGGCCTGAGAAGAGTCTTTCAGATCTACCTGAGCAATTGCCATATCCCTTTTCTCTTTGGGGCCCCAAATGTCTTCATTAATCCCGCTTAGGCTACATACACTATGAACATGTTGTTCAATGAAATTATAAATACTTTTAAGAGTAGATAGGATGCAGTCATTACGAATTTTTGCATTTCCCATTCTACCATCCAAATACTATAACTTCTTGAATACTTCAGCAATAACCCCCTCCTCATCATCACTTTGTAGTATTCCTTTTCCCTTAGCTTTTTCCATATTTTTGATAACCCTTTTGAGCTCTTGTATTTCCTTTTCCATCTTGTCCATTTTGACCATCAAATCCTCCTCCTTAGGCTCCTCCACCGGTTGGCTGATGTGCAGGAGGTTCTCGGCAAGCTCTAGGTCTTTGTGGCTTCTAATAACCCTCTGAGAAGTAGGGATCTTAGTTTTCATGCCCTTTCTTTTCTTGCTAGATGCAAAGTAGTTTCAATCTTCCTTTTGAGTAGGGGGAATGGAGGTGGTGTGAGCAGGGGGAGGAATGGAGGAAGAGGGTGGAGCAGGATTCACACGGGGACAGTTTGAGCAGTGACGATGGATAAGAAGAATTAGCCCTTGATGCAGAGGGACTACCCTAGAATGGCTCTGCACTTCCCTAACTGATTTCTCTAGCGATTTTATCAAGTAGTGAGGGAAGCTGATGGTTATATTTCTATGAAAGTGGTTAAGAAATATCAAATGCTTTTGAGGTATAGTAACAAATCTCCCTTCAAGAGTTACATACCTAACAAACATCCTGGCAAGCTCAGCAAAAGGCTCAGGAATCGAAGCCAGCTTGATGCTTGCTGTCACAAACTCAAGATTTTCCCCTTCGTCTAGGAATTTCTTTGTCTCCACCTCCCTGTCTACCTTCTTATTGAAGAATTTTGTGCCATCAAGACTGAGTCCCATGATCTAGGCGATGAGCTCCTCCGTGATCCCAACCTCCATGTTGTTGTATTTAACAACCCGATTCTTCCATCCCTATGCGAATTTAATAGAAATATCTTGATCAAAACCTTGAATCCTTTCTATCAAATTCACAAGACCCCCAATTTGAAGGTAATTCAGAGCACAACATCCTCTTTCCACGCTAGATTGTGGGTGGGCTCTATTTTGCATGGCGGACCCCCCATTTTTCCAGTGATTCTACTCTCAACGGTAAAGATTTTAGCACTATGCGTAGCAGACTTAGCTTTGTTTTTGAATCTTTCCCTTCCATGAAAGAAGATGTAATTATTAGACCATACTTTGTAATTAGTGACCCACTCCTTGGCGTTCTCCCTATGACAAGAAATGATGGCTATCCAGTTCGCACAAATCTCATCAATCACACAAATCTTATATGATGTCATCATTCTGTACTTAAGGATCCGCTCATTAGCATCAACATTACTTGTTGTTAGTGATGATTTTCTTGGCCATTTATATCATTGATTATGTCTTTATTAACTTGAATGGGAAAAATGTCCCCCCTTAGCCATGTTTGAAAAGTATTGGTAACTCCAAAGTTTGCCAAACCATCTGCGACCCTATTGCCTTCCCGATAGGTGTGAGTGATTTTAACATTTTCAAAACTCTTGCATATATCAGTAGCTTCAACAATGAAATCTCTAATTGACCAGTAACTTGGGGTGTTGCTTTTTTAAGAGATTGATGATGTTCGAGAATCACCCTCAATTATAATATTGAGAATATTAAAATCCACAGCTAGCCTTATTCCCCATAAAAGCGGCAAGAGCTTCGGAGTAATGATTAGTTACGATGGTTATGTTAAACAAAGAAATTTACATTCAAAAACTAATTATATGATTAATAGGGGTTTGGTTGAGCTTATTAATATATTTATAAAATATTGAGGAACATTTGATCACATACTTGGACATTTTATATGATTTTAGAGACATTTAATCATATATTTAGACATTATAAATGATTTTGAGGGACAATTAATCACATGAGGCATGTATTTGATCCATCTTGAGACACTATATTTATATTTTGAGGCTCTAAACATTTATAGTGAGAGATACATTGATCACATGGGGTATGGATTTTATCCATAGAAACACATTTAATAAATAAAGTTTGAAAAAATTTGGGTTTTAAAATGGTACTTTAACAAAACCACAGTCAGGGGACAACAAGTCCCTCCTCTTTATGGGAGAGGTTCCCTTATTAAAAGTAAGCAGCAAAGCTTATATACAAATGTACAACTTTCATCTTAAGGCTAGACCTCTGACATCTTGAAATGATTTTATACCAAAATAGATTATCAATACAAATGAATGGAAGAACTAAAGAAAGGAAAGAGAAGAATATAACAAGTACTTTCAGGAAATATAGATAGTAGAGTATAACCTATATGTACTAAGCAAGAGTGATACAGAACATAATCATTCACATTCATAGCATAAGATATCATTCCACAAACACAAATTTCTAGAAATCATATCAATAAGAACAAAAATTTCTTATTACAGAAGATAAATGATCCACAAATTTCAAGTAAGCAAGAGGGACAATGGAGGAAGATAGAGAAAAGGGAAAAATCCTTCTGTATTGATTTACTTTTGACTATAATTACACTTCAAAAGTATCAAAGTCCAACCTTTTGCAATGAGCCAAGCTCTTACATTTATAGATGAAGCGAAAGAGAGAGAAGAAGAGAAGGAAAGAAATCTGATTTGGAAGCTCAACCACCAACCATTAATGCCCCTGCAAATCCACCTACAATCTGTCAAATCTGGTTTTGCATGTCTTTGGCGTGCTGAAGAAGGAAGGATGGAAGATCAAATCAAATTTGATCTAGTTGAAGCAATCCGATCACATATTAATGGCATGAAATATGTTTTCTATATTTTCACCCAAATCAAGATATCAATCGGTTCTCCATGTCTATTTGGCGTGTTGGAGAAGGAAGGATGGAAGATCAGATCAAATCTAGTAGTTGAAGCAATTGGATCCCTGTATTAATGGATTGAAATACTTGTTCCATATTTTCACCCATCAAAGCCTACTGAAAATAATATTTTATGCTTCCATGGCATAGAGGAGACCAAGACCTTTCCAACAGTATAAATTTGTCAAATTTCAAGCACTAGAGTGAAAGTTATGCTCATTTGAATATTTGAATTGAATTTGTACAAAAATGGTGAAAATGTAATTTTTGCAAAATGGATCCGCGGGCCCGAAATTGAAATTGTGCCTTTAGCACAAAAGATGCAAAAGTGTAAAATTTCCCCATGCCCCTACAACTTCACATTTTGCATTTGGGTCTGACACGTGGCTTTACCTGAGTGGTAATGCAGAGTCGTGTTCACTTTATCACTTTACGCCCTTTATGGAAACAAGGCTCAAAATCTCAAAGTTCTCCATCGACCCGCTTCCCTACTTTGACTTTGCGACACGGGCTTGATATTTGACTTTTTCCTTTGCATGAGTAGGGTTGCGGTTCACTTTATCACTTTATGCCTTTTATGGAAACAAGGCTCAAAATCTCAAAGTTCTCTTGACCCACCTTCCCACTTTGACTTTCCATGCGGGCATATTTGACTTTTTTTGTAATGTGGGGAATATTTGACTTTTTCCCTTGGCATGGTGGGGCCGCTTTAGGATTCGCCTGACTTGAAAAGTTCAAGAGACACGTGGATCCTTCCATGGCTTTTCTCTATTTCTTTATGTTTTGGCTAAGTCCCTTTTGTTTGGCAGGGCCATATGTCTAACCTTGGACACGTGGAGGCTTAGTGCACATTTGGGACCTACCTCCATATTTTTCCTTTGAAGTTACAGCCTAGAGAGACACGTGGAGGCTTCCACAAACCCTTCTATATTTAGTCGATTCAATGGCCGGCTCTGCCTTCTTTTTAAACTTAGGACACGTGGAAATTTGGCACTCATTTGGGGTTTCACCTTTGGCCTTGACCCTTGAAGGTGCGTCATTGAGACACGTGGAGACTTCCACCGGTTCTTTTATACTTATCCGATTCGGGCTTGTTGCCCATTTGACTTCTGTTAGACCCTAGACACGTGGAGGGCTGGCACTAGTTTAGGGTCTCTCTTTGGGCCGCACCTTTGAAGTTACACCGATGAGGCACGTGGAGAGCTGGCACATGTTTGGGGAACCACCTTTGGCTTTGACCCTTGAAGGTGCGCTAATGAGACACATGGTGCCATCCACTGGCCTTAGACTTTTCAACGGATGATTTAATTTTTTGAGGCTCTGACCACGTGGAGGGCTAGCGCTCATTTGGGGTTTATCCCTTGGGTCTCACTTTTGAAGTTGTGATAATGAGGCACGTGGAGGGTTCCTCCAACCCTCTTATACTTAGTCGATTTATATAGCCAGCTCTATCCCTTTTCTAGACCTTAGACATGTGGAGGGCTGGCGCAAGTTTGGGGTTTTCGTGTTTGTGCACCATACCAAAAGTGCACTAAAGAGACACATGGCACCTTCCATGGTATTTCTATACTTAGCCAATTTGGGCCTCGATTGAATGTTTCCTTTCTCCACTTTGACTTATGAGGCAAGATCAAGAACCATAGAAAGACTCGACGGCCTTGAGGTAAGATCCAGATGGGAAGACAAAAATTTTATCAAACCATGGACTGCAAGATTTTAAATTAATGGGGTGAGATTACAAATGAGCACCAACTTCTTCAAAGCATGAATTTTCCTATCTCTCCAGACTTCTCAATCTACTCAAACATCTCTCAAAGGCACCAACTCAAAATTTTGAAACTTGACTTAAAAAATGAGGGGAATTTTGAGGGTGACAATAATTAGCTCTTTCTGGGGATGACTTGGCTGGGACAGAGGAATGAGGCAAGATCAAGAACCATAGAAAACTCTAGGAAAGTAGACAGTGCCTTATCCATTGGGAAAATAGAGTCAAAGGCAAAACCAATATAGAAGACAACACACACGGAAGGGAAACAAACCAAAAAGGAAAGACAAAAAAAAAAAAACACACACACACACAGTATATACAAAAGGACTGCCTAATCACCTAGGACTTGAACAACTTCAAAATACCCACTATAAGGAAGTGGGAGAGGAGATCCATCCATGTAATCCAAGTAGAAAGAATTTTCTCAGCAAAGTGTCTGATTTTGAAAGGACCAAGCCAAAGAGAATCAAACTTACCATGGCTTCCTCGAGGTTCATGTCTTTTGTCCCCACAAAACAATGTCTCCCACTTGAAAATATTTGGGTCTAGCTTTCTTATCAAACAAAGCTTTCACCTTCAGTTGATGAGCTGAGATCTATCAAAAACTTGCATCATGTCTTCATCATCAAAGCACAGAGATACATGATCCTCTTGTCAAGGAACTGAGTGAAACTTGTAATTCAATAGCCTTCATTAAGTGCAAGGTTGGTAATTCCATTATTATTGGAAGTTGAGCTTAACACCATACACCACCTGGAATGGAGACATCCCAATTGCTCTTTTGGGTGTAATTCTATCTTCCCAGAGAGCATCATAGAGCTTCTTGTGCCAATTCCTTTGAGAGTCATTGACAAGCTTCGAACGATGGTTACTAGATTCTTATTTGTTGATTTTGCTTGTCCATTCCCTTGAGGATAATAATCTAAAGAATGAGCAAGGGAAATTCCATAGCCATAGCATAAATCCATCATCTCAGAAGAAGAAAAATTGGAAGCATTATCAGTCACAATCTTGTTTGGTACCCCAAACCTTATCAAGATGTTCTCTTTGATGAAATTACACACCACCTAGAAGTAGTGCTTTTGGATTGGAATAGCCTCTACCCACTTTGTGAAGTAATCATAGTAGATTAGCATGTGAGTATGTCTAGCACTGGAAGGTGGGTTAAGAGTTCCAATGAAATCCAATCCCCACTGTTGAAAAGGCTCATCAATCACTACTGGTTTGAGTGGTAAAGCAACCAACTTAGGTCTCCCAACAAAATTATGACAGGCTTCACACTTACCTACCCATTTTGATGCATCTCTAAACAATGTAGGCCAATAGTACCCTACCACGAAGGATTTTATGGGTAGTGATGTGATAGAAGAGAAATGCCCTCCACAAGCCTGGTCATGAAAAGCTGAAAACAACTTCTTTTATTGCTCTTTGTCCACACATTTAAGGAATCTTCCATCAATGCCTCTGCTTGAACAAAGCATTTTCCCATAATACATATTTGCAGACCTTAGCTTAATAGATCTCTTTTCCTTGGCACTCAAGTGGGATGGACACTCTCCATAAGTAAGAAAATGTGCAATATCAACATACCACTCATCTATTGAACTGAGGAAGAGAACAACAGGAACATCACTACTTTTGTGGACAATTCTTCATCATCCCCTTCAACAATAAGCTCACACAAGCCTTTACCCCTGAACTAGCTTAGTTGGCTTGATATCAAGGTCATATTCTTGGAATTTTGCTACCCAATTACCTCTCTTAGTTCCAAACTCATGTTGTGTAAGAATAGACTTGATGGTTGTATCAGGTACAAGTACAATAGAGTGAGAATTAAGAATATAAAAATGAAACTTCTTGACAACTTTGACCACTGCAAAAGCATGTTTCTCCATCATAGTATATTTCAATTCATGAGCTTTCAGAACATAGCTCATGAAGGCAATTGGAAGTTCATGATCCTCAGAATTTTTTTGAGTTAGCATGTAACCAAGGTACTCTCTGTAGCATAGCAATAGATAATAAAATCCTTCTTTGAAATTAGGACATGCTAAGATGGGGGTTCTAGCAATGGCTTTCTTGATACCTTCAAATGCTTCTTTACCCTCGGAAGTCCAACCAAATTTTTTCTTTCCTTTCATCATGTGAGAAACACTCATAGTCAGTTCTGTAAAATCTGGAATGAATCTCCTTAGGAAATTTATCTTGCCAAAGAAAGAGTGAACACCCTTTTTCTTGTGGGAAGAGGAATATGTTGGATTGCTTGAACTCTTTTTAGATCTATCTTGATCCCTTCTTTGGAAACAATGCCCCAAGTAACTTTCCTTCAGTAACACAAAAGACAAACTTCTTAGGATTGAGGAAACTCCATGTTCTCTGCATTTTTGAAGAATTGTTTCAGATGTTGAAGATGATCTGCCCTTGTTTTGGAAAAAATAGTCAAATCATCAAGGTACACAACAATACACTTTCCCTTTAGACTTCCAAAAGCTAAATCCATTTCCCTCTGAAAAGTGGCACCAACATTGATAAGACCAAATGGCATTCTCTTGTAGGAAAAGGTGCCCCAAGGGGTAGTAAAAGTAGTCTTGTGTTGATCTGGGGTACTGACTTCCACTTGATTGTATCAGAGAATCCATCTAGCATAGACAACATCTCAGAGCCTGAGACAACTTGCAAAACTTGATCCATCATGGGGAGTGGATAGTTGTCTTTTAGAGAGGCCTGATTCAAATTCCTGAAATCTACACAGATGTAAATCTCACCATTCTTTTTTTGACAGGCACAATGTTGGCAATCCATGTTGAATGATGTATAGGGAAAATAATCTTTGCTTTTAGTAACTTCTGGATCTCTTGAAAAATAGTATCAACAACCTTAGGATTGTACTACCTTTTCTTCTTCTTGAAAGGTTTGATCCCAGGTTTTAGAGGGATATAGTGTTGCATCTCCTTTGGTTGAAAAGCCTTAAGATCTTCATATGAATAGGAAAGAACATCAAGCATACTTTTTAATAGGTTTACTGCTTTCTTTTTCTCTTCTTGAGTGCAGCATTTTCCAATATTCACCACCTTGGGTTCATCATTGCTTCCAATATTGACCTTCTCATACTCAGTAGATTGTCGAGTCCCTTGAGAAGCTTCAGATTTGATGAACCTATCATGTTTTCAAACAGATCTTCTAGACTCACCAGTCCTTTGGGAATCTTGTTACCCTTCAACTTAATACAACCATCCTGATCCATCTCTTCCTTGATATCTTCCTCATTAGAGGGCACATGTTCTCTAGGCAGAGTTTCACTTCCTTCAAAATATAACTGATTGAAGTTATCTTTAAGCTCCAAGAAAGAGAGCAAGTGTTGATCATCATTGAAAACCTACCAGTTGCTTGCATTATCGGCACACTAGGCCTATGAATCATTTCAATGGTAAATTTCTCTTGAGAGAAATCTGGATGAGGAATCAACAAAGATCCTGAGACAACTAGAGAATCAGCTCTAGTATTCTTTTCTCTTGGCATACTTCAATTGAGAAAGCATCAAGGAATTCAATGGAATCCCAAACAAGATTTCTATAATGTTTCAATCTCCTATTCTTGACTTGGTAAAGATCCCTTACCTATTTCACAATCAACTCTGCATCACCACGAGCACAAATATTCTTTACTCCTATTTCTTTTTCCTTGTTCAACCCAAGGATGAGAGCCTCATACTCAACTATATTATTTGTGTTTTCAAAATGAATCTTGAAAGAAAATGGATGAATCTTCCCTTCTGGAGAGATTAACACCACACCAGCTCCAGAACCAGCTGAAGAGAAGCTTCCATCAAACTCCAAAGTCAAATGCCATTGGGATCATGAATCACTCCCTTAGGAAGACTTGCCTCATCCTCGACATGATCATATAGTTTCCATGCCCTATATCTTCATAGAGTATTTGTGCTTTTGGATCATCATTCTTTTGCACAATATACTTAGTTTTTTCTTTTTGGTAACAACTTTCTTATTTTTCCATTGATTGGGATCAAAGCATGTGACCAGTCCATTTGAATTTCACCTCCTACCTCTTTACAGAAATTCCTACTCAGCAACATACCATATGAGGGAGGAATATCAACAACCAAAATAGTGGCTAAGACCCTTTTCTCTGGAAAAGTAGCGAAGGCTACTTGTGCATCTTTAATCCTTCCAACCAAAGGCACTTTTCTACTCTCCATGGAATAGTAGGAACCAAAGGCACGTGTTAGAGTCAGGCCCAAAGCATGAGCTACTTTTGTAGGCATTACATTGTCTGATGCTCTGAGTCTATGACATAATTACTGAGTTTATGGCTAGCTATGAGGAGAGTCACATAAAATGGTTCAATTTTCTCATTAGGGAAGTGATTGCAGACCACAAGGCTTGGTTGAGGTGAGGAAGAGGGAGTGGGAAAAATACCTTTAGAAGTATTGGATGAGGCTTTGGATTTGGAATTGAAAATTTTACCATTTTAGCAAAGGATTTTGGATGGGTTTGGTAAAACTCTACCTCTGAAATTTGGATTTTGGTCTTTTTGAGGTGATCAATGATATCAAAAGATCCAGAGGTGGATGGGGAATCATTACTAGGAACTTGAGAAACTTTTGATTTATCAGTTTTAGGAGTTGAAGGACAAGAAGTTTTGGAAACAAAAGTAGAAGGAAAAGGATTAGCATTACTCACCTTTTGTGTGGAGGCAGTGGGAATAGGAGCTCCTCTTCTTGCAACCACTGGAATAGTTATAGGAAACTCCTTGGATTTCTTAGCAAGGTTGCATCACTTTTTCTTTTTTGTTTGTTTTGTTCCGAGTCATAACAACATATGACTCACTATTCATATCTACCACTCTTTCATCATATTCATCTTCATCATCCATACCTTCAGTGGTAAGGAAATGAACTTGAGATCCACCAAGTTCCTCTTGTTCTTCATCAACCTCTTCTTTGGGTCTTCAAAGTCTTCATTAAACTCCTCATCATCAGGTTCTTGAACTTCACAAGTTGCATTGATTGGAACCTTGATAGGTGGGCCTTCAATAGCCAATTTATTTTGAGAAGGAGGTAACTGGTTCCTAGGCTGAAAATTCCTTCTTGGAATATCTTGATAAGGAGTATGTTGAGCCAATTACTTTTTGATGGCAATGAGATCATTTGCCAACTTCTGCACTAATTGATATAAATTGGCCCAGGGAGAGGAAGAAGATGCTTTAGATTTGGAGGATTCTCTTTTTAGTTTACCAGACATGATTAAATCATCCTCAACACTGATAGCCAAGTGTTGATCAACATCCAGAGTTGCAAGGTTAGCTCTCCTTAGTGCATAGCTTACTTCAGGATGAGCATTGAGGAAGAAGCACTTTTGGATTTGATCTACAAGGTGAGTGTTTTGTGGAATTTTAAGAACTAGCTTGTTGAATTTAGCCACAAACTCCCTCATGGGTTCATGTGGTTCCTTCTTGATATGAGAAATTTGAGCCAAGAGGGCATGCACATCTTCACAGGTTTGAAACGTTGCTCAAACTGAGTTGTCAAGGTGGTCCAATTAGTAATTGACCCAATAGGAAGATGATAGAACCAATCAGCAACATTATCCTGCAATGTTTCCACAAAGAGCCTGATAGAAACATCTTCATGTTCAACCCCAAGAATCCCACATGCAACAATGAAGGCTGCAATGTGTTCATCTGGGTGTACTTTCCCATCACCTCGGAATTTAGGAAAACCTTTCCTACTACTCTGGGTAACTCATTCAATGGTTGAGGAAGAGCAAGGGGCCCAATCCATTGTCCCCAAGGTAGAGGTGTTGCCATCTATGGGAAGATTGTTTGAAGGGGAACTGAAACACCAGCAAGTATCAGAGCAAGAAGATTAGGACTGAGTTATTATGGAGGAATGCTATTCTTGGAATTTTGTCTTTAATAGGAGGTGTGCTTGAAGAACAAGTTCCTCTGTTTCCTTCTTGCTGGAAGAAGAGAGAAGTTTTGTTGCTCCAGAAGTTGAAAATGAGAATCTTCAACCCCAAGATATTTCTTCCCACGTGTATATTGATAGAGTCACCAGATCAAAAATGATCTTGAAGTTGTTCTTTTAAAAGGGATATGTTTGAAACAAAATCCCTAGTGGAGTCACCAAAAACTATTGGGTTTTAAAATGGTACTTTAACAAAACCACAGTCAGGGGACAACAAGTCCCTCCTCTTTATGGGAGAGGTTCCCTTATTGAAAGCAACAACAAAGCTTATATACAAATGTACAACTTTCATCTTAAGGTTGGACCTCTGACATCTTGAAATATTTTATACCAAAATATATTATCAATACAAAAATGAATGGAAGAACTGAAGAAAGGAAAGAGTAGAATATAATAGTACTTTAGGAAATATAGATAGTAGAGTATAACCCTATACGTATTGAGAAAAGTGATATAGAACAAAATCATTCACATTCACAACATAAGATATCATTCCATAGACACAAAGTTCTAGAAATCATATCAATAAGAACACAAAGTTTCTTATCATAGAAGATAAATGATCCACAATTTTAGGTAAGCAAGAAGAGAGGGAATAGATAAGATAGAGAAAGGGGAAAATCTTATGTATTGATTTACTTTGATTCTATAATTACACTTCAAAAGTATCAGAGTCCAACATTTGCAATGAGCCAAGCTCTTACATTTATAGATGAAGTGAAAAGAGAGGAGAAGAAGAGAAGGAAAGAAATATTGATTTGGAAGCTCAACCACCAACCATCAATGCCCTGTAAATCCACCTACAATCTATCAAATCTGGTTTTGCATGTCTTTGGTGTGTTGAAGAAGGAAGGATGGAAGATCAGATCAAATTTGATCTAGTTGAAGCAGTTCGATCACATATTAATGGCATGAAAAGATTTTTCCATATTTTCACCCAAATCAAGATATCAGTTGGTTCTCCATGTCTATTTGGCGTGTTGGAGAAGGAAGGATGGAAGATCGGATCAGATCTGGGTAGTTGAAGCAATCGGATCCATATTAATGGCTTGAAAGAATTTTTCCAGATTTTCACCCATCAAATCCTACTAAAAATAATATTTTATGCTTCCATGGTGTAGAGGAGACCAAGACCTTTCCAACAGTATAAAATTTGTCAAATTTGAGCACTGGAGTGAAAGTTATGCTCATTTGAATATTTGAATCGAATCCGTACAAAAATGGAAAATGCAATTTTCACAAAATGGATCCATGGCCCGAAATTGAAATTGTGCCTTTAGCAAAAAGATGCAAAAAGTGAAAATTTCCCCATAGCCCCACAAGCCCACAACTTCACATTTTACATTTGGGTCTGACACATGGCTTTACCGAGTGAAGTGGTAGCAGAGTCGTGGTTCACTTTATCATTTTACGCCTTTTATGGAAACAAGGCTCAAAATCTCAAAGTTCTCCACCGACCCACTTCCCACTTCCACTTTGACTTTTCATGCGGGCTCAACATTTGACTTTTCCCTTAGCGTGAGTGGGGCCAAGTTCACTTTATCACTTTATGCCTTTTATGGAAACAAGGCTCAAAATCTCAAAGTTCTCCTTCCGAGTTCCCACTTCCCCACTTTGACTTGACTTTTGACACGGGCTTAACATTTGACTTTTTCCCTTGGAAACAAAACCAAAATTCCAAAACCGCTTCCACATTTGGGCCCTTCGATTCTCTAGAAAGAGTGTCGAAAGACACATGGCTCCTTCCATGGCTTTTCTCTATTTCTTTGTGTTTTGGCTAAGTCCCTTTTGTTTGGCGGGGCCATATGTCTAACCTTGGACACGTGGAGGCTCAGTGCACATTTGGGACCTGCCTCCAGATTTTTCCTTTGAAGTTACATCGAGTTGACATGTGGAGGCTTTCTACAAACCCTTTTATACTTAGCCAATTCAATGGCCAGCTCTACCCCTTCTTTTTGAACTTGGGACACATGTGGAAAGTTGGCGCTCATTTGGGGTTTCACCTTTGGCCTCGACCCTTGAAGGTGCGCCATTGAGACACATGGAGACTTCCACCGGTTCTTTTATACTTAGACTTTTTGATTTGGGCCTTTGACCCATTTGACTTTTTTGGACCCTTTGACACATGGAGGACATGTGGACAGTGGCTGCACAGTTTGGGGTCTCTCTTTGGGCCGCACCTTTGAAGTTGCATTGATGAGGCACGTGGAGAGCTGGTGCATGTTTGGGGAACCACCTTTGGCTTCGACCCTTAAAGGTGCACCGATGAGACACGTGGTCGTCCATCCTTTGGCCTTAGACTTTTTAAAAGGCGATTTAACTTTTTTGAGGCTCTGACCACGTGGAGGGTTGGCGCTCATTTGGATTTTGTCCCTTGGGTCTCAATTTTGAAGTTGTGCCGATGAGGCACATGGAGGGTTCTCGCCAACCCTCTTATACTTAGTCGATTTAAACGGTTGGCTCTATCCCTTTTCCAAACCTTGGACACGTGGAGGGTTGGCGCAAGTTTGGGGTTTCACATTTGTGCACCATACCAAAAGTGCACCAAAGAGACACGTGGCACCTTCCGTGGTCTTTCTATACTTAGCTGATTTGGGCCTTGATTGAACTGCCTTTCTCCACTTTGACTTATGAGGCAAGATCAAGAACCATAGAAAGACTCGATGGCCTTGAGGCAAGATCCAGATGGGAAGACAAGAAAGTTTATCAAACCATGCGGACTGCAAGATTTTAAATTAACGGGGTGAGATTGCAAATGAGCACTAGCTTCTTCAAAGCATGAATTTTCTTATCTAAGGAATCTCGAGAGAAGGCTGGTTCTGCTCCTAAACTACTACCCTAAACAAGCTATTCAGTGCGCAGGCAAGCTAATCTAAACCTAATCTAACCATGCCAAGGAGAGAGAGAGAGAGAGAGAAAAAGGAAAAAAAAAGCCTACACTAAAAGCGGTGATACACGAGAGAGAAGGAGAATGTTGAACATCTATCAAAGCTGCCATGAACAAGAGAGAGGTGAGCAATGGGAAGGATGGACGAGATGCATCACGAGGCCCAAGGATAGATTTCACACGAGAAAATGTCCCAAAACTCCATGAACACAGCTCGGACCTGCAATGAACATTCAAACTTGCACAAATACCTGCAATGAAGAGAGGAGAAGAAGAAAACAAGTGAAAAATGAGCAAGGATGGACGGATGCATCACAAAACACGTTTTTGTTGCTTGAAGTTTACCTGAGAACATCATTTCAATAGTAAAAGGAAAAAATGCCATTACTGAGCAAGGGAGGAGGTTGAACTCCATTTTCAACCTAGAGAAGAAAAAGAAGAAGGGGAGGAGAGCTGAAAAGATGAACAACTTGTAATCATCCCTCCAAAATGAGCCAAATCGGCTTTTACATTGCATGTCGAGCCCATGAGAGAAAACGTATACAAAAACATGTGGGAGCCCATTCCTCATTGATTTGTAAATGCATTAAATCAGCATGGAGGACCTTACAAACCCATACCCTATCATTTTGACCAAATGGGAGGAGAGTGCGACCCATTACGTATTAAATTTAAGTTGGTTTGAAATGTCACTTTACGGCCATGAACACGTGCAGAGAAGACATTTTTTGAATTTTCTCTCTCCAAACTGAACCAAAATTAGAGATTGACCATGGAATCCTGTAGAGAATTTCATAAGCTTTCCAATGATATAAAGAACGTGCAAATCGAGCTCTGGATCAAAAGATATGAAGTCTACGAAGTTTTAGGGCAAAAAAAATGGCCCAAAAAAGCGGATTCGGGCAAAAATTTTAAATTTTGACCTTTTTGCATTTTGGAAAACGCTCTGCCACTTGGATGACACGTGTCGGGTTGATTGGATGAGCAATTCTCTCTCCTCCACCTTTCCATGGGTTTCCTTTGAAATTTTGACTTTTTTAACACTTTGGAAAATTTTCCATTTTCCCCCGCCCCGCCACTTGGGACACGTGGCATGCTTTTTGGTTGGGACGGGTGCGGGGAAAACCTTTACCTTTTAGTTTTTTGGCCAAAACTTTTGCTAAATTTTCTAAGTCCTCCCCAAGCTCCGCACTTCCCCCACCTTAGGACACGTGTCTTGTGTCTATTGGCTCGGGCCGACCCTTCAAACCTTCCCTTTGACTTTTGGGCCCAAAAAACACTTAGTAAAAAATTTTTATTGCGCCTCCCCTTGTGCGACACGTGTCACATTCGATTCGTTGGCGGCTTTTCAGGTCTTCGCGTCCCTCGCGTATTTTTGGCCGGATGTCCCAAACCATCTGGGACAAATTTCTCCGATCCACCCGATTCGGGCTTCCCTGTCCCTCTTTGAGGCGAAGACACGTGGCACATTTCCATTGGCTCTCGGCTCTCGGCTTTTCGGCTCCTTCGCGTCCTTTGTCCCAGCATGTCCCGGATAAAAAGTTTGGCCTTTTCGCGTCGCAGATGTCCCAACTGGGTATGCACAGGACAAATTTCTCGAACCACCCGAAATGTTCCTTTTTGCCAAACCGGCTTCGATTCGCGTCTTTCGCGTACTTTTGTCCCAGATGTCCCATTTCTGCGAAACAAAGACTTAGGCATTTTTTTTTCCCTTTTCGGTGGTTCGCTTTTCGCGTCCGCGCGTCCCTACGGCCCGAGATGTCCCGATTCTGCTGCGTGGACCGCTGGAAGCTTTTCGGCGGTTCGCGCCCCGAGCGTCCCCCGACTGTCCCAAGGACCGCTGGACTAGGACTTAGCTGATTTTCATGATTTTTTTCTGCCCCGAGCTTGTTTTTGCAACTTTTTCACCCTTTTTTAGAACTTGCTCTTTTCTTCTTGGACAGGAGAGTTAGAAAAAGCGAGGGGACCCCAGAAACATGATTTTTTGCCTTGAATCAATCTATTTGCCTGGGACTTGAATATTCTAATGCATGTTATCAAAATTACCCTAGGGGGTGAATTTTGGATACTTGATTTGGTGACTTCAGTGGGGTCATGCCTGCTTAGATGAATGATCGAGTTGCTGAAAAGCATCCATTGGGCATGGAGTCATGAGTTGTAACCTGAAAACTGATCTGAACTTTGAAAACTTCCCTCTGAACCACTTGAATCCCACTGGACATGGAGTTGTTCTCACCAAAATGCCACTGAAATGGACTGTGCAAGAGCAAAACCAGCACCACAAAAACTATGTATAGAACTGAAAATCATACATGCTCCAAATGGAACATGTAGAGTGTGCACAAGCACTTCTTCTGCTGAAAGCAAACCTACCTACTCTATTCTAACTGGAAGCAAAGGCAAGCTAAACAAACCCTGCAATTGGTTGTGAGAAATAGCTTCCCTTTCTCAAAAGTGGCAGCCATGCAATTGATTTGGAGCTGATCATGGCTGTTAGGATGAGTGGAAAATCAACAAGAAGCTGGTCTTCCACCCAAATCATCAAGGTATCAGCTGAAGGCAAATTCAATACCTCTTTTAGTTGCTCTGCATTTGGATTGAAGAGGTATGACAGCTGATCCTTGGTACTTTGTAGCATCCTCTCATGCTAGAAGCAAGCATGGTGGTTGTGACTTCTCCTTTGGCTCAATGAAGCCAAATACTGATTGGGCAAGGTCGATCCATTTGATATGCCCATAGCTCTGATTTTCAACTCCAAAATGGAGTCTTCTTGTAGACCCTCTTGAATGGATGGTGTGGAAGAAATGGTGAAATTCCTTGTCCTTTCTCTTCCTCAATGAAGAACATGAAAGATTAAAATCTTCAATCTTGGTTCCAAAGAGCTTTATAAGATGCGAGGCTGCTGCAAATGAATGTCTCTCCTTCATGACATGAGACTCAAGTGTTTGGAATGTGGATGATGAAAGAGAGAATGGTGGAAACTCAACCGGCTCTTCTCCATCAAAACAGTCCTCCAAATCTAACAGATAAACTGCCTCATGGCTGTCTTGCTGCAAATGCTCCACTTCCTCCATGGTGTCTTCTTGATCTGTAACTTGACCACCATGGTTTCTTTCACCCTCCAACATTGAGTTTGAGAGATCAAACTCCTCTTCAGTACTAGAACTTGAGAGAGGTGAAGTAGAAAGAAGAACTGAAGGTTCTCCTGTAGCTTGCTTTGTGCTCAAAGCCCTTGGATCTGCAATTTTCTCCTCCACAACTAGAATGTGCTCCTCTTCTTTTGGATTGGAGCAGCTTCTCCTTCCTCCAATGTTTGAAGACAATCTTGCTCTTGATTGAACTCTTCCTCCAGCATGAAGTTTGTCAAGTCAAACTCTTGATCTGCTGCTCTAGAGGACAAGTTGGGATTTGCTGCAAGATCTTCTTCTTCTTCTTTTGGCTGATTGTGCTTGAATTGACAAAATCAGTCATGGACCACCATTTGTTTCTCCGACTCCTCTTCTCTTGAAGGCTTAACCATCACAGAGGGATCTTTGTCATCCCAAATTTGGCAGCCCAAACCCTCAAGTTATCCCAAATTTCATTTCTTTTCTTCTTGGCTCTTCCTCTTGCTGTCCTTGATGACTGATTTTTGCAATTTCTTCTTCCCCACATGGAATTGGGAATGCAAGAGGAGGGATGGGTTGTAACTCAATTGATTTGGCAATTTTTGTGGTGGTGGAGGTAGAAACTCTTGTTTCTTTGGAGGAGGGGGTATTTCTTTTAGCTCTTGTGGAGGGGATGACTGTTTGGAAGGAAAAAGGAAAGAAGAATTGAGGTGTGGTGGAAGACTGAGAGGTGGAGACATGGGATCAACATTTGGGACAGCGAGATGGGAGTTTAAAACTTGACAATTGCAAATGAGATGGTGCAGATTGGGAAAGAGGAAAAAGAAAGGCATGAGATGGCGTGCTTACCCATTGACAAGGTTTTTGAATACTCCTCTCATACACCTCTATTTCTTCAATCCACTTTGCAAGCAATGGCAGCATCTTCATCATGAAGTCTAGCTTCTCCTGAGGGCTGAAGTGTCTTGGAAAAGGGCCTCCCCATGGACAAGGAGTCCTGACCAATTCTGAAAGCTCTCATTTGAGTTGTTGCTCTGATTTGCACCATCTCTTACCTCCATCTTTTGGATTTTCTCCAATGAGACCAGCATCTTGCATCGATTGTCTTCATTATATGCATACTCTTGCTCTTGGAAAGCTCCATAGCCAAAATGATTTTGGCATTGCTGCTCATATGGGTATGCATGCTGATTTTGAATTTGTTCAAAATGCTGATTTGGAGGATTTGTAAAACATGTTGGAGGTGGAAACATTCTTTGTTGTTGTTAAATGTGAATTCCATGATGGAAATGAAGTCATGATTGCACAACTTCATGGAATGGAAAAGAATGAAAGAGATGGAAAGAAGGATGGATGGGAATGGATGAAAAAGCAGTGCTGACTTGAGAAATGGGTTGCTGATTGATCGGATGGAGTCGCGGATGTGTTTGCAAGTGCCTCAAAGGCTGAAATCTTCACGGGAACACACCACCTGCAAAAGATGAAGTGGAAGACCTCTAAGGTCCCAAAAGTGCGTGCCAAAACTGTTAGTGCAAAATCACAGCACCCCTGGATGTTGATCAGATTTCTAGGTTGATCACTCTAGCATCCAGTGTGATTGCACAACATTGAAACCTTTCTCCAAGTGTGGGACTTGCAGAAATGAGAAAGGAATCTCCAGAGAAGGCTGGTTCTGCTCCTAAACTACTACTGCCACAAGCTATTCCGGTGCGGGCAAGCTAATCTAAACCTAATCTAACCATGCGAGGAGGAGAGAGAGAGAGAAAAGGGAAAAAGGGAAAAAGCAAAAGCCTACACTAAAAGCGGTGATACACGAGAGAAGGAGAATGTTGAACATCTATCAAAGCTGCCATGGAACAAGGAGAGGTGAGCAATGGGAAGGATGGACGAGATGCATCACGAGGCCCGAGGATAGATTTCACACGAGAAAATGTCCCAAAACTCCATGAACATAGCTCAGGACCTGCATGAACATTCAAACTTGCACAAATACCTGCAATGAAGAGAGAAAAAGAAAACAAAGCAAAAAATGAGCAAGGATGGACGGATGCATCACAAAACACGTTTTTGTTGCTTGAAGTTTACCTGAGAACATCATTTCAATAGTAAAAGGAAAAAAAATGCCATTACGAGAGCAAGGGAGGAGGTTGAACTCCATTTTCAACCCTAGAGAAGAAAAGAAGGAGAGGAGAGAGCCGAAAAGATGAACAACTTGTAATCATCCCTCCAAAATGAGCCAAATCTGGATTTTACATTGCATGGGTCGAGCCCATGAGAGAGAAAACATACAAAAACGTGGGAGCCCATTCCTCCTTGACTGAAAATGCATTAAATCAGCATGGAGGACCTTACAAACCCATACCCTATCATTTTGACCAAATGGGAGGAGAGTGCGACCCATTCCGTATTAAATTTGGTATTTGAAATGTCACTTACGGCCATGAACACGTACGAGAACATTTTTTGAATTTTTTCTCTCTCAAACTGAACCAAAATTAGAGATTGACCATGGAATCATGTAGAGAATTTCATCATAAGCTTTCCATGATATAAAGAACGTGCAAATCGAGCTCTGGATCAAAAGATATGAAGTACGAAGTTTTAGGGCAAAAGCGGCCCAAAAAAAAGCGGATGGCGGGCAAAAATTTTGAATTTTTGACCGCTTTGCCAAATTTTTGGATGACACGTGTCGGATGCCACGTGATTGGTGCTGATTGGATGAGCAATTCTCTCTCCTCCACCTTTCCGTGGGTTTCCTTTTTGAAATTTTGACTTTTTTACACTTTGGAAAATTTTCCATTTTCCCCCGCGCCCCGCCACTTGGGACACGTGGCATCATTTGGTTGGTTGGGACGGGCGCGGGGGGAAAACCTTTACCTTTTAGTTTTTGGCCAAAACTTTTGCAAATTTTCTAAGTCCTCCCTGAGCTCCACACACTCCCCCTCCTTAGGACACGTGTGTTTTATTATTAGCTCGGCCGACCCTTCAAACCTCGCCCTTTGAACTTTTGGGCCCAAAAACACTTAGTGTAAAAAAATTTTTTTTTTATTGCGCCTCCCCTTGTGACACGCGTCACATTCGATTCGTTGGCGGCTTTTACGGGTCTTCAGCATCCCTCACGTATTTTGGCGGATGTCCCAAACCATGCAGGACAAATTTCGATCCACCCGATTCGGGCTTCCTTTCTGTCCTCTTTTTGAGGCGAAGCTTCCATTTCCCTCTTTGAGGTGAAGACACGTGGCACTTTTTCCATGGCTCTCGAAAGCTCTTCGGCGTCCGCGGTCCTCCGTCTTTTGTCCAAGATGTCCCGGATTGCATGCAGGAAACTCTTGAACAGCCGAAATGGGTGCCTTCGCCGGTCTTCGCGTCTTTCGCGTCCCTTTTGTCCCACTTTTGTCCCAGGACAAACCCTTGCGAAACAAAGACTTAGGCAATTTTTTTTTTTTTGGCGAATTTGGCTTTTCGCTTTTCGCGCGTCGTGCGTCCCCCGTCCCTGTCCCGGATGTCCCAATTGCTTTGCGTGGACCGCTGGAGGCTTTTTTCGGCGGTTCGCGCCCGACGTCCCAAGCTATCCCAGGAGGACCGCTGGACTAGGACTTAGCGATTTTCATGATTTTTTTCTGCCCCAAGCTTGTTTTTGCAACTTTTTCACCTTTTTTAGAACTTGCTCTTTTCTTCTTGGACGGAGAGTTAGAAAAAAGCGAGGGACCCCAGAAACATGATTTTTGCCTTGAATCAATCTATCTTGCTCGGGACTTGAAGAATTCGATGCATGTTATCAAAATTACCACTGGGGGTGAATTTTGGATAATGATTTGGTGACTTCAGCGGGGTCATCACTGCTTAGATGAATGATCGAGTTACTGAAGCAATCCATTGGGCATGGAGTCATGAGTTGTAGCCCTGAAAACTGATCGAACTTTGAAAACTTCCCTCGAACCACTTGAATCCCTTGGACATGGAGTTGTTCTCACCAAAATGCCCTTTGAAATGGGTGTGCAAGAGCAAAACCAGCACCACAAAAACTATGTACAGAACTGAAAATCATACATGCTCCAAATGGAACATGCAGAGTGTGCACAAGCACTTCTTCTACTGAAAGCAAACCTACCTACTCTACTCTAGCTGGAAGAAGCAAAGGCAAGCTAAACAAACCTATGATTGGTTGTGAGAAATAGCTTCCCTTTCTCAAAAGTGGCAGCCATGCAATTGATTTGGAGCTGATCATGGCTGTTAGGATGAGTGGAAAATCAACAAGAAAGCTGGTCTTCCACCCAAATCATCAAGGTATCGGTGAAGGCAAATTCAATACCTCTTTTAGTTGCTCTGCATTTGGATTGAAGAGGTATGATGGCTGATCCTTGGTACTTTGTAGCTCATCCTCATGCTCGAAGCAAGCATGGTGGTTGTGACTTCTCCTTTGGCTCAATGAAGCCAAATACGATTGGGCAAGGTCGATCCATTTGATATGCCCATAGCTATGATTTTCAACTCCAAAAATGGAGTCTTCTTGTAGACCTTGAATGGATGATGTGGAAGAAATGGTGAAATTCCTCTGTCCTTTCTCTTCCTCGATGAAGAACATGAAAGATTAAAATCTTCAATCTTGGTTCCAAAAGAGCTCTTTATAAGATGCGAGGCTGCTGCAAATGAATGTTCTCCTTCATGACAGCGAGACTCAAGTGTTTGGAATGTGGATGATGAAAAGAGAGAATGGTGGAAACTCAAGCGGCTCTTCTCCATCAAAAGCAGTCCTCCAAATCGATGAGATAAAGCTGCCTCATGGCTGTCTGCTGCTGCAAATGCTCCACTTCCTCCATGGTGTCTTCTTGATCGTAACTTGACCACCATGGTTTCTTTCACCCTCAACATTGAGTTTGAGAGATCAAACTCCTCTTGATACTAGAACTTGAGAGAGGTGAAGTAGAAAGAAGAAGCTGAAGGTTCTCCTGTGCTTTGCTTTGTGCTCAAAGCCCTTGGATCTGCAATTTTCTCCTCCTGACTAGAATGTGCTCCTCTTCTTTTGGATCTGGAGCAGCTTCTCCTTCTCTCAATGTTTGAAGACAATCTTGCTCTTGATTGAACTCTTCCTCCAGCATGAAGTTTGTCAAGTCAAACTCTTCAATCTGCTTTGCTCTAGAGGACAAGTTGGGCTCTAGAGGACAAGTTGGGCTGATTATCTTGAATTGAAGATCTTCTTCAAATAGAGTGCTGCAACAAAATCAGTCTGACCACCATTTGTTCTCAACTCCACCATTTGTTTCAACCTTAGCCTCTTTGAAGGTTTAACCATCGAGGGGATCTTTGTCATCCCAAATTTGGCAGCCCAAACCCTCAAGTTTATTTCATCATTTCTTTTTTCTTGGCTCTTCCTCTTGCTTTGTCCTTGATGGTGATTTTTGCAATTTCTTCTTCCCCACATGGAATTGGGAATGCAAGAGGAGGGATGGGTTGTAACTCAATTGATTTGGCAATTTTTGTGGTGGTGGAGGTAGAAACTCTTGTTTCTTTGGAGGAGGGTATTTCTTTTAGCTCTTGTGGAGGGGATGATTTGTTTGGAAGGAAAAAGGAAAGAAGAATTGAGGTGTGGTGGAAGGCGAGAGGTGGAGACATGGGATCAACATTTGGGACGCGAGATGGAGAGTTTAAAACTTGACAATTCCAAATGAGATGAAAATGCAGATTGGGAAAGAGGAAAAAGAAAGGCATGAGATGGTGTGCTTACCCATTGACAAGGTTGTTGAATACTCCTCTCATACACCTCTATTTTTCTTGATCCACTTTGCAAGCAGTTGGCAGCATCTTCTTCATCATGAAGTCAAGCTTCTCTGAGGGCTGAAGTGTCTTGGAAAAGGGCCTCCCCATGGACAAGGAGTCCTGTAACCAATTCTGAAAGCTCTCATTTGAGCTGTTGCTCTGGACTGCACCATCTTTACCTCCATCTTTTGGATTTTCTCCAACAGACCAGCATCTTGCATCTGATTGTCTTCATTATATGCATACTCTTGCTCTTGGAAAGCTCCATAGCCAAACTGATTTTGGCATTGCTGCTCATATGGGTATGCATGCTGATTTTGAATTTGTTCAAAATGCTGATTTGGAGGATTTAAAAAACATGTTGGAGGTGGGAAACATTTTTTGTTGTTGAAAATGTGAATTCCATGATGGAAATGAAGTCATGATTGCACAACTTCATGGAATGGAAAAGAATGAAAGAGATGGAAAGAAGGATGGATGGGAATGGATGAAAAATAGGTCTGCAACTTCAGAAATGGGTTCTTGATCGGATGGAGTCGCGAGATGTGTTTACTGAAGTGCCTCAAAGGCTGAAATCTTCACGGGAACACACCAACCTGCAAAAGATGAAGTGGAAGACCTCTAAGGTCCCCCGGTGCCAAAGCTGATTGAGCGAAAGATGAAAAATCACGGCACCCTGTTGTGCAAAATGATGTTGATCAGATTTCTAGGTTGATCACTCTAGCATCGGTGTGATTGCACAACATTGAAACCTTTCTCAAGTGTGGGACTTGCGAGAAATGAGAAAGGAATCTCAGAGAGAGGCTGGTTCTGCTCTAAACTACTACCACAAGCTATTCAGTGCGGGCAAGCTAATCTAAACCTAATCTAACCATGCCGAGGAGAGAGAGAGAGAGAGAAAGAAAAAAAAAGCAAAAGCCTACACTAAAGCGGTGATACACGAGAGAAGGAGAATGTTGAACATCTATCAAAGCGCCATGGACAAGGAGAGGTGAGCAATGGGAAGGATGGACGAGATGCATCACGAGGCCCAAGGATAGATTTCACACACGAGAAAATGTCCCAAAACTCCATGAACAGCTCAGGACCTGTGATGAACATTCAAACTTGCACAAATACTGCAATGAAGAGAGGAAAGAAGAAAACAAGCAAAAAAATGAGCAAGGATGGACGGATGCATCACAAAACACATTTTTGTTGCTTGAAGTTTGCCTGAGAACATCATTTCAATAGTAAAAGGAAAAAAATGCCATTACAGAGCAAGGGAGGAGGTTGAACTCCATTTTCAACCCTGAAGAAGAAAAGAAGGGAGGGCAGAGCTGAAAAGATGAACAACTTGTAATAATCCCTCCAAAATGAGCCAAATCTGGCTTTTACATTGCATGGGTCGAGCCCATGAGAGAGAAAACATACAAAAACATGGGAGCCCATTCCTCATTGACTAAAAATGCATTAAATCAGCATGGAGGACCTTACAAACCCATACCCTATCATTTTGACCAAATGGGAGGAGAGTGCGACCCATTCTGTATTAAATTTGGTCGCTGAAATGTCACTTCTGGCCATGAACACGTACCAGAAACGTTTTTGAATTTTCTCTCTCCAAACTGAACCAAAATTAGAGATTGACCATGGAATCCTGTAGAGAATTTCATAAGCTTTCCAATGATATAAAGAACGTGCAAATCGAGCTCTGGATCAAAAGATATGGGGGTCTGAAGTTTTAGGGCAAAAACGGCCCAAAAAAACGGGATCGGCGGGCAAAAATTTTAAATTTTTTTTTGCGCTCGCTGACTTGGATGACACGTGTCAGGTGCTGATTGGATGAGCAATTCTCTCTCCTCCACCTTTCCGTGGGTTTCCCTTTGAAATTTTGACCTTTTTAATCACTTTGGAAAATTTTCCATTTTTCCCCCGCGCCCCCGCCACTTGGGACACGTGGCATGCTTTGGTTGGTTGACAGGGGCGCGGGGAAAACCTTTACCTTTTAGTTTTTGGCCAAAACTTTTGCTAAATTTTCTAAGTCCTCCCCGAGCTCCACACTTCCCCCACCTTAGGACACGTGTCCTGTGTCTATTGGCTCGGGCCGACCCTTCAAACCTCGCCCTTTGAACTTTTGGGCCCAAAAACACTTAGTCAAAATTTTTATTGCGCCTCCCCTTGTGACACGCGTCACATTCTGATTCGTTGGTGGCTTTTCCGGGTCTTCGCGTCCCTCGCGTATTTTTGGCCGGATGTCCCAAACCATCTAGGACAAATTTCTCCGATCCGCCCGATTCGGGCTTCCCTGTCCCTCTTTGAGGCGAAGACACGTGGCACATTTCCATTGGCTCTTTCCATTGGCTCTCGCGTCTCTCGCTCTTTTCGATGTCCCAAATGCCAAAGTCCTTTGTCCCGTCCTTCGCGTCTTTGCCTTTGTCCCAAATTTTGAACCAACTGAAAGTTTTCTCTGCTTTGAACCGGCGATTCGCGTCTTTCGCGTACTTTTGTTTGTCCCAATCCCAACCTTGCGAAACAAAGACTTAGGCAATTTTTTCCCTTTTTTTCGGCCGAATCGGCTTTTCGCGTCCCGCGCGTACCTACGGCCCAGATGTCCCAATTCTTTGCGTGGACCGCTGGAGGCTTTTCGGCGGTTCGCGCCCGACGTCCCCCTGTCCCAAGGACCGCTGGACTAGGACTTAGCCGATTTTCATGATTTTTCTACCCAAGCTTGTTTTTGCAACTTTTTCACCTTTTTTAGAACTTGCTCTTTCTTCTTGGACGGAGAGTTAGAAAAAGCGAGGGGACCCAGAAACATGATTTTTTGCCTTGAATCAATCTATCTTGCTCGGGACTGAAGAATTTAATGCATGTTATCAAAATTACCTGGGGTGAATTTTGGATAACAATTTGGTGACTCAGCGGGGTCATCTGCCTGCTAGATGAATGATCGTAGTTGCTGAAGCATCCATTGGGCATGGAGTCATGAGTTGTAACCTACAAACTGATCTGAACTTTGAAAACCTCCCTCTGAACCGCTTGAATCCCACCGGACATGGAGTGTTCTCACCAAAATGCCACTGAAATGGACTGTGCAAGAGCAAAACCAGCACCACAAAACTATGTACAGAACTGAAAATCATACATGCTCCAAATGAAACATGCAGAGTGTGCACAAGCACTTCTTCTACTGAAAGCAAACCTACCTACTCTATTCTAACTAGAAGCAAAGGCAAGCTAAACAAACCCTACAATTGGTTGTGAGAAATAGCTTCCCTTTCTCAAAAGTGGCAGCCATGCAATTGATTTGGAGCTGATCATGGCTGTTAGGATGAGTGGAAAATCAACAAGAAGCTGGTCTTCCACCCAAATCATCAAGGTATCAGCTGAAGGCAAATTCAATACCTCTTTTAGTTGCTCTGCATTTGGATTGAAGAGGTATGACAGCTGATCCTTGGTACTTTGTAGCTCACCCTCATGCTCAGAAGCAAGCATGACTGGTTGTGACTTCTCCTTTGGCTCCAATGAAGCCAAATACCTGATTGGGCAAGGTATGATCCGTTTGATATGCCCATAGCTCTGATTTTCAACTCCAAAATGGAGTCTTCTTGTAGACCCTTGAATGGATGGTGTGGAAGAAATGGTGAAATTCCTCTGTCCTTTCTCTTCCTCCAATGAAGAACATGAAAGATTAAAATCTTCCAATCTTGGTTCCAAAGAGCTGCTATAAGATGTAGGCTGCTGCAAATGAATGTTCTCCTTCATGACAACAGACTCAAGTGTTTGGAATGTGGATGATGAAAGAGAGAATGGTGGAAACTCAACTGGCTCTTCTCCATCAAAACAGTCCTCCAAATCTGATAGATAAACTGCCTCATGGCTGTCCTGCTGCAAATGCTCCACTTCCTCCATGGTGTCTTCTTGATCTGTAACTTGACCACCATGGTTTCTTTCACCCTCCAACATTGAGTTTGAGAGATCAAACTCCTCTTCAGTACTAGAACTTGAGAGAGGTGAAGTAGAAAGAAGAACTGAAGGTTCTCCTGTAGCCTGCTTTGTGCTCAAAGCCCTTGGATCTGTAATTTTCTCCTCCACAACTAGAATGTGCTCCTCTTCTTTTGGATCTGGAGCAGCTTCTCCTTCCTCCAATGTTTGAAGACAATCTTGCTCTTGATTGAACTCTTCCTCTAGCATGAAGTTTGTCAAGTCAAACTCTTCAATCTGCTGCTCTAGAGGACAAGTTGGGACTGCAAGATCTTCTTCTTCTGCTGCAACAAAATCAGTCCTGACCACCATTTGTTCTCCAACTCCCATCTCTTCTGAAGGCTTAACCATCAAGGGGATCTTTGTCATCCCAAATTTGGCAGCCCAAACCCTCAAGTTGTCTCATCATTTCTTTTCTTCTTGGCTCTTCTCTTCTTTGTCCTTGATGACTGATTTTTGCAATTTCTTCTTCCCCACATGGAATTGGGAATGCAAGAGGAGGGATGGGTTGTAACTCAATTGATTTGGCAATTTTTTGTGGTGGTGGAGGTGAAAACTCTTGTTTCTTTGGAGGAGGGGGTATTTATGTTAGCTCTTGTGGAGGGGATGACTATTTGGAAGGAAAAAGGAAAGAAGAATTGAGGTGTGGTGGAAGACTGAGAGGTGGAGACATGGGATCAACATTTGGGACAGCAGATGGAGAGTTTAAAACTTGACACTGCTGAGATAAAACAGATTGGGAAAGAGGAAAAAGAAAGGCATGAGATGGCGTGCTTACCCATTGACAAGGTTCGTTGAATACTCCTCTCATACACCTCTATTTCTTCAATCCACTTTGCAAGCAATGGCAGCGCATTTCATCATGAAGTCAAGCTTCTCCGAGGGCTGAAGTGTCTTGGAAAAGGGCCTCCCCATGGACAAGGAGTCCTGCAACCATTGAAAGCTCTCATTTGAGTTGTTGCTCTGGATCGCACCATCTCTACCTCCATCTTTTGGATTTTCTCCAACATGAGACCAGCATCTTGCATCTCGATTGTCTTCATTATATGCATACTCTTGCTCTTGGAAAGCTCCCGTAGCCAAAATGATTTGGCATTTGCTCATATGGGTATGCATATGATCTTGAATTTGTTCAAAATGTTGATTTGGAGGATTTAAAACATGTTGGAGGTGTGAAACATCGCTTGTTGTTGAAAATGTGAATTCCATGATGGAAATGAAGTCATGATTGCACAACTTCATGGAATGGAAAAGAATGAAAGGGATGGAAAGAAGGATGGATGGGAATGGATGAAAAACAAGTCTGCAACTTCAGAAATGGGTTGCTGATCAGATGGAGTCGCCAGATGTGTTTGCAAGTGCCTCTAAAGGCTGAAATCTTCACAGGAACACACCAACCTGCAAAAGATGAAGTGGAAGACCTCTAAGGTCCCATGGTGGCTTGTTGATAATGAACACCTCTAAAAGATGAAAAATCTAACCTCGGTGTCCCACCCCCTATTAGATGAAATTGATCGGATGTTGATCAGATTTCTAGGTTGATCACTCTAGCATCCAGTGTGATTGCACAACATTGAAACCTTTCTCCAAGTGTGGGACTTGCAGAAATGAGAAAGGAATCTCCAGAGAAGGCTGGTTCCTGCTCCTAAACTACCTGCCACAAGCTATTCCAGTGCAGGCAAGCTAATCTAAACCTAATCTAACCATGCCAAGGAGACAGAGAGAGAGAGAGAGAGAAAAGGGAAAAATAGCAAAAGCCTACACTAAAACGGTGATACACCAGAGAAGGAGAATGTTGAACATCTATCAAAACTGCCATGGAACAAGGAGAGGTGAGCAATGGGAAGGATGGACAGATGCATCACAGGCCCAAGGATAGATTTCACACAGAAAATGTCCCAAAACTCCATGAACATAGCTCCAAACCTGCAATGAACATTCAAACTTGCACAAATACCTGCAATGAAGAGAGGAAAGAAGAAAACAAGCGAAAAACGAGCAAGGATGGACAGATGCATCACAAAACACGTTTTTGTTGCTTCAGAAGTTTGCACAGAACATCATTTCAATAGTAAAAGGAAAAAAACACCATTACAGAGCAAGGGAGGAGGTTGAACTCCATTTTCAACCCTGGAGAAGAAAAGAAGGGAGGGCAGAGCCGAAAAGATGAACAACTTGTAATCATCCCTCCAAAATGAGCCAAATCTAGCTTTTACATTGCATGGGTCGAGCCCATGAGAGAGAAAACATACAAAAACGTGGGAGCCCATTCCTCATTGACTGCAAATGCATTAAATCAGCATGGAGGACCTTACAAACCCATACCCTATCATTTTGACCAAATGGGAGGAGAGTGCGACCCATTCTGTATTAAATTTGGTCGTTGAAATGTCACTTCTGGCCATGAACACGCACCAGAGCCATTTTTTAAATTTTCTCTCTTCAAACTGAACCAAAATTAGAGATTGACCATGGAATCTTGTAGAGAATTTCAAAAGCTTTCCAATGATATAAAGAACATGCAAATCGAGCTCTGGATCAAAAGATATGAAGGTCTGAAGTTTTAGGGCAAAACGGCCCAAAAAACGGATGTCGGGCAAAAATTTTAAATTTTGACCTTTTTGCATTTTGGAAAAATTTAAAAATTTTCTGCACTCTGCCGGTCGGATGCCACGTGTCAATTGCTGATTGGCTGAGCAATTCTCTCTCCTCCACCTTTCCGCGGGCTTTCCTTTGAAATTTTGACCTTTTTAACTCTTTGGAAAATTTTCCATTTTTTCCCCCGTGCCCCGCCACTTGGGACACGTGGCATGCTTTGGTTGGTTAACAGGGGCACGGGGAAAACCTTTACCTTTTAGTTTTTCGGCCAAAACTTTTGCTAAATTTTCTAAGTCCTCCCGAGCTCCACACTTCCCCCGCCTTAGGACACGTGTCCTGTGTCTATTGGCTCGGGCCGACCCTTCAAACCTCACCCTTTGAACTTTTGGGCCCAAAAACACTTAGTCGAAATTTTTATTGCGCCTCCCCTTGTGACACGCGTCACATTCTGATTCGTTGGCGTATTTTCCGAGTCTTCGCGTCCCTCGCGTATTTTTGGCCCGGATGTCCCAAACCGTTTGGGACAAATTTCTCCGATCCACCCGAAATGGACTAACTTGCGCCAAACCACGTAGCTGTCGATTCTGTGTCTTTCGCGTACTTTTGTCCCGAAATTTTGTCCCAAGTGCCGATCCAGCGTCTTTCATGCAAACTTTTGAAACTCCCTTAGCGCAAATTTTTCCTTTTTCGGCCGAATCGGCTTTTCGCGTCCCGCGCGTACCTATGGCCTAGATGTCCCAATTGCTGCGTGGACCGCCTGGAGGCTTTTCGGCCGGTTCGCGCCCGACGTCCCAACTATCCCAAGGACCGCCTGGACTAGGACTTAGCCGATTTTCATGATTTTTTCTGCCCCAAGCTTGTTTTTGCAACTTTTTCACCCTTTTTTAGAACTTGCTCTTTTCTTCTTGGACAGGAGAGTTAGAAAAAAGCCGAGGGGACCCCAGAAACATGATTTTTTTCCTTGAATCAATCTATCTTGCTCGGGACCGAAGAATTTAATGCATGTTATGATAACATTGTGATAATATTTTTGAGATGAATACCATGACTTCGATTTTTAATAAGGGCATGAAAAAAATTCATAATTTTTTCTAATTTTAATTTTTCTTAAAAAACCTCAAACGATACTACACTAATGGAAAAAATTACTCTTCTAAATCCCAAGTTATGTTTTTTAATATTTTGATTCTTAGAACAATGTTATCTAGAAAATAATTAAATGTGCCAAAATCAAAGCTATGATACCATTTGTAATGAAATTACCTATATGTATTCAACATTGAATTGCATAATTAAACACAAAACAATTCAAAATTATATAAAAGAATAGAATAAACACATGATACTTGATAAAGAGAAGAATATTATATATAACTTAACCACTTTGAGGGACAACTTGCACACAACCTTACAATAAAAATAGCATAGAAAATATGATGATCAAGTACTAATCACTCCTTCTTATATATACTCTACTTAGGCTATGGTTACTCCATATTCCAACCCTACTAATAGTATAGAAGCACTAAGAAATATGATATGGATTGGTAAGTGATTATTTTATCTAAAATTTGGCCACATACATCCCAATCTAGATTGTAGGTTAAGGGGATAGCCTTTTTATTTGTGGGTTTTTTGAAAAGTTACATTAACATCCCATTTACTTTTCACCTTTTTATTGGACTAGGGTCCTCTCCCTAGGTAAATATAGAATAAATTATCCTAGTTGATAAAAAAATTAAATATGAACCACCATATAAGAGTGTATAATTATATGAGGTCAATATAGATTTTTTTCTCGCTTATATCACATTTATGTAATTAATACTAAGGATAATGAGGTATTCTTTAGAGTATGAAACCTACCTCAATTTTATCAAACTCGAGGATAATTATGTATTTTTGCTTAGTCTTAAGGTCTAGCTGCACCCATATTTTATGTGTTTATGTCACATCAATTTGTGTTTGTGGGTCATATAGTCTTGTTTCCTCATTGCGGTGAGGACTAACCGTGATAAGATCATTTAGTGGATGCAAATGTCATCTGTGGGGGTGATTGTGAGAAATATGTATATGAGGCTGTATAGAGATTCTCATATCCTTCACAATAAAGATGTACACACTTTCACACATGAAATAACTACATCAGGCCTTGATCCCCATTTGGTATGTATGAAGCACTTAGAGGAGTCATTGTCTCTCATTTCATTGGTGTGTCTTATTATAGTATCCTTATATCCCTAAGCTTGAGAGGATACTACTAACCCTAGAGAGGAGCTAATTGTTGTTCATTTAATTTTTTAAGCTTTTGTAAAATGCCTAGTTTAAGTGTTTTTGGTCATTTTATCAACCCACAAGTATTGTTTTTATTAACCTTCGATGTTTATCCTAGTCCTCCTTTTGCAAATCAAAACGTAGTGAATAAATAAAGGAAAATTTAACTTGTATTAGAATTATTATATCTTCTTGTTGTATGACAGTGTTCAATTGGATAAGTTTTTACTCTTTAACCTCTTACCCCCATTGTTTTATTTCATATTATTACATAAAGATAATATTCTCTCTTGTCCTATTCTTGTTATTTTCGAATGATTTTTATTACATGTATTTAATTTAATATGCTCTTTTATTTTTGAAATTCAATAAATAAAGTGTAATATGAATCCTAATCTTTCCCATGTGCTTTTGGGTTAACTAAAAATGAATTATGATTTGACCTATCATTGTGTTATTGTGTGTTTTCAAATATATGAAGTGTTTCTTATTAGTAAGTAAATTCATGGATTAAGTATGTAGTTGTAGTAGTCATCGGATAATTTTCTCCCTCTCCTCTTTTTATTTTACCAGAGAGAATCAAATTATTAGATAGTGTTAACAAGATTGAGGTGTTGGAATATTTGTAATCTAGTCTTGTTGAGTGTTTGTTTTCATGGTCACCCTATATTAGAACTTGAAATTTAAAGATAAATAGTTTTTGGTGAATATCTCCTTACCCCGTCTCTAGGTAAATTGAAAGGTAAGTAAATATAATATGCATTTAATTAAATGATATTGAAAATTATTTTGGAATTCGTATTAGAATGAAGATAGTACTTACTCTATTGGTTTCTTGTATTAAGATGTTTTGTTTGTTTCAAATTCCATTACTTATAATCAGGAATTATTAAGTGTTATAGACCATGTTTATACAATTAATTACTTGATATGGGTCACTATGTATATCTTGTTTTATTCCTTTATGAGTTATGGACTTTTTTGTTTCAAAAAAATGCAACATTTTAAAATGATATTGTTTCTTTGTTGTAAAATTAGTTAGGTTAAGTGTCTTAAGCAAATTGTATTGATTTAACCTAGGTTTAAGGTTGATTTGTTTGGTATGACATTATTGGTCTAAATTAAGAAATTTTGACATGTTCCATTATGTTTGGTATGAATCTCAACATGTGTAACTTTATCTTTCTCTTTTATATTCTTGATTATTATTTTACCCTAATTTTCTTCTCTTTCTTCCTATTTTCTTTCTCCCTTAGTTTTTTCTCTCCTCATGCTTTTCTACTTTTCTAGTCATTTTACGGGAACCATACTAGTATGGTTTTAGATCCCTTTTTTTTTGAGCCCTTTTGAGCCATGCCTTGGGTGTTGGGAGGTGTTCGGCCCTTCTTTGTTAACCTTTCTCACATGTTTCACATCAACATGTACACTAATAGGGTCCTCTTTTGATTTCAAGAAGTAAATAGATATATAATTGTATTAATGCAATTAAGATGATGAATATACACAAAATGAATGATCACATGTGAATTTATTTAAATTGTAAAAAAATGAATGTATTTAGTTTTGAAGCATCCTTTCTCCAAAAGAAGAATTCAAACATTTATATAAGAACATATACCATCTACTACTTATTATATCCATTGAAAAATAAGGTTTGTGACACTTGCATTACACGCAATGTTTGTTAAACCAAATTGTACTTATTTATTATTTTAAATACTTTTTTAACAAGGGTTGATTGAAATATGCTCTCAAATCCACCCCTCCCCATTTTATTTAATTTTTACAAGGTGTTATTGTATACTCCTAAAATAATCCCCTTTACCAATTATCCCTTCATCACATTTAACCTTATAACATCCCACAATACCCCTTCATCTTGATTAATTTCCCTAATCAATCATCTAATCACATGCTCTCTTATTTTAGGAATTTAATATTCCTAGCCACCTATCCTAAAAATCCTCCAACTAATCCCTCATCTAATCATCATTAAATAACATAATCAAATCTAGAGTTCTTTATCTCTAGAACCTTCCTATTCTACCACCTTCCATGAATGGAAGAAAAATCTAGAATCCTCCACCTCTAGAATCTTATACCCTCACACTCAGCCTCAACCATTGATACCAATTCACCATGGATTGATCTTAGACATTGAATCCTCCACCCTCAACTATAAATAAAAATATCATTTTCCATAAAAATGGAGAGAAAACCACAAGCTAGAATCCAAGTATTGGTCAAGCCCTTTCCATTTTCATCAATCAAGCCATCATCCTTCATCAATCAATCAACAAGATTCTAAGGGAATGTGCTTCCAAAATTCATGTACAAAGTCCACTTTGAAGCAAACAACATCAATCCATCATCTTGATAAAATCCAACAATCAAAGGAGGATCCTCTTCTTGGTAAGGTATAGGAATATCGTTTCTTCCTTTTAGATCAATCTAAGTGTTTTCCTTTGAGTTAGAGTGCATCCATGATTTTCTAAAATTCTCTCATTTTATTGCACACATTTTTGGCATGGTCAATGTGACTACCACACATTTTTCACTATCCCTTCCCAATTTGTAGGACCTAATTTAAGATCTATGAAGAAAGTAGAGAAAATGGGAAGCAAAAATACGAGACTTTTGAATTTTTCTTGTTATTTTTTCATGTTGTTTGTTAACATCATTTTTGTGATTGGTGAAATATTTTTCAAATGTAGGTCATCATCACCATATTATGTGCTTATGTAATAGGTGGAAATCATTTTTGCAATTAACCACATTGTTATTGCCTTTAATCATGTCATTTTTATAGGTAACCATGTCGTTATCATTACAACATGTATAATTTTATGGTTTTCTCAACTTTTATTATTGTTTTGGACCGCTAGTTACTTTGTAGTTATAGAGCACCAACTTATCCAGTCAATTGTCTTCATCAAACATCTTTCTTTTCTAATTTTTAAATATTTTTTGGCATAAAACTCAAAACATAGCTATCACACTAACCATGTTGTTATAATACTAACCATGTCATTTCTACATATAACCACATCATTTTTGCTAACATCATTTTTGTAACTAACTACATCATTATCATGGAATATTGTGTTTTTTTTTGTAACCGTGTCATTTTTGTGATTGAAAACGTTGATGTTTCCTATTGAACATCATTTTAGCGGTTTTTTAGGTTCCTATGCTCACCATGTGACCTAAGATAAACTCTAAAATACTAATTACATGTTTACAACTTCAATTGGTCCAAGAGATAATATAAAAACCTCATTTTGATTGTATATTGCTCGATTTTTCTTGTATAATATTTGTACATCTCTTGTATAGATTTTCATGTGTGTGTACCTAGATCTAGGTTGTGTATGCTCTCCTTGCATCACTCAATGATCTTGGAGATCAAAAATGACCTATGCTTCTACCTTTTTCTTTGTATGGGTAATGTGATGTGAATTTCATCCACATGTACTTGCCATAGTCTCTAGGAATCTTATGAAATGGACTTCATCACCACATGTAAAGGCACACTTGTGTTATAATGGAGTATAGAAATCAAAGGATAATTGACATTATTGGATAAACATTTTCCTACTTTATGTGTGACGTGAAGTGAGATGCTTTCAAATACCAATACGAAGGCCTTAGAAAACATCCTTGTAACATATAGCCTTGCATTAAAAATATATTAGCTGAAAATAGTTATTAGTGTAGGGAGCACAACACTCCCAAATATAAGCGATATTTACCACATAAAGTAAGGGTTAGGAGACAAATATATCAGCACTCTACATGAAGTATATTTCAAGTTACTAGTCACATTACACACTCCTTTCTAATAGCATAGGATTTTTTTTTCTTGTGTGTTCTTACTTGAATGTTGTCAAGACTTGTGTGTTTGTTAACCTCAAACTCAAATCAAAACCAAAAAGGAATTAATCCAAATCATTATTAATCAAAAAAATCACAACTTCATCCAATTATATCCTCATCCCAAACCCAACATTAAATTAATCAAACATCCCTATCTAACCATATTATCCACCTAATCTAGATCTATTGTACTAATCTCTTCATCTATCATGTTTTCACAAACATGTTCCTTGATCAGGATGATATCCACCAAATTTTCCCCACTAATTCACATGAGTCATCATTCACAAAAATCAGCCCTATCAACATGGGCCAACTCCTTCAATCCTGACATAAAGATGTCCTCCTTCTTATGGTCATATATTTAGGGCCCAAGCTTCTTGTCTCCTTCAATCTCACACACTTATCCAAAATCATATTCCCATAGGATCCATCCATACCAAATCCACCTTCTTCTAGCAACCCTATGGAATCAACCACATCATCTCCCAAATCCAATCACAACCATTAGAATCCTAAAATTACCCTCATCAAGACCCATGTTGATAAGATAAAATTAATCCAACATCTACAAAGCAATCCCCTCAAAATCATAATCATCTCATCTATGTTAAAATCCAATATCTTAGCCAACAATTGGAATGCCTTGCATCCTGCATCAACCTCATGCAACATCCCAACCTTCATCACCCAATTAGTCCAAAGTGAAAACCAGATCCTACTCAGGCCCCTAAGCCTCACTCAATTGAATTTATCCTAGAATACCATTATTCACATAAACTATGTATTCCCTCATTGAAAATACCTACCAATCACAATTCACCTAATAAAAATTTCAATATGTCCTCATGCCACATCAAACCACTCCTACCAATGAGCTTGATTCTAACCAATGTAATGCAACCCCTAGGCCACACACCGGTCCAATCCAGTATACTAATCCACACACATAAACCAATTCATCATTGTGTCTCATAGATCCAATTCTATATCTCACATCATTCTCCCTAAGGGAATCTAAACATACAACTAAGTGAAGAAACTTTACCACCATCTTCCATCAATTAAAAATTGTAAACATTATCACTCATCTACCAATCAAACCATGCAATGAGGATATGAAAAAACCACATTGGTATTGGGAAAAACAATCATGTGAGTTATATCACACCAACGGAAATTCAACCAATTGATGTATTCACTTAAAATATTATTTCCAAAATATTATCGATCAAGGGCATATTATCCTTGTAGCACTATATCTACCATTTGGGATACATCACAACCCTCTCCCCAAGCATCATCCACCATCCAAATCTCATTCCACATCCAAATGTCTCTTACTTACCAAATACCATGATAAGTTTGGAACATGCTCATTCCTCAAGGAAAACCTTATAACAAAGAGGAAACCTAAGTGTCTTCTATACCTTAGTTTTATGATGACCAACCTGCATCAATCCCACTATCCAATGCATATATTATCACTAAAAATATGTTCACCATCATGAATCATCAAGGAAAAGGATAAGGCATCCATGGATAAGGTATATGAAAACACATTTCCCTTTATTATAACCTCGATCATTTTGAAATAGGCTACAAACCTATCACTGATGACATCTCTCCGACATCAAAACACAATCTACTTGTGATCTTGTTTCCACCAATCATTTTTTCGAAACTATTATCCTTACAACCCAAGTCAAACATTAATTCCTTAAATCATTCAAATAGGGTCAACAAAATAAAAAGTCCTTCGACTTCTTTCAAAACGACCAAACCATCACCAACATCATGAGAGTCTGAAATTATATCCCATAAAGAGACCTCACTACATGATTTGACATCAACTTAGATGGACAATCTTACCTTTAAAATGATGCTAAAATTCTTCGTCTCGATTGGCCCAATAATACACAAATTAAAATACACAAACAATCAACACCACCTAGTGGAAATAAACCCACATGCAAAAATCACAAATCAAATGCAAAAATCAAAATCAAACCCAAAAATCTAAAAAAACAAAACATATTTCAAAATACCCAACAAATTGATACCTTCCAAAAATTACAATAATTCATCACCCGCACACAAATGTTCCGTCCTTCACATTCATCCTTATTTTTTTCACCCTCATTACATCACGCATCCCTATCATACAATCCATTCATATCCCATTCCAATCAATTTATGTGAACACTTAATCATCTTGTTCACACATGTTGTAAGTCAATAGTTTCACTGCAACCACACAACCTTGGTTTATCATTACTGGAAAATTCAAGCACGAATGTCCTCCTATATGTCCAAGCAATATAACACACTTAACCAACTTATGTGAAGACCCTCGGGTGTATCTCTTGACACTAGCGCTAGTTGATGGACAAATATAGGGTCATCTGTGGATGTCATATTGTAAAAAACAGCGAAATCTCAACTTGTAGGGATTATTAGCTATACACGCACTCTAAATTAAAAAAAATTATATGAATATGAATCATAGCATTCAGAATCTAGTTTCTAAAATACTAATTTTTTTAAAAAATGGACAAGTTTAGCTATATTAAACACTTAAAATTATATGACTTAGTTTTTTTTTTTTTTTTGAAAAAACTTATAAGATTGTAGTCCGTTTGCCCACATTTTGGATGACCAAATCTTTGTTTTTTTTTTCCTTTGGTGAAACGTTAGATGTAGTTGTCTATCTTGGGATGGATTTTATTTTGTATTTTTTTAGCAATATTTTTTTATGATTTTTTCCGTGAAAGTGGTCTGAAAATATTTAGAAAACGGAGCGCTTTCCGTTTGCCCGCCATAACTATATCAAAAAATATCGAAATCAAATATTTTTTTAACGTGTATAGAATTTGTCCACGCTTGGGATGGTATAAGTTTTATCATATTTTGATAAGCGAAACAAAAGTTATAGTCTTAAACGTAGACATGAACATTCACGGGAAAAAATGTCTTAAAGACCTATTATTAGTAAAAAATTATAAAATGATATTTATCTTATTCTATTCACTTTAAAAACAATATTTCTATGAAGCTAAGAGTCTCCCCTACGTGATGGCACCATTTTTGTGAAATGTTTTCAGTTTTTTAGCATGGTTCAAGTCTTTGGAAGAGTAGATTTGAGGTTTTTGACCTTTTACACTTCATAATGACCTTCCATAGCTTTGGTTGGGGAAAAACAAGAGATTTTCTGAGGCTTAGGTTTGGCAGATAGATCGCGATCGCGGTTTATAAAGCGCGATCATGGTTTTTTAACATAAACCGTGAGCGCGCTTTATAAACCGCGATCGCGGTTTATAAAGTGCGCTCGCGGTTTATAAATCATATTTACACACATCCCAATGTCTGAATTACCATGTGATTTTTACTCTCTGACCTTACCGTATGAATTACTATGAAATTCTATCTTTTTTCGCACGTTTTTCTTATCACCGGAAGCAAAACATCATGGGAGACAAAAAATGAAGTCAAAAAAGGAAGTCATTAAGTAAAAAAACACCAAACGAATTAGAGGCCAACAAAATTCAAAATGTTGAGCGAATGCGGAAACTTCGTGAATCTAGAAGAGGTTCATCTTCAATCCCAACTATTGTAAGCAATGAAGAACTAGGTAATGTTTCTACTGTCAATGTTGAAGTTGAATTAAATACTCGTGATGAAGAAGTTTTTACTGTCAATGTTGAAGAAGAATTAAATACTCATGATGTAGCAAATGTTGAAATTGAAGGAGACAATGAAAATGTGAATAAGGAAATTCATGTTGAAACTATAGACAAGCAAAATTTGACAAAAACACCTCCTAGGATTTTACGTAAGAAACCTAATTTTTTTATTGAAATTGATGAAAACATTTTGAAACCAATGTCTGACAAACTTTCGAACGACAAATCAGAAAAAAAGCCACACTGAAATTTGGGATAATCATTTTGAAATTTTAAATGATTCCCAAAGATGTCAGTTGTTGGTTAGTTTGATGAAATTGATTAAAATGAGACCTACATTAAACACCTTAGGATTGACAACATCTAATATACGTGGTCAAACCTCTCTGATTGTTGAAAACCTTCATGATGCATATCACACTTTGTTGGTGTGTCGAGAGACACACTAGGGATAGTAATATTGTGCGTCGTGTACTTACTACTAGTGTTGTAAGTGAATCAATAAAAAAACAATGTTTGATTACGCAAACAAGTCAAATGTTGCAAGTTAATCGAAAAACTCTAATGAAAGCAATTGAAAGACGTAATATCCTTGATCACTCAATAATGTCGATTTTTGGGCATTTTACGCTAGAGCACCCGCGTAAGGACAAAAATAATTTTGATCTTTATAAGAGAAGTTGTTATTAAATTTTGGCATGATAACACTAGAGTTTCACCTAATACAAGAGATGTTATAAAACGGAGAGTTGGTTCTACTAATCGTGAACCACATCCAAAGCATTTCTTAGATATGACTCAAACTCAATTTTTTCGTAAGTTTGAACAAGAGAATCTGGAAATTAAAATTAGTCAACATTTTTTTGAAATGTTGAAACCATTCTATGTGAAAATCAACCATGCTCGCACCACTTGTTGTTGTAGGCAACATGTTGAATTTGCGATGCATTATGCTAAATTTTTACGTATTCGTTCTAATTTTCATTCTGAAACTATGTTATCTGAATGTGGTGTTCAAGTTCCACCAATATCTTCCAGGGATTTCATTCCTACTATATTTTGTGAAAAAGAAGTTGGACAATTTTTTTATAGTCAGGATTGTTTAGATGGAAGTTGTAGTACATGCGGCGGATTACCTAAATTGGAAAGTTGCATCCATGAGAAAATTGAAGGTACAATAGGACATAATTTAGTTGAGTTTGATAAATATAAATCAATTGCATACAGTTGAAAGATGGAAAAGAGTTGAAATGGTGTGAGCTAGTTATAGAACAAATGCCCATTTTTCAATTTATGAGAAAATTTAAGGATGAAATTGTTTATGAGTATGCGAGGCATACACATAGAGCTCGATGGTTGGATGAACAATTCAAGCTATGCAAAGACACATTTCCTATTGGTACTATTGTTTCAGTGGTTGATTTTGAGAGAATTACACATTGCAACCACAAATGGAGGTTCAATCGCAATATTACAACTCAGTACAAGTTGCCATTTTTGTGCATATAGCATTTCTACATTCTCCTGATAGTACAGAGAATGATCGAAAATTTTTTTAAGAGAGTACCACTTTTATATCAGTGATGATCGTACTCATTCTACTGAATTTGTGCAAGGGTGTTTCCAGTTATTTTATGGAAACTTGTCTGATAGGGACATCCACTTCAAACAACATTATATATGGTCAGATAATTACACGTCTCAGTTTAAGAATGCATGAATGTTTTATTGGATGAGAAGAATGCACGTCAAGATGGGTGTGCAACATATTTGGAGTTTCACTGAGGTTGGACATGGAAAAGGAGAGCATGACGGTGCAGGGGCATGTGTGAAAAGAGCTCTTGCAAGAGAAGAGTTGAAGTACAAAGATGGTGCTAAATTAAAAGATGCAAAGAGCATAGTGGAATGGTGTACTGAAAACATGGCCCGAGGTTCTCAAGAAAATTCCACAGTTCGCAGATATTTTTGGTTGATAGAGGAACAACATATTGCTAACTACGAGGATTGTATGACACTCACTAGGTCCAGTGATATGCACTCATTTTGTAGCTCAGACGCTACTTCATGGGCCGTATGGACAAGAAAGTTGACATGTTTTTGTGCATCTTGTATCGAATTTGTCACTACTTGAGTGTGATTCACAAGAATGGGTGGAAGGATGGATTTGTAGGCCTCTAACTCCGCTTCCTAGTTATCAACCTCCACAAGCATTATGACTTGTTTCTCCAGATGAAGTTACAACATCCAAGGACTTTGATGAAATTTTGATTTTGGTGCGACAAGGTATTTATGGTTATTTATTTAATTTTTGTATTGAGTTATGTCCATTGAAATTTTAATATGTAATTTAAATTTGAGTTGTTAACCTTGGTTATTTTTTTGTAGGACATGTGTTTGCAGTAATTGCGACAGAAGACAATGAAGAAGGAACAGACTATTTCTTATGTCATTGCATCGAGGAAAGAAAGAAGTTGACTTCTCCTATTATAGATGGCGAAGATATTGAGTATCCTACAGGGTCAGTGGTAGTTACTGGAACTTGGCTTCGATGGTATCCATTAAAAAACTCCTCTGTTTGGGTGTTTGAAGACTTTGAGACACACAGGAAAATACTCTTATATTCACATCTAGTTCTAGCGACAAATATTCAGTTGTATAGATATCGAGGAAGGCCTAATAACAAGATTCTTTGGAAGGTTGAGAGTCAGATCATGAAGCAATCTTGTCTGCTATTCAGAGTAGATCCGATCTTGATGGTTCATTGGAATGAATTTATAATGCTTGAATGTCTGGTATATATAATTTCTTTTCAATATATATATAAATTTTTAGTTTAAAGATCTAGATTTAAGTTTGAATATATTTTATTTTAAATTTGTGTATTTTGTACATATATAGATCTAGTATATGGTTTTGATTTGAAACTTAAATTTCTTTGACTAACACTTTTATGTTTAGGTTAGTGGTGCCAGAAAAGCTTCCACCTTCACGTGGTTGGCACTGTTAGTAGAGAATTTTAAATTCTCGAAGCTAAGAGAAGCTTTCATTGTTTGAAAAAGTTGTAAATTTTGAAAAAGTTGTAAATTTTGAAAAAGTTGTAAATTTTGAAAATGTTGTAAATTTTGAAAATGTTGTAAATTTTGAAAAGTTGTAAATTTTGAAAATGTTGTAAATTTTGAAAGTGTTTACAAGACCATGAAAAAATGAGAAGGAAAAAAACTGAGAAAGGCTATTGTAGAGGGTCTCTACAAAGGTTTTGATCAAACGAGGCCTCTTTAGGTGCCACTTTGAGTCAAGTAGTCACCCGTCAAAGTTGAAGCGATATTTTGGTCTCGGGGCTCTTAAGGGACTATGCCCGAGCGAAGTAGCCCGGTAAGCAACGACCCTTTCATGTGAAAACACCACCTCCTCTAGCGTTCACCTGGCCACCCGGATGTTGGAAATCGGTTTGGTGCCATGACCCACCATTTGTAAAATATAGCATTTGACAACCTTACACTCCATTCCACCATGCACTATTTCGCATGTTTGCAAACAGTAGGACAGCGAGAGCACCAAAATGAGAAGGAAAAAACTTGAGAGAGGCTATTGTAGAGGGTCCATATGCTAAGGTTTTGGATTAGACGAGGCCTCTCTAGGTGCCACGGAGTCGAGTAGTCACCCATCGAAGTTGAACGATATTTTGGTCTCAGGGCTCTTAAGGGACTACGCCCGACGAAGTAGCCCGGAAGCAACGACCCTTTCACGCACCAAAACACCACCTCCTCTAGTGTTCACCTAGCCACCGGATGTGCTAGCGTAGTCGGTTTGGTGCCATGACCCACCGTTTGCAAAATATAGCATTTGACAACCTTACACTAGCTCCAACTACACTATTTCACGCGTTTGCAAATAGTAGGACAACGAGAGCACCGAAATGAGAAGGAAAAAAACCGAGAGAGGCTATTGTAGAGGGTCTCTACGCCGAGGTTTTGGATCGAGATAAGGCCTCTCTAAGTGCCCACGAGTCTAAGTAGTCACCTGTCGAAGTTGAATGATATTTTGGTCTCAGGGCTCTTAAGGGACTACGCCCGAACGAAGTAGCCCGGAAGCAACGACCCTTTGCGCACCAAAAACCACCTCCTCTAGCATTCACCTAGCCACCGGACATGTTGGCGTAGTCGGTTCGGTGCCACGACCCACCGTTTGCAAAATATAGTGTTTGATAACCTTACACTGGCTCCAACTGCACTATTTCGCGCGTTTGCAAATAGTAGGACAGTGAGAGCACCGAAATGAGAAGGAAAAAACCAAGAGAGGCTATTGTAGAGGGTCTCTACACCGAGGTGTTAGATTAGATGAGGCCTCTCTAGGTGCCACAAAGTTTGAGTAGTCACCCGTCGAAGTTGAATGATATTTTGGTCTCAGGGCTCTTAAGGGACTACGCCCGAACGAAGTAGCCGGAAGCAACGACCCTTTCGCGCACCAAAACACCACCTCCTCTAGCATTCACCTAGCCACCCGGACATGTCCGGCATAGTCGGTTCGGTGCCATGACCCACCGTTTGCAAAATATAGCGTTTGTGACCTTACATTGGCTCCATTTACACTATTTCGTGCGTTTACAAACAAAGTAGTAGGACAACGAGAGCACCAAAATGAGAAGGAAAAAAACTGAGAGAGAGGCTATTGTAGAGGGTCTCTATGCTGAGGTTTTGGATCAAATGAGGCCTCTCTAGGTGCCACGGAGTCTGAGTAGTCACCCGTCGAAGTTGAATGATATTTTGGTCTCAGGGCTCTTAAGGGACTACGCCCGAACAGAAGTAGCCGGAAGCAACGACCCTTTCGCACACCAAAACACCACCTCCTCTAGCATTCACCTAGCCACCTGGATGTTCTGACATAGTCGGTTTGGTGCCACGACCCACCGTTTGCAAAATATAGCGTTTGTGACCTTTACAGCTCCAATTGCACTATTTCACGTGTTTTAAAAATAGGACAGCGAGAGCACCAAAATGAGAAGGAAAAAAAAACGAGAGAGGCTATTGTAGAGGGTCTACACTGCTGAGGTGTTGGATCAGATGAGGCCTCTCTAGGTGCCATGGAGTCTAAGTAGTCACCGTCGAAGTTGAACGATATTTTGGTCTCAGGGCTCTTAAGGGACTACGCCCAAACGAAGTAGCCCGAAAGCAACGACCCTTTCGCACACCAAACACCACCTCCTCTAGTGTTCACATGGCCACCCGGATGTTTCAGCAAAGTTGGTTTGGTGCCATGACCCACCGTTTGCAAAATATAGCGTTTGACAACCTTACACTAGCTCCAACTGCACTATTTCACGCGTTTGCAAATAGTAGGACAGCGAGAGCACCGAAATGAGAAGGAAAAAACTGAGAGAGGCTATTGTAGAGGGTCCCTATGCCAAGGTTTTGGATCAAAATGAGGCCTCTCTAGGTGCCATAGAGTCTAAGTAGTCACTGTCAAAGTTGAACGATATTTTGGTCTCAGGGCTCTTAAGGGACTACGCCCGAACAAAGTAGCGAAGCAACAACCCTTTCGCGCACCAAAACACCACCTCCTCTAGCATTCACCTAGCCACCGGATGTGTTGGCATAGTCGGTTTGGTGCCATGACCCACCATTTGTAAAATATAGCATTTGACAACCTTACACTAGCTCCAACTACACTATTTCACGTGTTTGCAAATACAGTAGGACAGTGAGAGCACTGAAATGAGAAGGAAAAAACCAAGAGAGGCTATTGTAGAGGGTCCCTACTGCTGAGGTTTGGATCAGACGAGGCCTCTCTAGGTGCCATAGAGTGAGTGATGCCAAAAATCACAAAAATGATGTCTAAACGAGATGAACCCAACTTAAAGGTAAATCCTTTTAATTCAACATACCCATTCAGTCAAAAATATTTAGAAACCCTCTTCTCACAAGTCAAAGACATGGAACCTTTGGTTGGTCATAGTGGAGAAGAATCTAATTCATACGAAGACCAAAACAAATTAGATCTATCTTTCTTTCATGAGCTCCTTTACTACAATAGAGACGAAGTACTTGCAAGAGTCCTTGAGTTAGGAGGTAGACTATTACAAGAGTATGAAGTGGCGATTAAGACCATGAATCACAAAGTAGAAGATCCAAAATGACCATCCCTCATAGAAATGGACATCCATTTTAATACAGGTTATTCTTCCACTTCAATAAAACGTAAAAAAATGTTGAGGATCACCCACCAAAACCAACAAGTGATTCATGAAAACCTTACTTTAAGGCTTCACGTAGATTCAAGATTGAACATAGTCACAAAGACTCACCTCCTCCTAGATTTTATGATGAAGATGATCCCTTATTCGAAGAGGAGATCATTCAAAGACAAATACTAAAACTCGCTCAAAATTTAGTGACCTTAGGTTACTTGAATAGGAATACATGCAAGGATAGACTCAAGATAAAGTTAGGTGAATTTCACATTTATCCATCTAATGAAGAAAATTTCAAAGTTGCTAAAGTGAATAGACCAATATATCACCCACAAAGGAAAAAATGATTCAACAAGAGTTGCATTCAATGAAGAATACGCTAACCACTTTACAAGAAAGAAATGTAGGACACAATAGAAAATATCTATACAAAAAGCTATTTCCTTACCCATTTGATAAAGATATGTTGCTACAAAAATTTGCAAAGAATTTAGACATGGTCCTAACGAGAAGATGGGTATATTCAAATAACCATATCCTAACCATGGAGATAAAAAGAACAAAAATTCAGATCATGGACAAGCTTGTAATGACTATGGAATACTACTTGCATCTATCCAAAAAATGATAAACAATTTTAATCCCTTATAGGATGCGTCCATTCATCTAATGAACAAGTAAATACCATTAGGATCTTAGAGAAAAGTTGTGATGTGGATATAAGACATTCTAGTTTGGTAATACCATTTATCCCCTACCTATTCACAACAAGTCAATACTGACTTAATAGAATAATTGGAAAAGACACCAGCTAGAATTTTGATCCTATATCTCCTCAAAATCACCATTGCTCATATAAGAAAATATTATATAAAACACTTATGAGTTAAGGGGTGTCGACAAACATAGATCTCAGACACCTTCAAGAAATTAGTACACACCTTGACTCAATGATCATATCTCTTTTCATCAAAATCCAATCCCATGCAATAACCAAGAGAAAAAGTTACCCTTATACATAGAGCTCATTGTTTAACTCATCGTCAGATCAAAATAGTGCTTGTGGTTTACGGGTCCTATCTAAATAGATTCTGATTTGGGTCAAAGAACATTTGGTTCCAAATGTACTCACTCCTTGTAATAAGAAATTTCCATCATTGGTCAATCCCTTAACATTGTTGGAGGCAACATATCAAAAGAATGGTCTAGATGATAAATTAAGTCCTCAACATGCCTTATTAATATAAGATCTCTCAGTGTCTCTTTGATAATGATGAGACATTTGCAGAATTCATGGGAATCAGGGATTCTATTTTTGAAGGGGATCATAAGAAATATTTTCCCATCAACCTAGATGATTGTGCATACTTTGGATAAAAAGTACAGATGTGTGAACACTTGAATAAAAAGAGTATAAGAAAAATCAAGACTACTTCTGAAAATCCTTGCAAGAAAAACAAACATAAGTCTCATAGTGAAATCCTCTTTGAGTCATTAGTAAACAAACAAGACAAAGAACATATAGAAAAATAATAGATAAATCTTGGAGCTTCACTTTCAAAAAAAGAAAAAAATGTTTTCATAGCATTATTATGAGAATATGAATATTAATGTTTTCCATTAGATGCTAAACCCATAAAGCAGAAGTTAAGAAATATGCATCCCAACGTTACACTGCTTGTTAAAGAAGAACTGAAAAAGTCATAAATATGAAAACCAACACACATGGATATATATATATAAGAATCAAACAAAGTGTGCTCTAGATACACGTCTCTGAAAATATATATGTATAAGTTCATAATGTATGTGTACATCTCAAACTAAGCACGTGTCATAATGTACATATGGGACCACATGCGGTCATGCAAAAGCTATATATATACTGATGGACTATGAATCTACTCATGACCACATATGTACATCCAGGTGGACTATAAATCTACTCATGAAACATCTTCCCTCTCTTCTCCCTGCTAGAAGTAGCACGTCCACGACCTGGGGATGTAGTGGAGGGAGATGCCACTACAGATTTCATCCGTGTGGTCCTAGGTGTCTCTAAGCATGCACTATGACCTAACTGCACATTCATAAACAACAAGTTTTTAACACCCAAAATTTTAAAATACATTCAAAATTTAGAAACTTGTACAATTTAGTTAAAATGCATGTGAAATCTTACATGCAATGTCATGATCCCTATCAATTTGTTGTTGATGTGTCGCAGGGACAACAATAGACTCACGAGGGGTAAGCTACATACAAATAATTAATTTTCAAATTAAATATTTCACATATACCTACAAAATTTGATATTGTAGATTTAAGTTTAATAAGAAATAATGAACCTCCAAAATTTAACAAATTAAAAAAATTGTACCTCAGTTAGTGGATCTGCGAGATCTTTATGGCGTATCTCTGTAGCCTCCACAGTCTGCATATATGGAGGAGTCTCTCTAGCAGTCATAAGCTATACAAAAAACATGTACAAATCAATATTAAAATCTACATGACAGAGGTCCAAAGCATGTAATCCATGTGAACTTCTAGTAATTAGAAACAAAGTGTAAAGAGATTTACTAACCTGCGTAAAACTCATGTGAGGCGTGCAGTAGCCTCAGTTCCTGAGCAGATGATGACCCACCAGGCTCCTGTGTATAAAAGAGAAAAATATTAATACATGTACAACATACACGTGAAACATTATAATAATAATCTAGTGCAATCAAATGAAATTAAAAATTTGTAAGTTTGTACAACTTGAAACTTACGTTTGAAACATGCCCACCATTTGTAGAGTAGCATGTCCATGTCGACGTGCCGGATGTTTCCTTCACCGGCTCTTGCTATTTAAAATAAAATAAAAAATTAGTTTTTTACATGTATGTACATGACGTACAATCATATATATATATATATATATATATATATATATATATATATATCTCAAACATGTGAATTAAACTATTGTATATATATATATATATATAATTTAAATTTATTTGAAATTTACCTATGAAAGACCAATATCAGTGGCACCAGTTCCAAAAACATTCCCCAGCATCTCATCTATAGAAAAGAAATCCTGTGAACCAGCAAATGATGTCTCGCCTGCAGTGCATACGGCACCACATGATCCATAGTGGTGTGGTGCACTAGAACTAGTGCCTCCACCAACATCACCAGATGCAATCTAGTCACTATGCTGGGTGAGAGTGTCAGTGAGCTCCCTCAATGCATGCAATGTATCAATCTCCACAACCTCCTTCACTGTAGGAGGGATAACTGAAGGCAAGTGGGGGTTTTGGGGCATGGGGATCCTAGGCTGACCTACGCGTGCACCAGAGTCTACTCTGTGCAGAGCCACCTCCTCGACCAAAAAAGTCAGAAAAGTCAAAATAATTTGGGACCTCATTGAGCACGAACTCGCAATATAATTTCTTCAAAAAATAAAGAGGAACCTCATTGTTGTTGCATGGTGGATAATCAAAAACCATCCACCATCGGTCCCAAAAATTGTTTTTGATTCTGTCATCATGGCACCAATGGATTGGGAACCGTTTTGCAAGTAAGCTGAGGGGGGCATTGGTTCTAGGGTCGGTAAATAATGCACAAATGAGGTCTTTTCCAATTTTTTTGTCTTTGATGCCGCATGGGATAGTTTATCCACATACCACCACCTACAGTCACTTCTAAAGGTGTTCCATCTATGTATTTGGTTGGTTGCAGACTCGACTTCGCCAATCAATGTTTGCAATGTATTGGCTAAAGTCATGCGGGATGGATTTGTAGCATGGTTTTGTCTTATAGTTTGAATTAGGTTCTCAATGACAATTTTATTTTCTTGGATTCTTCCAATGATATTATCTTGCGTTCCTGCTGGCTCAGTGGGGATAGAAGGAGCCACAGGAGGCGGATCTATGTTTGGAGGAGGGTTTTGAGGAATGTTCGGAGGGTTTTGAGGAATGTTCGGTGGGTTTTGAGGAATGTTTTGACGGTTTGCATGATTTCGAGCTTGCCGACCAACTGATAAAACAAGAAAATTGTATACATAAACAAACATTTCAAAAAACCCATGAAAATGCAAAAAAAAAAACCTAAAATGCAAAAAAATGATTACAACGGGACTTACCTCCTCGGGGATGGTTGAATTTACCTAGAAGTCCGATCTTGGTGGCATGGTTGAAAATCACGGTTTGAAATGAAAAATGAGTATCGCGATCTGCTAAAGTCCAGATGAGCAATTTTGAGGTGGTATTGAAAGCGTGAGTGAAATGTCCGTTTAGGTCCAAAAATCACGGTTTGAAATATCTTATCCTTAATCATATCTATGCACTTGGGTTTGTAATATAAATACAATCCTATCCTTCTCATTGTAGACACAAAATCTATGCACTTCCTAGGACCTCGAGCATATTAATATATACATGATTGTTTCTTATACTTTTATTGACCTTACACACCCCTAAAACCTATCGGTATTTGATTGATTTATCTTTTATGGCCTGGACACTAGCACCCATTTAGGACAAAAATTCTCAAGTGCTCTCATGTCCCTTCTAGGCGCTCTGACCTTCTTTGCTTTCTTCTTACTCTTTTGGGTCTCTTTTACTTTTGGGTCACCTTTTAAAACTTTGGGTTGGCCTTTTAGTTTTCAATTATGAAATTCAAACAAGGGAATCATATATATACATAGTTATAGCTCTCAAATAAGGGGCCAAACACTAAGCATTACTATCATCACCTAAGCTTGCATTCAAAGGCACAAGCACTTCAAAGCATTCATCTAGCACACTCATACAAGGGATAAGGGTTGCATCACTCTGCATACACAACATAGGAGGGGAAGTTCATTTTATTCCATCACACACATTTTATACATTGTTACATTCTAGATCTAGCCCGCTATCATTGAAACTTACACAAGGGAATCCTAGGGCATCATTACACACACACACACATAGAACTACATGGAGTCTAAAATGTAGTGCAATGCTTGGTACTAAGTTCACTCTTGGGTGACCATTGGGGTCGTCGACTCCACATTTTACATCTTTTTATTAGATTTGATGTGGTTTGTGGACATGTGTAGGTAGATAATTATTTTGTAGGTTATAGGTACAATTGATGATCTAGGAGAAAAACCAAAGAAAAAAGGAAACTAACAATGAAGCTCCTCCTGCATAGAAAAAGACAAAACCTGAGCACCTGACTAGACACTAGCAGCCCCCTAATCATCACTAAGCTCAAGCGCTCTTTTCCTCCCATGTGGGGTCTTTTGTCCATGCACATCTCTGAGTTCAAAACCTCCAATGAGCCTTCTTGACACATTCTTATAATATTTTTAACAATTCTCCTACCCAGATCATCTCCAGATTGTGTGAAAATCAGCTAAGTCATCCTCTCTCTCTTCTCTTTCTTAGGGTTTCATATATTATTGATTTCTTATTGCTTTTTGTTCCATTACTATATTTTATCACTTGTATATCATTATTAGTAGTTACTCTAAAATTAAGATTTAATTAATTTATATTAAATCATTTGGTGAACCCTACTCATGATCACACTGGATCCTTACTATGATATGAAAAATCTTCCTATTTCATCCTTGGTTCTTATATTTTTCTTCCTATCATATCTTATTTCACACATTCCATCTTATTTCATGGCTCCTAAAGTTCCTCAAGTCTCCTTATATCAATTACTTCAAATGCACCCACCTTACAAATATGTTCTCCAAAAATCCCTAGACACTATGTACCTCCCTCACAATATGCCACCTACACAAGTAAGTGCCATTTTTCGATCATCTCTCGATGACCCTATTAGTCCTGATACCATAACCAATCAACCCATCTTAGAGTCAATTCAAGCTTTACACCATTTTTCAAGATAAATTTCAAGCTATGGAAACCATGATTACATCCCTCAAAGCTGAAATCCAACATCTTAAGGATGTTTCTCATGCCCATGCTAGTTCTTCTTCTACACCTCATCCTAATCCCATGTCTACTACATGTGCTCATACAAGTGAAGCCAAAGTCTTACCACTACCAACACCTCTCAAGTTTGATCTAAATGCTAAGCAACATGATATTCTTCCTGAGCTCCTCAATCACCAAGTTGATCAACTTGCCACCTACTCATTACTACCCTCCTTATCGGCTTGCAAAAATACAAAGGTCACCCATTTTGTAATTATCACAAAATTAATGGACATCATGAAAATGATTTTATGCTTTAAAATGAAGAATTGGGCACCTTGAGCATCAAGGTTTTATTTCATTTTCTACACAACATTTTGCTACATGCTCATCTCCAATTGCTAAATCCCATTGGGCTCCCAAATATGATCCCTCTATGTCTAATGAGCATCATGCCATAATTACTAATGTTCCTTCTCTAGTAAGTCAAGAGCCACCTATCCAACCCAAGTGTCATACCACCTTTAAAAATACTTACCCCATTACCTCCTCCTATCAAGTCCTCTACACATTACCAATTCAAATAAGAAACCACCTTTAAAAATACTTACCCCATTACCTCCTCCTATCAATTCATCTACAATCAATTACAACCCAATCCCAAACCACCTTAAAACCATACCCATCCTACAAATCATCTACAAGTTCCTTGACACAACATATGAATCTCCATAACTTTCCTCCTCATCCCAATATGACCATTCCTCATCCAATCTCTCTCTAATGTATAAACATATAATTCCTCTTTGACATACCATATGATCAAATTTCTTCTCCCACCATGGTATCTTTCTCACATCATCACATAGATCTCATCATCATCACTCACATACTTGGGGGAATCACACTTTCTCCCCCCTCCATCACTATTGATGTCTCTATATCTACTTAGTTTCTACTACTACACTTCATGCTTTGTGCTTCATGTCTAATTTTTAGCAAGCATTCTCACATCTCTTTGGTACACATTATACCATCATTACCGATGACACACTCTAGTTCTATGGTTCATACTTGACTATTGAGGGTCCAATTATTAAAAATGAACACTCACATCATCTAAACTTCATGCTCTATGCTTCATGATATCTTTTTTACACTACTCACATCTCTAGTATACACATTTTACCATCATTACCCGATGACACACTCTTGTTCTATGGTTCATTCTTGATTATTGAGGGAGCATTTCTAAATGAACCTCATCTCACACACATCATCCTGGGGGAAAATGCTCCTCCTCCTCACATTACACATTCACATATCACACATCACACCATCACATTACACAACATTTACACATCTTGGTTATATTTACTCTTGTTAGCTTATTCTACTTACATGTTACACTTTGTTTCTATGTTAGTTGGATACTTAGTATGTCATTATATTTTTCTATACACACATGTGCATTCACTTGGTATCTTGAGGTGAATGTAGGAATTTTCATAGATTTCACACATGATGCATGATGCTCAACACAACTCTTTACCAGTCCCCTTTGAGGCTCTGGGGCATCTACCTTTACTCTCATACTCTACACATCACAAGTTCTATTACTACATTATTTACTACTTCTCATCACTATCACTTTACTTTTTCATTGATCTATACATGCTTTGACATACTATTTATCTTTCTAACATGCTAATGGGTGCTTCATGTGTAGCATTTTCCTTACAAGATCTATACAACCATGGTTATTGTCACTTTTTTTTATATTTTTATTGTTTTATTATTTTTGGGCTATGCCCTATGTCTTTTCTTGATCATTGTTTGCTTTTGGCCGCTTGGACCTGATTGTCTTGTGACATTGTGAGTGATGTCCCATGTATGAAACCCACTTTTTTCATGGTCCATCTTGTCTTCATAGTTGTTTGTTACATTGTTTTCTATTACATGCTAGCTATTTTACACTAACACTTTTTTTCTAGCCTATCTTGTTTACATGTGCCTTGGTTTCTACCATGCACATCCCCTACCCCTGTAGGTATCCACTTCATGATATGCATATCATATCAATATTCAGTCCTCTCCTTTGGGCCCACATTCTCCTACATTTTCATGCATGCACCCCAAATGAGGGGGCATCATTGGGTGAAAAAATCACCCTTACAACAACAAAAAGTTACAAATAAAGCAAAAAAAATGTAAAATTTGGAAAACAACACAATCACAGAATGGCCAAAAATTAGACTTGGGTCACAAACACAGAGCAGACACTAGTGCCCAATCATAGATAGTAGTGGTGGGAACTTGTGTCCCCCAGGTGCTTGTGTCTTGGGGGAAAAAAAAAAAATTTCTTCATTTCAACACAATTTTCTACAACAATTTACAACATAGTTCTCTAGTAGTAGTCACTTGACTCTCTTTACAAAATTTAATTTATTTACATTCATAATTACATAATTAGAAATAAAAAAACAAAGTTACATACGGGGATGTACCATCTAGTAGTGGAATTATTTGGGAAGCATCATGGATGGAGAGTAAAACAAACCTCTCTCCCCAACACTCTTCTCTTGGTGTGAGATCCCCAAAAAACTCACCTCTTGGCATGAGATCACCCAAAAAACTTGCTCTTGCATGTGAGATCGCCCAAAAAACTCACTCTTGGCATGAGATCACCCAAAACCTCACATTCATAAACAAATTCAATCCAAATCCAACATCTCCAAGAAAATCAAGAAATTTTCTATCTTTTACTCTCTTATACATCAAGTGCACACTTTCCTTTTACACACTTTTACACTTTTACTTACTTATACACATGTTACTTTGATTTTTCATATACAAAACTTTGACTACTTTTTCTTCTTTTTTTGTAGGTCCATCCTTATATAAACAAGAAGCAACTCACATCAGCAAACACAAGCTCTAAAAAACACTACTGCATACACTTCACCCCTAGGGTCTACTCCCTTCTTCCTTTTCACACACTTCATTATGATCACTTCATGCTTCACTTGTCCACTCGGCATGCTATGGCTACACTCTTCTCTACAAGGATCACAAGGTACACATCTTCTATCTACTTTATGCTATCAAGTATTCACTCAACAACATAAAGTGGGGGAAAATGTAGACACAAAATCTATGCACTTGGGTACATTTCTAGGTCCTAGAGCATACTAATATATACATGATTCCTAAGCAAGAAAACTAGTGATTGACAATGTCTTTTGGGCCTTTTTTTTTTCTCTTATACTTTTATTGACCTTACACACCCTACATCTTGTCGGTATTTGAATGATTTATCTTTTATGGCCTCGGACACTAGTACCCATTTATTTTAGAAAAGCCCTAGTGCTCCTGTCCCTTCTAGGTGCTCTTGACCCTTCTTTTCTTTCTTCTTACTCTTTTGGGTCTCTTTTACTTTGGGTCATCTTTTACAACTTTGGGTTGGCCTTTTAGTTGTCAATTATGAAATTCAAACAAGGGAATCATATATATACATAGTTATAGCTCTCAAATAAGGGGCCAAACACTAAGCATTATCTATCATCACCTAAGCTTGCATTCAAAGGCACAAGAGCACTTCAAAGGCATTCATCTAGCACACTCATACAAGGGACAAGGGTTGCATCACTCTGCATACACAACATAGGAGGGGAAGTTCATTTTATTCCATCACACACATTCTATACATTGCTACATTCTAGATCTAGCCTGTTATCACTGTATAACTTGCACAAGGGCATCCTAGGGAATCATTACACACACATACACACAAAACTACATGGAGTTTGAAATGTGTAGTGCAACTTTGGTACTAAGTTCACTCTTGAGTGACCGTTAGGGTCATTTGACTCCACATTATTCATTTTTTTATTAGATTTGATGTGGTTTGTGGACATGTGAAAAAAAGAGACATGACCTAAGCACGACTAGACACTAGTGCCTAGATTAGTCACTAACACCCAGCGCTCCAATCCTCCCATGAGCACTTTTTTCCTGCACATCTTTGAGTCCTAAAACCTCAGTGAGCCTTGATGACATTGCTTATAGTCTGTTTCAACAATTCTTCTACACCAGATCATCTCTAGATTATGTGAAATCAGCTAAGTCACTCCTCTCTCTCTCTTGCTTAGGGTTTCATATTATTTCTTTCTTTCTTGTTCTTACGTAGTATTATCACTTGTATATCAAGCCATCATCCTTCATCATTCATTCATCAAGCGTCCAAGGGAGGTGCTACGAAAATTCATGTATGAAGTCCACTTTGAAGACCAACATCAATTAATCATCTTCAACAAATCCAACAATCAAATTAGGAAGATACTCTTCTTGGTAAATTGCTAGTATATATTGTCTTCCATTTAGCTCAATCAAAGTGTTTTCTTTTGAGTTACGGTAGAGAGCTTTGGTATTACTTCCATGGTTTTCTAGAATGCTCTAATTTTTTGTACATGGTTACAAGCTCATTATGTTTCAAGGAAAGAAAGATGCTTCCTAAAGACTCGTAGTGAATTCTAGATAAGTGAGTTAAGTTTTAGAAGCACATAAGTAGGTGATCAAGGTCGTCTAACTAGATTAATGATATTTAACATTCTCCAAAAGTATAACTCTATGATTATGGTTGTGCCATTAAAGGAGTGTTACGATTCTAATCAAGGTCTTGCATTTCGCTTGATTTTTATGGGTTTGTTTCACCTCACAATTTGGACCTATTTTCCACTACATATTGTTGGTGACTATCTAAATGGAATCATGAATAAATATGCATCACTCTAAGACTCTAATTCTACTATAGTCCATTTTAGTTATTTTAAATATCCTATGCTACTATACCCATGTTTATTAGTGTAATTAGGTATCATTTATTATGTCATACATAAATTAAACCCAATTGCACGATTCGATATGTTTTGTTTAGTGCATTGCAAGGGCATAGCTAATTTCCACATGTACTCAAACATGCCAAATTTTAATTTAATTATAAGAAATTGGAAAGACTTAGGATTTGGAATCAAGTACAAAAGCGGGTTCATGAAATGAAATAGTAGAAGGTGTAAGATGATAGGGGTTCACAAAAATGTATTTATAATATTCATATATAGATCTACCTCAAATTAAAAATTATAAAACTTGTGAAATATAGTAAACAATTCCCAACTAACTATTCAATCAAACATTATAAAAGGCTCTTGGATTGTTTGGACAATAAAGAAAAATACTCATCATAATTTGAACCTAAATGAGTGAATCCAAAATTGTCTAACTTAGCACCTCAATTTGTTTGGAATTGAAAAGATGATGTTGTCAAGGACCTTTATCCTAACATGGTTGCATAATAAGACAAGATTCTTAAATCATTGATCACCCTTTTATCACCTATTGCCCTAGATACACACTTTGACTCTTATCTTCTTGCAATGTGTTAAATTTGTAAATATGTAGTGTTAAGGGTTTTGTTTTGGTGTCTCTGTTAGGAAAATCCACATCAAACCCTCACATTAGAAGAAAGATGTCAATAAACAAAAATTGCATAAAATGAAAATGAAATTGTAGCTAAGGATTGAGGTATACTTGATAGTACTTGATGATTAAAGGAATCCAATGACTTGTCTATTTATAGATGACTTGAATTCAAACATTGGGAAGATCCGTGACAACTTCCAACGATTAGAAATGACAAAAGGGAAAAGGGGGTGAATGACCCCATCCAATATAAGGGGTCACTCCACAAACAATTGGGTCACAACTATACATACGAATATAACACACACCGAAATCATTTTACGTCCTCAACATAGGACATGGAAAATACAAAGTGACACGAAGATAGCACAAAGATGCGTGAAATAAGGTTTCAAGCTTTAGGAGAAACATAATGGCTAAATAATGCCCAATTTAGACCAATCACCAATAGAAATCTACATTTACATTATGTCGGTATCATAATATTAATGTCCACGAAAGGCTAAAGTGAACCTATAAACTTGAAAAGTACAATGAAAAGTAAGGAATAGGAGTGCGAAGCAAATTCCCACGCACCCCCATTCTTCACCTCCCACCTCTTTCAACTACTTTGACAATTTGATTTTCTTACAAGTTTTATTGGGAACACATCCTCATATCTATTCGAAAATGCATACAACTATGATATTCGATGTCAATGAATCAATTCACGAGTTTCGTTGGAAACATATCATCATATCTATTAATAAAAAAAAAGAAGCAAAGATAAACTATATAAATACTTTTTTAAAAAGTAAAACAAGACCACTGCACACATTCGTACCCATAAAATTTATAAAAAAGAGAGGAAAGATCCTTTTATAGTCCACGATGTGGGCAATTGGGCCTAGGAAATCAGAAATTTTTACTAGGAAACACCACATGGGGCTGAAAACAACCAAAGTGAAGCTTTAAACTTAATCAAAATGGATATATATTTGACACTCAATAGTACACAGGGCTTTAAACTTAATAAAAATGGATATATTTGACACTGAATAGTACAAAGGTTTAGGTGAAAGGCTATGGGGGCTAGGAAGAAAAAGAGAGGAAGCAAAAATCTAGAGGAAATCCCGATTAGGTGTGATAAAAACTCCAAAACATGAATTGGGAACATGGGGACTGACCTCAGGCTCACCTGACCCTTACCAAAAGCGAAGTGGGTAAACGATCACCAATAGATTTCCCTGATTTGACGGGCGACCTTGTTCATTAGTGGGAATCTTTGGAGCGTCTGAATCCTGGCGATGTCGATAAAAGTAATTTCACGGAAGAGGTGGAAGTCAATTTCGCCTAGATTTCGGCCGCTGTTTCTGCACAAAAAACACCCAAAGAAAAACACGAAAAGAGATTATTTTGCCCAGTTCGTCACAGAGCAGGAATCACAATGAACGGGAAGAAAGGCGCAGGATACGAAATCAATGGCGAAATCATGATTCTGGCGGTGGCGCTGCTCGCCTGCGCCGTCTTTTTCACTTTCTGTCTCCATTTTTACGCCAAATGGTTCTGGCGCCACTCCGGAACGCTCACTCTCAGCGTCGCGCTGGGTTCTTCCCGGCGGCGCCGGTTCACTTTCGCGGAAGAGGAAGAAGAGAATGCGGAGAATGTCGACGCGGGATTGGAGAGGGCCGCCATCGAAGCCCTGCCGCTGTTCGTCTTTCGGTTGCAGACCGGCTACGACGGTCTCGACTGTGCGGTTTGTCTGTGTGGATTTGAGGAGAACGACAGGGGCAGACTTCTTCCCAATTGTAAACATGCTTTCCATGTCGACTGCATAGAAATGTGGTTTCATTCGCATTCCACTTGTCCTCTGTGCAGGACAAGGGTTCAGCCGGAAATGGCCGCGCAGTTGGACGAGGGTTCTGATTCTGCTAAGTTTTCTGCGGTTACTCGTATTTGCTCGCTGAGACGGCTTCTGGGTAGGAAAATAGAGTTTTTCCTTCTAATAATGGCGGCGCCTGTGATGTTGAGGAGGGAGGAGGACAAATTGTGCATGGCCAAGGCCAGATGTAAGTTTTTTTGGTACATTGTAATGTATCTGTAGATATTTGGTAGGGAAGAGGAGAGGAGAACTATACTGTATTCTGAAAGAAAGCAAGGTAGAATTTTTAAGGTTTTACTGGTGTGAGCATTGATTTAATGGACCTTTTTTTTTCCTGTAGATATTGCATTTGTTGATCTGTCAAACTGTGATTTTATTAGGGAAGTTTAAGATTTTTATGTTAATTAAATGGTTGTCAATTTTATCTATTTTCCTTTGTTTAATGTCGACGTTTCAAGAGATTTATTTTATCAAATTTGTTTAGACTTCGTTCCTTTTTTTTAACTAAAATTTTGCAACGAGTAAGCAATGATCTCTTGAAGCTTCCTATTAAATATTTAAAAAAAAAAAAACTTGATCTGTTTCTTATTAAAATTTTATAAAAAGTAAACAATGTTTTTTGAACTTGATTTTTTATTGAGAAGTGCTTTCATCATTGCACTAGATTACATAGATTGTTGGTATTTTTGCTCATGTTTGGAAGAAGTATATAGCGGATTTACAATTATGAATAAACATACAATTAGGGGGTATTCACGTTGTCAAACTACGAGTAAGGGGTATCTACATTGTCAAAATCGCCGAGGGCACGATCCTAGCCTCAACCGTTTTGACTCTCCGTGTTGGGTATCTCCAGGCCTTGCACTCAACAAGACTTGATCCTTGGTGGGTTCATTTCAAGCCAATCAACTTTACCAAAGGGCCCTTCTACAATCTCTTGAATTTCTCACTAAACACCTAAAAAATAAACTAAATTCAATTTTTTAATATAAGGTTTAAAGATATTTATTTTATTGAATTTGTATGGGGAACGATCATTCTTACTAAATTTTTGCAACAAGTAATGATTTCTTGAAACTTCCTACTAAAAAAATAAAAACTAGATCTTTTTCTTATTAGAATTTTACACCAAGTAATGATCTCTTGAACTTCTCACTAAACACTTAAAAAACAAAAAGCACTAAATTTGATGTTTTTTTAATAGACATTTCTCCACTCCCATTTAGAATGCACACAACAAATTGTTGTTTCTTCTCACATTTTCTTTCTCTTACATATTAAATACATTGCAATCTAATTATTTTATGGACTTGTGTAAGATTTTTTTAATCAAAGACTGGTTAAAAAAAAATCAGAATTTTTTTTTTTTTTTTTAGTTTTTTTTTAAAAACCATCGATTATATAGATATTGGCATCTCTACCTATGATGAACTAGAAAAATCTATTTGATACAGCTGAATCTTGAAAATAATATCACAATCATTTTCCTAAAATTAATTAGCCACAAATAATTAAAGAGTTCCCAATTCTTGTAAAGTTAATTTGAGAGTTGTGAGTTTGCCTTCAAATAATTATTTAATTCTCAAACTTGATCTTATCCATGGGTGGAGTCCAAACACAATGAGGGTGTACACTAAAACACTCCAAAATGTATAAAACCCAAACGCCATAAATTGTATTTATGTTTTTTTTTTTAAATAATTGTGTATATTTTGTAGATCAATTTATATCTATACTACTTTGTATTTAAAACTCTGTTATTATAGTATAGACTTTTAAAATTGTTAAATTTCATTTTTCTTTATATTTGAATTCAATCTCAAAATCACTGAATTATATTTATCATTCCTTCTTATTTTATTAAGAAATTATTCATTTTTTGTAAAGATAATGATATGAGAATTGTAAAAAAGAGTAATTTATATGATTTAATTAGTATTTTTTCCTCAAAGATTTATGATTTATAAGATTTTTTTTTTGGAGATTTTATTTATTATCTTAATGATATTTTTCTTCATATATTTTAATAATAATTTTGATGTAAAAATATTCTTTTAATACTCAAACAATGAATTTATTGATAGGGGGACCAGATATTTAACAAATGTTTCCCTCACTAAGACATAATAATGTATAGATACCATAAATCTTAAAAGATAAATCCTCTTCTTTATAATTATTAAAAATATATTATTAATAAATCATAAAAACATAAACACGAGGTAAATTAATGATATAATTAACTTTCCAATTTGTTAAATATAATTATTAATAAATTCTAAAAAAATCATAATTAAAGAGTTATCCACAAATAATTAAGAAGATCCCAATTTTTTAAAGTTAATTTGAGAGTGGCGAGCTCTTTAAATAATTAAAAAGTTTATAAGTTTGATCTTATCCTATATGAATTATGATTTTTATAGGGCCCAAACATCATCTAATTTTGGATTAAATTTTATTTTAACAAAGAATTTTCGAAAATAATTATGTAAATTTTTGTAGAACAATAAATAAAAATTTACATGATTATTTTTGAATTGTCTTTTTTTAGGAATATAAATTTTCCAATCTTTAAAAATTCCCATCAAGTCAATCCTAAAATTATTGATTTCATACCTACCATTTTATGAATTGTATAGGGCCCAAACATCATAATTTTGGAATAAAATTTATTTTAAGAAATAAACAATTTTCGAAAATAATTATATAGATTTTTATCTCCAAAATTCAAAAATCCCCATCAAATCAAATTCCAAAATCATTGATTATATCTCCCATTCCTCTATGCCCTGTCAATAAATTATTCTTTTTTTTTTAAAGATAACTTATATAAATATATGTATATATAGTTGTTAGGAATTTCATTAACGATCTTATGATATTTAAGTAAGTGGAATTATTTGACACCCAAACAATGTAAATATTTATAAATAAGGGGAGGCAAAGAGATTTAACAAATGTTTATTTTTACAAAAATCCAAAAACATAAATAAATAAATATATAAATTCATGTTTTGAACCTTCGTATTCCATTTTATCAATACATCCAATCCACCTTTCGTTATCATCTTCGTTAATCAAACGCTTGAATTTGCAACGTGTTGGAGACCAAACGGCGCTTAGCAGACCAAATGGTGTCTTATCACGAAAGCCAAACTTACATACAATAATAATAACCACATCAATTTAGAGGAAAAAGATACTTTGACTTTTATCTTTAGTAATAATGACAATGATGCCCCCACTAGTGGGATTATTAGCTTCATTTCTTCTCCGCCACATTAGGTACTCAATATTTCCTTTCCATTGACTAATGAGAACTTTATGCTAACTAGGACTTGTACGTGGAAACACTAATAATTATTGAACTTTGATTTTAACAACACTCAACGGTATTCATGGCTTTTTGGGCTTCTTGTTTAAACCAACCAGTCAACCTGGGTGAAGATTCAAGAACATTGTAGTCCTCAATATTTTATTAGAATTGGTGCTATACCCCACTTAGGCTTGGAAATTGAGAGGTTGTGGGCCCTTTTTTTTTTTTCAGTATTTTAAGTGTAAATTATCGATAGTAATTAAAAAATGTGGGGTATATTATTTTTTGGTAATTTTAAGTGTAAATTATCGATAAGAGAAAAAAATGTAAGTAGTTATAAGCAATTATAGATTGTAAATTTAGAAAATCCTATAATTTTTAAAATAGTAATTATTAAATATATGTATACTATTTTTTTTTGTGTAGAAAAGAGATCTTATATTATATTAATTCAATAAGATATAAGATAGCTTTCAACAAAAAAAAGTGGGCGATATAATAGTTATAAATAAGATATAAATGTTATAAATAAGATACTAATTAATAATTTGAAATATAATTTGTTAAACTTGAAGAACAAAATTTTATAATTTTCTAGAATATAAAAAGATTTCAAAAATTCGTGATGAATGATGGATTTTATCTAAAGTATTAAGTTTCGTTCTTATGATTATTAAGTTACTATGAACAAAATTGCTCAAAAGTAGATTTTATTCGATGACTAGATTCACATGTTTCTACCTTTTGAGAAACCTTTGCTCGATTTTCAAAACTTTGCTTCCATCTTTGAAAAATCAATAGGTAATAACATTAATTAGGTTGTCGATTTGATATTGTAAGGAAAACAAGATGTGTTTTGAGGTTTTTATCACCTTAGGAATTGTTATATGATTTTTCCCCTTTGGCAAAATTGGACTCGCACAAAGAAATAGAAGGATCAACTCGGCCATGGGAGCTCACATTTCGAGCTCGAGCCAAGCAAGTAAGTGAAGTAGACCGAGCACATTATAGAGGATTTTGGGAAATGAAGAAGCTCAAGTCCAAAATTCAGACTTCAGAGGAGGGGTTGTTCAAAGGTAGGCTAACGGAAGCATTCGGATTCGGCGGAAAAATTTCCGAATCGCCGAGCTCAAAAGGTCCGAAGGACATCAAAGTCCAAAGTTTGATATTCAGACTTCGGACATTCGGGAGTTCAGAGTTGACAACAGGGTTGAGCAACGAATAATGTCATGTAGGGAGGAAACCTGAAGTTTGAAATTTGAACTTGGCTTTCGGGATTTCGAAGATATGTAATGACCGAGTAGATGAACAATACTAGAAATCCCAAACCCGAACCCCGAAAAGACAAAGGTTTGAAACCCGAAGTTTGAATTTTAGACTTTGGGGTCTTGGTATTTCAAACATTGAAGCCCCAAGACACGTAAATCACGAGTTGAAGTCCGAAACCCGAAGTCCAATTTCAAACTTCGGGGTTTCGACATTTCTGAGCTTTCATGAACTCGAGAAGGTGAATAGTGACAACGACCTCTGAAGTCAAAATGTGACCCAAAAGCTCAAGATCTCGAATCTCGAAAGTCCAAAATTTCAGATTTTGGAGGGTGTGATGCGGGTTTGGAGTCAGAAAGTAGATTAACCATTGACATTTATTAAAGATGGCACCCTCATCTTCAGATGGCCATAACTTTCGATTGGGAGCTCGGATTTACACAAAATCAGACTTTTGGAAAGCTCTTAATGTCCTCCACGCAAAAGAAATTGGTTTTCTTAAATTTAGTAAGACTCAATATTTCAAAATGAGGAAATACAGTCCTCCATTTTAGAGGAATGTTCCAAATTTCTCACCTACCAAAATGATGAGGTATGTGCTTCCTTTCTTCCCCAACAAGGAAAAGTACATGGAGGTATGGGTTTTGCAGTGGCACCCATCATTGTTGTAGAATATTTAATGCATTTTTGGGTGGTTGAAGCAAGATTTCAAATTCCTTATCTCCCCCTTCTCTCATTCTTCCTATATATTGTAAGGAGGGCTCATTTCAAATGGTTGGAAAACTTATATATGCCCCTCCCTTTTTTCTTGTCTGTAAGAGATTTGTGGAGATTTCAAACCTCCATATTGAACATTGTAATGTAAAATTTGTGCCTTTGGCCCTAAATGTGATGTATTGTATCAACTTCAAGAGCAATACAATCGGGATATGTGGATACTTCAAACTCTCTTCTCGTGTTATATTGCAACTTTATGATCTTTTATTGCATGTAAGGTTATTATGCACTGCATTGTGTTTCAGCACATAAGGTTCTCGCGCAAAGTGTTGTGTTTATTATGCAGGTTGTTCAACATCCTTCTTGGTGCATCACCTTCCCTTAGAGTAGGTTTTATTTTCATGCATTTTCTCTATCTCTGTCTCCTTGGAAATATTAGATTAGGGTTAGATTTGCAACTCTCTGCACTTTGGAGTAGTTGGCACTAGGATAGGACAAGAAGTTGGCCTTCTTCGGAGGGTTATCCCGATTTCAAAGTCCCACACTTTGGGATAACTCCATGTTTGAAGAATCACACTGACTACCTCAACCATTCACTTGCGAGCAATCAGGGGTGTTGTGATTTCACTATAATGAAATAGTTGAGCTATCTTTATATTTTTCAAACCCTTCAACGTTGTAAAATATTAAAAACAACACATCCACAAGTGCAATAATTATAAGCTAGAAAAACCAATGCAATGCAATGTATTTCTAAACACAAACTCAATGCTACTGATAAATGCCTATGATGAATTTTTAATTCTCTACAATACTTGTTAAATTTAACAAAATAATTAAATTCCTTTGATTACTAAATAACAGAGTGCTCCTTCATAGATAATGAATGTATAAATAAACAATGGTGTTTGTGTATTTATAGACATTGAAATTTAAATTAAGATCATATGTGTGAATGAGAAAACAAGGAGGATGCATGATAATTTTATTAATATAAAAACAAGATTACAAGGCTATGGAATGTTGCAATACTTATAGGTATTGGACAACAATTACAAAACAACAAAATGGTTACATAGGTGCAACCAAAAGCATATGGGAGTGAATAAAAACAATGAAACAAATAATTATGGTTATAACAATATAACCATAAAAAATTAACTATGCAAGTTACCTAAGTAACCACTATCTACTGATTTAATCTAATTTGAATTAAACCTTATTTTAGAGTAACTTATTGTAATAAATTATATTCAAGATAATTAAGTATAGTAATGTGCAAGCACTAAGCATTCAACAATGTAAAACCCTAAGAAAATGAGAGGAGAAAGATGACTTAGCTAATTTTGTGCAACCTGGGAATGATCGGAACTATTTGAGTCTTTGGATACGGCCGAGAATAGTGTCAAAATGGCTCAATGAGGGTTCATAACCCTAGGAATGTACATGACAGAAGCACTCGTAGGAGGACAGGAGTGCCCCAGTGCTAATGATTTATCGGGCACTTGTGTCTCCGCTTAGATGCTAGGAATATGGTCTTTTATTGGTTAGAAGATCTTATCTCATATTCACTCTTTGTCACTATGGGTTTGCTTTATTAGATTGTTGATTGGACATGTAATCTACAAAAGCAGATGATTACTGCACATGCCCACAAACCACATCAAATCTAAAAAAATATGTAGAATGTGGATTTAGAATGACCTCGACAATCACCCAAAGAGTGAACTTATGACCGAGTGCTGCACTACATCTCAGAATCCATGTAGTTATTTTTGTGTGTGTATTCATGTCTCGTGCCCTAGGTTTCCCTTGTGCAAGTTGCATGATGATAGCGGGCTAGATCTAGATTGTCCCAAATATGTAAAATATGTGTGATGGAATAAAATGAACTCCCCTCCTATGTAGTGTATGCAGAATAATGTAGCCCTTGTCCCTTGTATGAATGTGTTAGATGTATGCTTTGTAGTGCTCTTGTGCCTTTGTGCAAGCTTAGGTGGTGATAGATAATGCTTATAGTGTTTGGCCCCTTATTTGAGAGAAGTAACTAAGTATATATATGATTCCCTTGTTTGAATTTTGTAATTGACAATTGAAAGGCCAACCCAAAGTGTTAAAAGGTGACTAAGAAGCGAAAATGACCCAAAAGAGTAAGAAGAAGAAAGATAGGGACATGAGCACTTGGGTGCTTCTATCATTAGTGTCTAAGGCCATCGAAAGATAAATTAATCAAGTGCAAGCAAAACTATAAGATGTGTAAAACCAAAAGGATGTTCAATCATGTAAAGTGTAAGAGATAAAGCAACCAAAAGGCCAAAAGGATTTGTCAACCACTAATTTTATTTCTTAGGAATCATGTATACATTAGTATGCTTTAGGACCTAGAAATGTACCCAAGTGCATAGATTTTTTGTCTACATTTTCCCCCACTTTATGTTGTTGAGTGAATACTCGATAAAGCATAAAGTAGATAGAAGATGCATACCTTGTAAACCAAAGAGGAGTGTAGACAATAACATCTTTGAGTGGACAAGTAGAAATTTTAAGTGTGAAGTGATTGTAGTGTGAAGCCTGACAACTAGGAAAGGGAGGTAGACCCTAGGGGTGAATCGTATGCATAATACCATGCTATTGGAGCTTGTGTTTGTTGATGTGGGTTGCTTCCTAATGCTTGTAAGGATAGACCTATAAAATAAGAGAAAGAGAGTAGTCAAGTCTCGTATATGAAAAATTAGAGTAACGTATGTATAAGTAAGTAAAAAGTTTGTAAAAGTAGTAGTTAAGAAAGGAGTTCACCGATGTGTGAGAGAGTATATGATAGAAAATTTTCTTTTTGTCCTTGAGATGTTATTAGATGGGGTTTGGAGTGATCAATTCCCAACCAATAAAGTGTTGAGCCAAAGATTTGAGCTTCTTTCCACCAAGAGTAAGGTTTTGGGTGATCTCACGTCAATGATGAGTTTTTGGGGCGATATCATGCCAATGATGAATTTTTTTGGGAGATCTCATGCCAAGGATGAGTTTTTTTGGGTGATATCTCCCAAAGAGAAGAGTGTTGGGGAGATAGGTATGTTTTTCTCTCCTTCCATAACACTTCTCAAAAGATAAGTGTCACCGCAAATTGACACATCCCCGATTTATAACCGATTGTAATCGATTGAAGCCGAATGAATGAATTTAGTAACTAAAGCCAAGTGAGTGATACTATAGATCCATATTGTAACTTGCTATAAACTATGTTGAACTGAAAAACTATCTACTTTTCCCTCTAGGAAACAAGTGCCTAGGTAAGACACAAGTTCCCACCATTCCTATCCGATATCGGGTGCCATTGTTTTCTATGTGTTTTTATCCAAGTCTAATTTTGGACCAATTTATAATTGTGTGATGTTTCAATTTTTGTATTGTGTTGTTCTATTTCGAGCTTTGTGCTACTTTGGAAGGGTGATTTGTATAGATAGTAGTTTCCCCCTCGTTTGGGGTATTTGTGATGATTGTAGGAGGAAGCGACCCAAACGAGAGGACTTGAAACCTGATATGCATATTGTATAGTGGATACCTACAGAGGGTAAGGGATGTGTATGGTATAAACCAAGGAACATTCAAATAAGAGAGAATAGAAAACAAGTGTTAGTATAAAGAGCTAAGATGCAGTAGAATGCAATGTAGTAAGTAGAAATGAAGACAAGAGGTACCATGAAAAGTGGGTTGCATACATGGGACATCACTCACAATTTCACAAGACAATCAAGGCCGAAGTGGCCATAAACAAACAATGATCAAGCAATACATAGGGCATAGCCCACAAATAGTGACAAATAATAACAAACAAGAAGTAATAAATAACCATGGTTGTATAGAATCCTATAAGGAAACAAATACACATGAAGCACTCATTAGAATGTTATAAATATAATTAGTATGTCAAGGTGTGTATAAATCAGTGAAAAGGAATAGTGATAGTAAGAATAATTAGGAAATATTGTAACAATAGGACTTGTGAGTGTGGAGTATGAGAGTAGTAAAGGTAGATGCCCCCAAGAGCCTCGGTGGGACTAGTAAATAATGGTGTCGAATATCATGCATCGTGTAAGAATCCGTAGAAGTCTTGCATTCAGCTCAAGATACCATGTGAACGTGTATGTGTGTATAAAAAAGATAATGAGATATTAAGTATCTAACTAGCATAGGAAACAAAGTGTAACATGCAAATAGTATAAGCTAACAAGATTAAATACAACCAAGATGTGCATATGTTGTGTGAAAGTGAAAGTGTGTTGCATTATGCCAAATGTGCAAATGGAAGGGGCCACATTTCCCCTAGTAGATGTGTGTGATGTGAGGTTCATTTAGGAATTACGCCTCAATTGTTAAGTATGAATCATAGAACAAGAGTGCATCATCGGGTGGAAAAGGTATTATATGTGATTGGGACTAGATGTTAGGAAATATTTACCATAAATCACAGAGCATGAAGTATAGTAAATATAATAAAACAATAGATGATAGAGACAACCAATAATGGGGGGGTAAGAAAGTACAATGCCCACCAAGTGTGTGAGTAAGGTTCCTTTAATGCCATCAATAGTCATATATGAACCTTGAGAACACAAGTGTTTGACTAGGTTGAAAAAGGTAAAATATGTGTATCGGAGATGTGGTAATTCTCATAAAGGTATACATGAAGCACATAGTGTGAGAGATAGAGAGAAATTCACCAGGATGTGACTAGTGAGGGGAAAATCGAATGCCCCCGATTGTGCATGGACTCAGGAGTCAAGTAAACTCATCAATGAGCTCATCAACATCAGGATCATAACTGATAGGATTTGGATTGGAGACATAATATGCAATAGTGTGAGTTTGATCACGAAAGATGCTATGTGACATAAATTATACATGTCCATAGCATATTCTTCATCAATAAAAGGGGGTTGTGGACAATCATGTGCGTACCAATGAGATAGGTTTTGGGTATAGCTAAGGAATGAATCATTGTAAATAGAGATGTGGCCAAAAGGCATAGGAAAGGTAATATTAGTATGGTTGGGGTCGAGGGTACCACCAATATAGTCAAGCCAAGATTTTTGAGGGTGAGCGAGAGAGGAACGATGTGTACGTGCAAGGAAGACCGATAAATGGAAGACACAAAGGCCATATGAAGAAGTAATGAGTACATAAGCAATAGTAATGAGTACATATCCATGATACGGTGGGGAGAATGAGGGGTAGGAGATCAACAAGTGTGAATCCTAATTATGCTAAGCCTTCATGTGTGCAAATAGTGTTAGGGAAAGTGGGATTGAATGGAATATGAGGCCAATAAGAGTCATGTATGAGTAAGGTGCATGTGAATGGATTGAGTTGTGGATCAGAGGTGACCTGGGGAGATGGAGGAGGTGGCATGAGGTCCAATGTATGTATTTCCTGGAAAGGAATCATGGTTGTAGTAGAGGGAGGAGGTTTTTGAATTGATACTCACCTGAGCCAATAACAATGAAAGTGTCTTGGAAATAGGATTTGTCTATCTCAAGAGGAGTAAAGTCAAGGTTGCATAAATTTTCATCGGTAAGTTCTAATCATCGGAATCGTCGATGTGGACATTATCTTGTTGGATAACATTATCAAGGATATTAAGAGGAGGGGTGGTGGATGTAGGACTAGGAGAAGTAGTAAAGGGTGAAATAGTGGTAGTGATGGAGGGAGATATGGTAGGGGAAATAAGATCAGTGGTATGTGTAGGGATGGAAGGGGTGAATGTGGAGGTAGAAGAGGTAATGGAAGTACTAGATTCACCGACATCGTATGTATCGATAGTATGGTAGGGAATTGGATTAAGTGGGGGTATAGGCATGACAGGTGACTCGGTCTTGTTAGTGTAGAATCACAAAGCACCCCGAATGGCCTAGGTGTGAAGTGGGGCATTCGGTGTGATTGCACAACATGGGACCATCTCTCAAGTTGTGGGACTTACAAAACTTGAGATGGACCTCCGGAGAAATATGATTCTTGCTTCCTAATCTACCTACCACAAGCTACTCTAGTGCAGGTAGAACCTATTCTATCCTAATATAACCATTCCAAGGGGATAGAGAGAGAGAGAGGGTGAAAGAGCCTACACTAAGCGGTGATACACCAGAAAAGGAAGTGTGAGATACTCTGTTGAGGGAGAATGAAATAGGAAAAGGGGACTGAGGGAGGTCAGATGGAAGTGACACAAACTCGATCCAAATCCACCATAGAAACTCCATGAAGCACAATGTCCTACACCTGCAAATGTGAAATACATACACAGGGAGAAAACACGAGATAGAGAGGCACAAAGAAACAATAGAACAATGCTAAGGGTTGAAAGACACCACGAAACAAGATTTTATTACTTTGTAAGGTGCACAGACTATTACATGCGGTGCTCAGAGGCACAAATACACTCTCCAAGCGTAGGAGAAGGCCTACAACTCAAATGGAGTTGGGAAATGACTTTGACAGAGTTTCCCTACACCCAGAATGTCTCCTCTTCTCAAAATGAGAAGTGTTACAATATATAGAAAGGATAAGAGAGAGAGAGGAGGAAAAATTGAATCCTACTTCAACCACCTTGAGATACACATTGAATCTTGCTTTGAAAGCTCAACCACTATCAATCAATGCCTCTCTCAAATCTGCCCCAAATTTGTCATGTCTGGTTCCCCAGTGGATCAAATTGAATCAGATCTGGTAGTTGGAGAAATCGGGCTCTACTTTAATGGCCTAGGAGATGTTTTCCTATTTTCACCCACCAAATCCTATTAAGAATGATATTTTATGTTTCCATGGTGTAGAGGGTGTCGAGATGTTTCCAAAAAGTCCTCTCCCACCCAAATCTGAGTCTCCTAGTCAAAAGATATGGCCATTTGAAATTTCAGGTTGTGGGTGCGCAATATTTGAAAGAGTTTGTCCGTACTGGGTCCATATGGCAGCCCTACACTCATTTGAGTTTTCCCCTACCTTCACTCTTGAAATTGCACCCATGAGACATGTGGTGGCTTCTATAGGCTCTTTGAGTTCCCTTTCTATTTTCCTGGGTCCCTTATGTTTGGCGGAGACATTGTGCCCGACCTGAGACACGTGGCACTTCACACATGTCTGAAAACTACCTCCAAACTCTACCTTTGAGATAGCGCCATGCTAACACTTGGCTCCCTCTGCTAGCCTACCTCTACTTTGACTATTCAGCCCCCGACTCTGTCCCCTTTTTGGGACCTGGGACACATGGAAGGCCCGCGCTCATTTGAAAACCCGCTCAAGATTTTACCCTTGAGGGAGCATCATTAAGACACGTGGTGCCTTCTACCTACATTCTATACTTAGTCATTTTGGGCCCACTCTCCTTTTTACCTCTGTTGACCATTGGCTATGTGGAGGGCTGGCGCAAGTTTGAGTCTCCACCCAGGGTCCCACTTTTGAATGTGTGTTGTTTGGACACTTGGCACCTTCCACTGAGTTGAAGAATTTTCAATGGCTGGTGTAACTTTTGGGGCCCTAGACATGTGGAATCTTGGTGCTTGTTTGGGTTTTCCTTTTACAATTAACCTTTGGAGGTGCGCCGCTTGGACACTTGGTAGCTTCTACTGTCTCCTCCATACTTAGCCAATTTTGGGCTCGTTCTGAGTCATTTGCAGAGCAGAAGACTTTGAGCCTTTGCCATTTCTTTTCCTTTGAGCCTCTGGCTCTTTGACATTATTTCTTCTCCCTGACCCTACTATTCCATTTTAGAGCCCGCCTGTAACTTGTCTGTTAGATTTGAAGCATGGGCTCGTACGATGGAACCGTTTCTTTAATTCCTTCCTGTGCAGGGTCGAATTTGACTCTTTTGGGCCTCTGGTTTCTTTTGTGTCGTTCAGCCTCATTTTGTCCCTACGCTCCTTGAGTCAAGCTTGCATGTCCCTTTATTTTTCATTCTAGAATGTGAGCTCACGGGTCTGAATCGTTCCCTTCATATTTCCTTTATGTGCGGGGCTTGTTCTGACCAAATTTGTTGGGGGAAAATTTGGGATAACATGTCTATTTGGTATAACTTGAAGGGTTTGGGGTCGAAATAATAGTATGCTCATATCCATCATGTAATAATTTAATGCATTGATGAACCTATTGATGCATAATCACAACACCCTTGAATGTCTGCAACTCAATGGGTTAAAACTTTCAGTGTGACTGCATAACATGGAGCTTTTACCAAAGTGTGGGACTTTATTATCAGGAAAGCTATCTAGATGAAGGCCGGTTCCTACTCCTCTGTCCAGATGTACACATTCATATTGTAGAGGATCCACTCTAAAATCTACTCTAACTTGCCAAGGAGACATGGTTAAGAAGATTGTAAGAAAATAAACCTAAACTAATGAGGTGATGCACCAAAGGAATGTTGAACCCCTACTTTTCCATTAAACACAAACCATAAAAATGTAATACAACTACCATACACAGATAACCAATATTGTAATGAGATATCATAGAGGTGCAATGAACACAAGAGAGGGTTGAAAATCATCCACAGACATGTATTATTGCTCCATAAATTTGATACAATACACTACAATGGCCAAGAGGTAAGATTTGCATTACAACTTGAATGGGAGGTTTGAACTCCACAAATCCACTTACAGACAAGAGAAGAAAGGAGGGTGCAAAGGAATTGTCCAACCCCTAGAAAAATGCCCCTCCTTATAATATATAGGAAGAATGAGAGAGGAGGGAGAGAAGAATTTGAATTCTTGCTTCAACCACCCTAGAATGCATTGAATTTTCCTGCAACAATGATGGATTCTACTACAAAACCCATACCTCCATGTAATCTTCCTTGTTGGGAAAGAAAGGAGCCCATACCTTCATCATTGTGGTAGGTGAGAAACCTGACATCCTAAAAAATGGAAGAATATATTTCTTGTTTTGATTAACTTACTCTTACTATTTTTAAGATATCCAAAGTCATAATTACGTAGAGAGGAGACTGTAAGTTTTCCAAAAGTCTTTTCTTGTGCAAATCCAAGCTCCCAACCAAAATTTATGGCCATCTGAAGGTCGGGGTCGGGCGTTCCACGCAGGCTCTCACAATATTTTAAAAGATATGAGCATTTAAAATTCTTCCTGGGCTTCATGATTCATCCTACATTGAATTGACCTGCTACCTATCTTTTGCAAACTACTTTGGGTTTGGAGTCTATCCCATGCAAGATCCATGTGGAAGCCCTATGCATCCTTAAGATTTTGGCCGCCTTTCGGGGTCTGGGAATGCGACGTGTTGACACTTGGCACTTTGTCCGCATGAATATGCCGCTTCATTACTTTAGGTGAGTAAAGGGCCTCGATGTATATAATGTCAAAACCCCTTTTCGGGTGGGACTTTTGTATTTAGTCCCATGTGGAAACCCTGTGGGATTCCAAGACTTTACCCCCTCCTTTGAATCTTGAAGTTGCGATGGTTGGACACTTAGAATCGTCAAGTGAGCTTTCTGCTTTCTTTGTGTTTTGGCTAAGTCCCTTTTGTTTGGCGAAGATTCAAATTTTCCATAGGCTTTTCTTCATTGAAGCATCCCTCTAAATCTGATAAGCACTCAATCTTATCTTCTTCCTCCTCTATCAAAGCTTTATGATTTTGTATGATGGTTTTTGAGTCTACAAATTCTCCATTATATGTGTTGAGATCCATGTGGGGGCCAAGCGCATCCCTAGGGTCTCTACTTTTATTGCACCTTTTGAAAGTGCACTGAGATGACACGTGGCACCTTCCACAGCTCTGTTACTTTTCTTTGAGTTGAATCGCTCTGGGCTCGATTTTGACTTACTGAGTTAGCTTTCTTTGTTTTTTCAACCATCTGTTTCCGAGATCCCCGAAAATGTGAAGTCTAAAAACTTTGAGCCTTTCTCCATTTTTTTCACTTGAGCTTTGATCTTCTCGATGTTCCCTTGGCCATTCATTTTCCCACCTTCCATTGCCATTATCGATCCTTCATGTAACCTGATTGTTGGATTTGAAATGTGGGCTCGCATGAATGAACCGACCTCTTCATTTCTCTGGTGTGGAAGGTCGTGTTTGATCAAATTTTCCCGAAGGGAAAAATTGGATAATAATTTGGTGACTCGTGGGATCACCTGCCTACTAGGTGGAAGATCAGTTGCCTTGAAGTATCCATTGGGTACGGAGTTATGAATGATATCTTGATATTGATCTTGAACCTTGAATCTTGCCCCGACTGCTTGTAATCTACCGATCCTGAACCTGCTCCGATGCTTGCACTCTCAATTTCTATAAGAAAATCTTAAAAATAAGATTTGTGAGAGTAGGAAATTGTCTTGACCTGGAGCTTTCACTTGCTTCTAGAATGGACTATTACAACATTCACCTTTGGAGGCACATTGAACTGTATAATGATACAACCTAGAGCAAACAAAACCTGTGCCAAAGGCACTTAGGGAAATTTGAAACCTAAACTACAGTAAGACAATGTGCATACACACTTAAGGGAATTAGAATCCTAGGCTAATATTTACAAGGGTGAAACCTTTTCTCTTTTCAATAGCAATGTTTAAGGTAGATCCCATTAACCGAGAATAGGAAGTTCTTCTCCATCCAATGTAGAAAATTACAAGGCATTTCTACTTTTACATCTCGTGACCATGTAGGGGCCACTCCAAACGACATCAAACTTGGAATGCCTTCCTGGTTTTCTCGATCTCGTATCCCACTTGAGAACTAAGCCCCTTCTTGAAAGGTCCTTGCTCTTCCTTTCTTATCAAACCTTTTTTTGACTAAGGCCTGATATTTCTCCATCATTTGAACTGCGCATGTTCTCTAATTTCTTCCAATTCCATCAACTCTCCATACTTGGCCTCCATTGGTTCAAACTCGGATAACTCCAACGCTTCATGAGCTCCAATGTAGTTAGTTCTAATGATATAAGCATACACCGCCTCTTTCCCATAGACTAACTTGTAAGGGGAATTTCCTAATGACCTCTTTGGTGTGATCTTGCCAGCCCATAATGCTAATTTTAGCTTGGCATGCCATGTCCTCTGGTTTTTCATCTAGATTCCTTCTAATGATTCTAAGAAAATTCTTGTTTGTGGACTCTACCTGTCCATTACCTGTGGTAATAATTTGAAGAGGTGCTCAAGTAGATTCCATTATTAACAACCCATTATGTGATCTTGGAACCTAGGAACACTAATGCATTGTCTGATATGATAGTGGTGGTACTCCAAACCTAGTCACTATTCCTTCATAAAAGTCTAGTATGCTAGACTCGTTTGCTTCTTTGAGTGCTACCGCCTCGGTCCACTTGGTGAAATAGTTTGTTGCTGTGAGAATCCACTTATGGCCTTGGCTTGAGTTTGGATTGATGACCCCAATGAAGTCCAATCCCATTGCATGAATAGTTGGTCAAGCTGGAATTAGGTGCAATGGAAGTGTTGTTAGTCTTTCCTTGCCTATGAAGAATGCACATTTTTTCCACTTTTTGATCCATGTATAACGGTCATTAAACACTAATGGCCAATAATAACCCACCTTCATTATTTTGAGAGTCATTTATCCGTGAGGAAAAATGTCCTCTCCGGACTCTCCATCGTGAAACTCTTGCAACACCTTCTCGATTTGACCCGTTCCAATACACCTCAATAGAACACCATGGATGTCTTTTTTGAGCAAAATACCATCAACAAGCACATATGGGATGGCTTGTAATCTGAAGTATCTCCTATTTTCTTTTCTCATTTCTGGAGGGCGTAGGCCTATTTGTAGGAAGTGTACCATATTCCAAGTCCAACAAGGAGTGGGTACATCATCATTTGTCTCCTCTTGACCATCTTGTAGTACCAAAACAACTTCATTTTCATCACCTTCCTTAACTTGTTGGCTTGAGGCTAGTTATTCACATAGTCCCTTTCCATGGACCAGCTTGGTGACCTTAATTTCAATGTCATATTCCATGACACGAGTGATCCATCTTGCATGCTTCTCATTTAGATCCTTGTTTAGAAGGAAGTCCTTAACTCCTGCATGAGAGACCAATAGTTGGATCTTGTTGTTTGAGACTAGGTGCTTGAATTTCTTCAAGATCCTGATTACTGCAAGAACATGCTTCTCGATGAAGGAGTATCCCATTTCACAGTCCTCCAAATTTTTACTAAAGAAGGCAACCGGCCGTTCGGATCCCTCTTTTGTTACATTGCACTAGGATTGCAGAAATTGTGTCCCCACCACCAATAACATCGAACATGAAGTCTTTAGAGAAGTCTAGATTGATGAGAGTTAGAGCTTGATATGTAGCCTCTTTTATTGCTTCAAAAAAATTTTTTCCTCTAACTATCCACTTAAAGGCCATGATATTCTTTAACATCAATGTTATTGGCTTCATAAGAGCGGAAAAATTTGGTACAAACCCGCAGAGAAAAATTGATTCTTGCTAGAAAGCTTTGAAGAGTTTTTTTATGAATTGGCAATGGTAATGCTCGAATTGCTTCAACTCTCTCTGGGTAAATCGTTAATCACTCCTTTGACACAATATGGCCTAGGAGCTTGCCTTCGTGAGCCGAGAAATATGCATTTTCCGGGATTCAATGATACCCCAAATCTCCTACACCTTTGAAATATCTGTCTTAGATTAAAGAGATGATCTGCTTACATTTTTGGAGAGGACAATGATATCGTCAATATATACCAAAGCACTATTTTACTTAACATATCCTTGAATGCCATGTCCATTGCCCTTTGGAAAGTGGCTACGACATTCGACAATCCAAATGGTATTTTCCTGTAGGCATAAGTGCCCCACTTAGTGGTGAAATCCATCTTGAACTAATCGTCCTCTTTACCATTATCGATTATACCGTGAGTAGCCTTCAGGAGAGAGAATCTTTTTGAGCCGACTACCACTTGCAAGATTTTTTCCATTGAATGGAGTGGATAGTGGACTTTGACATATGCCTTGTTTAGGTCCCGAAAATCTACGCATAACCTGATTTCTCTGTTCTTCTTCTTGATTGAAACCAAGTTTTCAACCCATCTTGAATGCTTGATTGGAAATATAATGCTTTCATCTATTATCTTGTTTAGATATTTTCGCATTAGAGGCTCAATATGAGGGTTAAACGGTCTTTGCTTCGCCTGATGGCTTAGCTTAGCGGATCCGGCTTCAATTGTATGTTGTCGCTTTGATTGAATCCTCACAGTCGTCATAGCTCTAGGTGAAGACATCCGGAAATTCTTGGCAAGAGTTGTATGAACTCATATCTTTCTTACTTAGTGACCACTAATCTGATTTGGATTGTCTTTCCTTCCCCAACCGAAATAGGTTCTAAATCCTCCCCTTTGACCTGTATGTTTGCTTTCTCTTTATGAAACTAGTAATTAGGATTAAATATTGACTCCAGTGTCACTAAACCTTTGGGAAGCTTATTTGTCTACAGCTGCACTACTTGATCCCCGTACTGCTACTCTAATTTATTTTGATTCCTAGCTAAAAATTTAGCCTCTTCTTCGTAAGAAATTAACAATCTATTGATTATTTTCAAACACCGCCACTTGTGTTATTATCGGCACTTACGGCCGTATAATCACATGGATGTGTGGGTGAGATTGTTCACTTTTGAGACTTTCTACAACATCAAATGCAGCCCCAATTGTTGGCAGTTTTTCTACTGCTTCATTCTTCTTTCTTGGGGTGGAATTGATGCTAAAAGCATAGAAATCTTTAGTGAGATCCCATACCCAATTCTTGTAGTTCTTCAACAGATCATTCTTGGTAGCATTTTTCCTCCGACTTGGTTCACTATCTCCAAATACTTGAAAATTCTTAATGCCTATCTTTCTTGCCCAATGTAATCTATGAATTAAGGCTTCATATTCATTTGTGTTGTTTGAACAGGGAAAATGGAAATGAAAAGCTAAATAATACTTGACATTCTGTGGTGATACCGACATTACACCTCCAAAGCACCTTGTTTGCTTCTTAAACCATCAAAATATAGTTTCCAAAATTCATTGTCATCCTTATTTTATGGCTTGGTGATGTTCGGATTGGGTGAATTTTCTTTGTGTACACAATATACACCCAATTCAAATTCTTCCATTTCCTTGTATGGGTCAAATGAATGCCTTATGTTTGTCCATTCATCCAAAGTTAAATCTAGAATACCCTCAAATTTAGTACCTATTTCTAAATCATTTGAGATCTCTTCTTGATTAAAGGATGAGCAAGTTTGCGTTGATAGGACTTGATACATGAGGCTCAATGCGGAAGTTTTCAATTGTTTCGACCTTATGGTCTCCTTGGCTCTATATCTTGTTATAAAAGCATGTGTGACCAATCGCATATATATACCCACCAATTTTCGTGGTGAAGTCCTTGATAAACATAGTGCAAAGAGTGTCAGGAGGTCAATTACAGACACATCTTACAGAATTGTGACATTAGGACAAGCATTTAGTGCAATACTTAGGCCTTTGATGATCCAAACTCGTTCCTATTATTGTTCCATCCAATTGCACTACTCCTTTTTATAGATTGGTTCATACTTTAGAATCAATTGATCTACTATTTTCTTGGGAATAACTAAACTACTTGAACTCAAATCGATCATGCAATTATGTACTAATTGGTTCCCAAACAATCAATGATACATAGAATGGTGGAGGCTTCAAATTTTACTTGGTTGAATCCCACCCTATTGCACTACATTAGTGAGAACTTTCTCTGTCCTTAGTTTGATCCATTTGAGGCAAACCAATTGGCCATTGTAGCTTGCAACAAATCTCGTTGTCCTAGTATTGCTAGTGAGTCCCACATGGAAATATTCACATGTATTTTCTTCATCGATCGATGATCTTGAAAGAGGATGAATTATCCTTTTGTTCCCCTTACTTGACACAACCTTTTCTAGAGCTTGAATAGGCACATGTGTTGCTACAATGGGTGCCTTCGCTAATTTTGCACATTCGGGGCTGCATTTGGTCTACTAACTCCTTGTTGTGTAGGAAGGGACCGAGAAACAATGGGTTATACGGTTTTTCCTCCTCTATGTTCCTCTTCTTTGACCATGTGTTGTGACAACCATGCCTTGAAAACGTGGTTGGTTAAATCCATAGAAGTCTTATGTGTGCCAATTAACCAACGTAGTTTTCATTAGAGGCGCTTCTTGTTGAGTTTCGTGTTGCTAATTTCCCTCTTGACTTGGTTCTTGGGGCACACCAATGGTCTCGCACCATCAAGGCATGGTTAAGTTCACCATTGAAACACGTTGATTGAATGTGGGGTAGATTACATGGGTAACACCATTCGTACTCGTGCCATGTTGTTTTGTCTGGAACAAAGGTTCTCGATGTTGAAGTTGTGTTTGGATCATATGGTTGAAATGACCTAGCAACTTGAGGTTGTCATTGATTCAGATTTTAATTTGCAGCCCCGAGTTGGTGGTCTATTTTATTGATATGGGGGCCTAGCTTGATATTTATTTTGAGGCGATACGGCATATAACTCTAAGTTTTTTGTCTCTTGATAGTCACTAGCTCATTTCCTAGGTTATTAGTTGTTTTATAACCTCCAACAATTATTTTGAAGTGCTAGAAGATGAGGTAGAAGCTTCAGCCAAATTCTAATTTCTTGGAGTAGGAATGGGAGCTAATGTAGGTGTTTGACTAGTGCTTGGAGCTCCTATTTCGGATAAAGAGGCATAGGTAGCCTAGGTGCAAGTTTACCAGCTTGAATTAAGCAATTTTCAGCTCTAATAGAAATGTTATAGGTTGCGGGTAAAGTTATACCTCCCATTGATTGAATCATCATGGCAATATCAGAATTTAAAGCTTTAAGGAAGTATAGAAAAGCACCTTCAGCTTGCTTGTCTCATGGCCAATAGAATCCTATCCCACATCCTCTAGAATCTGAAGTTGAAGTCGGTCAACTATTCATTAGGGGGCCCTCTTGATTGTTGTCAATTGTTCCAATAAAGATAGATTATCTCCCTTTTCCCTAAATTGATTATGGAGGGCTATGTAAAAATGATCCCACTCGAATAGATCCTCTTGTTAGGCTTCAACCATTACAAAGCTTTACCTTTAAAGGAGGATGCTAACAACTTGACAACAATGTCCATTTCAGTAATTTCATGAATTACACATACATTTACATTGTCCTAGATGTGGTCAATCGAAGTTGTTTGGTTCTCTCCAGTGAAATATGGAATGTTCTTCAACGTTGCAACTGGAACTGGATTTTGTGCATTGAGAGAAAGTGGGATGCTACAAAGTGAAGTTAACATAAGGATTGGGTTGCATCATCTTGATTGGTCGATAATTATAGTTGATTGAATGAAAGGCCTTCTAGGTGGAGGTGTTGATGAGGTCTATTTGGTGGAGATGGAGGTCAGTCGAGCTCTTCTTCCCCTTCTTTCTCTATCCTGGGATAAGTGTAGATAGACCAATATTCTCTCTTATCTAGTTCTTGATCTTGTCTCAATTCTTCTCATAAATTTACAAAGGTTAGACTATTGAAACTAATGGATTCTACCTCTTAGGAGTCATCAGATGTGCAATTTTAAGGTTCTCACAAGTGAAAACTTACAACAAGTGCACATCAATCTTTTGTAGCTTAAAATGAAGACTTCTTTGTCCCATCGAGTGCTAGAACTGTTTATGTGTAATCATAACACCCCTGAATGTCTACTTCGATGGGTTGAAACTATCGGTGTGAATTCATAACATGGAGCTTTTCCTACAGTGTGTGGGACTTTATGATTGGGAAAGCCCTCTAGATGAAGGTTGATTCCTAATCCCTTGTCGAGATGCACACATTCATATTGTAGAGGATTTACTCTAACTTTCCAAGGAGACAGGTTAAGAAGATTGTAAGAAAATAAACCTAATCTAAATTGAGGTGATACAACAAAGGAATGTTGAACCCTGCTTTTGCATTAAACACAAACCATAAAAATGTAATACAACTACCATACAAAGATAACCAAGATTGCAATGAGAGATCATATAGGTGCAATGAACACAAGAGAGGGTTGAAAATCATCCACGGACATATATTATTGATCCATAAATTTGATACGATATTACAATGGCCAATAGGTAATATTTTAATTACAACTTGAATGGGAGGTTTGAACTCCACAAATCCACTTACGCATAAGAGAAGAAAGGATGGTGCAAAGTGTAATTGTCCAAAGACCTAGAAAATGCCCCTCCTTACAATATATAGGAAGAATGAGAGAGAGGGAGAGAAGAATTTTAATTATTTCTTCAACCACCCTAGAATGCATTGAATTTTCCTCGAACAATGATGGATTCTACTTTGCAAAACCATGCCTCCATGTACTCTTCCTTGTTGGGAAAGAAAGGAGCCCATAACTTCATCATTTTGATAGGTGAGAAACTTGACATCCTCAAAATGGAAAATTGTATTTCTTGTTTTGAATAACTTAGTCTTACTAGTTTTAAGATATCCAGTCGTAGTTACGTAGAGAGACTGTAAATTTTCCAAAAAGTATTTTCTTGTGTAAATCTGAGCTCCCAAAAAAAATTTTCAATTGATTTTTCTTGAGATCCTTGAAAATGTGAAGTCTAAAAAATTTGAGCCTTTCTCCATTTTTTCACTTGATCTCTAATTTTCTCTAATGTTCCCTTGGCCATTCATTTTCCCACCTTCCATTGACATTGTTGAGCCTACCATAACTTTGATTGTTGGATTTGAAATGTGGGCTTCAGATGAGTGAACCGACCTCTTCATTTCTCTGGTGTGGAAGGTCGTGTTTGATCAAATTTTTCCTGAGGGGAAAAATTGGATAACAAAACCATAGAAGCAATAACATTCATAGCATGGATCCATGGTTTATCGAGTAAGAAATTGAAGTGAAATGATGTATCATGATATAAAAAATTTGGGAAGGGTTTTGGGCCCAAATTGTAAAGGTAAGGTGATGGTGCCTATGCATGTTTGAGTATTAGAATCATAGCCATGAACAATGGTAGAGGATTTGGTGATCTGACTATTAGGAATTTGCAGCTATGTGAGAAATTATAGGAACATATATTTAGAGAAGATTCATTTTTGATTAGTATGAACTTGATATGATGGTGATCAATAGTATCTATAATAAGCAAAGGTGATGAATGATCACCAACGACAGTAGGAGGGATATCCTCATTATTGAATGATATGGCATGTGGTAGGTTTTGAGGGATTGAATAAGATGGGTAAAGGCAACATGGGAATTATCACTTGCAATTTGAATGGAACATAGGGAAACCTCTAATGTATGACGAAAATTTGGTGCATTGTGTAAAATATCATAAAGGATATTTTGATTGGTGTATTCTTTAGTTGTTCAATGATATCATAACCTTTAAAGGTATCTATAGGAAATGTAAAGGTGACATGTAGTAGAATAAATATGGGTGAAACCATGGGTTTCCTATTGCGTCAGTGGTGACCACATTAATAGTTGGGTTAGGAATTAGAGGATTGAAGTGGGGAGGGTGTTGGTTACGGACCTATATAAAATCAGCAACAATGGAATCTATGTAAGAAACCCTAGTGGGTGCATAGGATGGGTAAGAGGATTGGTCCATAAATTCGTAAGAATGAGAAATATCCAATGCATGTTTAGAAGGTAGGGTTTGATCGACCGAGTTCACCAAATGATTTAATCTAGTTTGAATTAACACTTATTTTAAAGAGTAACTTACTATGATAAATGCTATTAAGATAATTAGTACTGAATGTGCAAGCACTATGTATTCGACAATGTAAAACCCTACAAAAATGAGAGGATAAAGATGACTTAGCTAATTCTGTGCAACCCGGGAATGATCGAGAACTATCTAAGTCTTTGGATTTGGCTAAGAACAATGTAAAAATGTCTTAGTGATGGTTTAGAACCCTAGGAATGTATAGGAAAGGATCTCTTGCGGGAGGAAAGGAGAACCCCATGTACTAATGACTGATCTCGGGTGCTTGTCTCTACTCATATGCTCGAGAATATGGTCTTTTCTAGGTCGAAAGATCTTATATGTTAGTCAATATTTGTCACTCTGATTTTTTGTTAGATTATCGATAGCACATGTAACTTGTAAAAAGATGACTACATGTACATGCCCACACAACACATCAAATATAATAAAAAGATGCAAAATGTAGAGTCAAATTGACCGATGGTCATTGCTTTGAAGAGTGAACTTACAACCGAGCACTGCACTACATCTCAAACTCCATGTAGTTCTTTGTGTGTGTGTATATCCATGTCTCGTGCCCTAGGTTACCCTTGTGCAAGTTACACGATAATAGAGGGCTAGATCTATCTTGTCTCAAATATGCAAAATTTTTGTGATGGAATATAATGAACTCCTCCTCTACACGGTGTATGTAGACTAATCTGCAACCCTTATCCTCTGTATGGATGTTGTAGATGTATGCTTTATAGGGCTCTTGTTCCTTTGTGTAAGATTAAGTGGTGATAGATAATGCTTATAGTACTTGACCCCTTATTTGAGAGAAGTAACTAAGTATATATATGATTCCCTTGTTTGAATTTCGTAATTGAAAACTTAAAGGTCAACCAAAAGTGTTAAAAGGTGCCCAAGAAGAAAAAACGACCCAAAATAGTAAGAAGAAGAAAGAGAGGGAAAAGAGCGCCTAATGGGGACATGTGCACCGAGAGCTTCTATCCTAATCGGGCACTAGTGTCTAAGGTCATCAAAAGACAAATCATCAAGTTCAGAAAGAGTGTAGGATGTGTAAATCCAAAATAATGTTCAATCAAGTAAAGTGCATGAGATAAAAAATGAAAAGGCCAAAAGGATTTTTCAACCACTATTTTTTTGCTTAGGAATTATGTATAACTTAGTATGCCTTAGGACATAAAATTTTACCTAAGTGCATATATTTTTTCTACAATACCATAGTAAAATAATAAAACTAAGTTACAATGCATAATTACCTCTATAAAATATGTTTTGCCTAATAACCCCCTAATTTTGTATTGCCTCAAGAGACGAGGAGAGGAAATCTGAACAACTCAAATTTTTCATGTGTAAGGGACTTTGTGAAAACATCTACTCCTTGTTCATTTATTGTTGGGAAAAATTGAATTTGTATGTCTTATTTAAAAACATGCTCATGAATGAAATGAACCTATACCTAAATGTGCTTCTTTATCTTTTGAAACAATGGATGTGAACAAGTTTGAGAACACCCTCATTGTCGACAACATACAAGGTGGTGGATTTCTCTTATGGTACTCCAAGTCCCTCAAGTATGTGACATAGCCATTGCTTCACGAGAAAACTCCACTGCAGATGATATTCATCCTCCGTGGAAGATCGAGAAACTATTTTTTCTTACTTCCCTATGATATTAGATTAGATCCTAAAAGAATTAAAATCCAAAAGTGGATTTCCTGTCATCAATGTTACTTGCATGATCTGAATCTAAATATCTAGTTAAGAAGAATTGATCATTCTTCTTGTACTCTAGACCAAGATCCATAGTGCCCTTGAGATATCTCAAGATACGCTTCACTTATTTCAAATGAAAAAATCTATGTTCCTTCATGAATCGTGATAGATAACTAGCTACAAAGTTGATATATAGTCTAGTATATGTTAGGTAAATGAGACTCCCAATCAACTATTGATAGATATTTACATTTACCAATGGATATGGATCTATACAAGGTAATAAGCTGAAGTGTCGTCGCCATAGGTGTAGTAATCAATGTGTAATCCAACATTCTAATTTTTTGAGCGTTGTATTAGTATATTTCAACTAAGAAACAAAGATATGATTCTCGTACTACCATACTTCCATTCTAAGAATGTAGTGCATGAGCCTAAAATTTGTCATGTTGAATAATTGATTAAGATCTTTCTTTCTTTCATAGATAGTATTCATTGTGCTACAAGTGATGATTAGATAATAGACATAAACACCCATCAAAATATCTCCTCCTTGCCTCTTGAGGTAGAGATTGGGATCATATGGATTCATCTCGAATCCATGTTAAATGAGACGCTCATCAATCTTGATGTACTAATGCTGGGAGTGCCTATTTAATGCCATACAAAGATTCTATGAGTCTACATACATTTTTTTATTCTTGGTATGATAAAACCATTAGATTGAGTAATGTAGAGTTATTTTTAAGATCTCTGTTCATAAAGGTACTTTTCACATCCATTTGATGTGATTTCCACCCAAAATGTGCAATTAGAGAAAAGATCATCCTAATCATTTTGATATTAGTTGTGGAAGAAAATGTATCCTCATAGTCTATGCCTTCCTTCTATGCATACCCTTTTTTATGAGTCTTTTTATACTTTTCAAGAGTCCCATTTGCTTTGGTCTTTGTTTTATAATAGTGCTTGATCATCTCTGTGGAAAACATAAAGCTAGAACATCCATCCCATATTTGAAGCTTTTGTAACAATTTTCAAGCTTATGGATTTATATCAAATCAAACATACTTTCTTACTAGAATGATAGTTAAAATCAATCTTTAGATTATGATCTAGAAGCTGACTAATTGATAGTAAGTTCTTCGGCCAAACCAAGTACATACAATTCATATGATAACCTAAAATTTCTTAAATTAAGGGAAGATAAATGTTAACAATAACTTGGACCATGTAGGAAGATTCATCCCCCAATGAAGTGTGATTTTTGGAGGGTGTGTCTTGTATTGTGGAGAACCAATATCTCGTGGTCATTCATGTGTCGAGTGGCTCTCGAATAAAAATACCAGATTGCACTAGATGATGTGATTGTATCACTGGAATGGGAAATGTACAAAAAGTTCTCATCCTTTGAATGGTATTCTTACTCAATGACATTTACTTGTTGATGGGGCTTCTTTATCTAGTTCCCCTTATTCTTTCCTTACTTGTAGTGTGATTGTCCCTATTGTGATTGTTGATTGCGAGGTACATAATGCTCTATGAACCTTTCTTATACGTGTTCTACTAGTAATATTTTAACTCATGCTCTCTTTTGCAAATATAACACTTCTTATTTTACTCGTCCCCTTATTGATGCATTTTTGGGACTTTTGGGAAGAGTGTGCTTTGTTCTTCCCTTTCTGATGAGAAGATAATGCCTCGCTTCTTCTTCTTCATATTTGTTGTATAGTGACTCTTCTTGTTGCAACAAATTCACTAGCCTCTCAAAATTGATAGTTTGATTTGACAAGTTGATTGTCATCACAAAAATTCTATATGAGGGAGGAAGTGCTCTCAACACAATGGGAATGAGAGCAGTATTTGATATCTCCTCTCCTAGGGCTAGAAATGAAGCTTCAATGTTGTAACTCTATGAAATAAAGCCTCAACTTTCTCATTCAGATTGAATTTCAGTGTATGAAAATGACTTTGCAAATTCAATATGGTTTTCTTGTTCTTGGCCCCATACATTATGCTTAGCTTTTCCCATTATTATTTGGTTATTTTGGCATCTTGAATGTGGGTGATGACTTCTTCAAACACTACAAATAAGATAATAAACCTGGCCTTTTGATTGGCCCTATCAAACTAAGGATGTTGTGTTGCATCATCTAATGATATGGAACTATTCAACCATTTACAACTAGGAAAATTTCTACAAACTTAAGTGGAGTTCAAAATTTTGTTTTCCACATGACATAATTGTCACCATGGAGCAATTAAGAGTTAGGAAAAAGAACTTGGGAGCATTGTTTTCCATAGTGGGTTGTTAGAATTTTCCCAACTAGAGGGCACATTAGCACAATACAATTCAATAATACACTAATTTTTTTTTATTACAACCTCTTGTTAAAAAAATGGAATGACAAGTAATTTTTTTTTTTTTGCATAGCCTTGGTGGCCTTTAGAGATGAAAATGGATCAAAATGAAAAAAACAAAAAATTGGTGAAAAATCCCTTTGGTCAACCATACTTTTACAAAATAGTGTTTTCCCTGTGCAACCAAATCAGAACAAGACACATAGCTGACCTATGCAACCAACTCTATGATAAGGAAAGACTCACCTATGAAACAAAAGTTTTGACAAGACATAGCTCTCCCAATCTCCACACAAAACCAAAACATCTCGGTTAGGAACCGGGTCTCCAACTCATCAATGAACTATTCATAATGTAATGCCCACATTTTCAACACTTTGAAATACAATAGTAAAATTATCGAGAATAATTTTTTTGAATTTGATTACGTTCTACAAAACACCACATGGGATCCAAATAAAGAAACTCGACATCATGCAGGACACTTACATAAACATGAACCCACTCATACAATAGGATAACATAGGGTATGTACCAATGTCTTACTCAAACGCACGTAAACAAGGAAAATGACCCGATTACTGATAAGAAACACAAAATAGGCATAATCCATGATAAAAATTTTTAATGGTTTACATATTCATTACATTAAGGTTTCCATTGTATGACCTTATAGTTTTCAACAATATTAAACACATAAGGTTTAAAATTTCCTATTTTTCAAACTTCAATTGCTTTATTTTGTAGAGCATTAGTATTTAATGGAGAATGTGTGGTTTGTTTCTTTCTCCAATTCCATTAGTTATCCATATCTCATTTGTTTAATAAATTCATTTTAAACAACTATGAGTCTCATAATATTCAATTCTTATGTTAAAGGTTTGTTTCTCAAAAATTGTTTAGTTGACTATAATTGTCTAAAAACACATAACATGGGACCCTTCGGTTCTTTACAACTAGGCTGCATGTTTTTGTTTAACATTTCACCTATAGTGGTTCCTTTAGAATTTACTTGTTTCTCTTATGGAAATAAATTTATATAGCTTGATTGTGATTAGGAACGTATATACACACATGCACCTTCTAATATTTGACTTATGGATTTGTTTGAAAGAGTCGAGTTTACTTGGTTTGGAAAAATACTCTCATTACAAGGAGGAAAATTCACAAGAAGAAAATTTAAGGTTACTATTTCAATAGAAGACCTATCCCGAGTTCATTTCATATCATTGTTTGATACTGACAATACACTCTTTTCAACTTCAAGTTATTACAACCATGTAGGTTAACTAATTAAATTGTACCTTTCTTGATTCATGCAATCCGTTGCTCCAATTAGGAATTCATATTTTTACAATCATATTTCACATGGAAGGGTACATTACACATGTGTTCCCATTATAGAGATTTTTCTTTGAATTCGAGTGACGAATTTCACATTTCAAACTACATCTGTTTTATCATCTTAAGGATTTACTCCTAATAGCAACAGGTTAATTTCATGTTTCGACCATAAATTCTACTTCTTGAGTGATCCTAGGTTTAATATATTCCTATCTATGCCAAGGGTTCTACTAACTTTTACAAGTCCAACTAGAGTGCAATTTCCTTAACTCACAAGACCTTGGCTACAACCAAAGGTATCTTAATCTCAAGGCTACATTTCATTATTTCATTAGCATCGTTGTTTAACCACATTCATGCATACAAAGTATGTGATCATGCATCATATTTGGTTTTCAAATTTATTAGGTTGTTGTATTATTCATGGAGCTCTACTTTATCACATTCATTTTATGATCACATTTGACATTTTAGTTGGTTTTGACATCACTCAATGGTGTACCAATTTTGTAGCAGTCATTCCTTAGTTTAATCTTATTTACCCTTTTACTAACTATATTTACATGGTTACTTTGGTTCTGTATTATCATCATTTTAGAACAAATGTAATTCCTATAACACTTACGTAACACTTAGGGATTTAAGAGTACAAGGAGTACGACCTCGCACAAGACAACTCATTTCAATGCTCTTGGACATGGAAGTATAAGTGTATATTGAAAGAGAACTATCCCAAATAATCTTAAGCATTACAAAATCCTCCTAAGGACCTATTTCAAATGTTGGGTAAAAATGAAAGTAATTCGAAATGTAGTCTCCACTAACATAATTTAGATATCACAAGAGATCAATTGTAGGTACAACCACCAAATATCTTGCAAGGATTTGGCCACCTTCTAGGGTAACAATGGAAATTACGCATAAGGGGGTTAAATTATTCATGATTGTTAGGAATATCCTAACTATTAGTGCTCACTAATATGTTAGTGTGAGTAATTATATTATCTAGGATAATATAATATTGCATTATTGGTGCGGTTGGTTGTGAGTTACAACAACCCACTTATTTAGGGAGTGTATTGTTATAACATCTCATATAGAGTTAGTGAGAGGTTATGTTTAGCTTCCTTGATTATAGGAGCAACATTAGCCTATATAAATGTAATGGCCCGTATGAATCAATACATGCTGAATAGAATATCTTTTGTTGTGATTAAATCTGGTTCTGTGCTCACATTTGGCATCAGAGTAGGTCGATTGTAATGGAATATTAAAAATTTGGCCAAGGGGCATTCTTTGAGGTTTTCTTGTTGCCCTGAACATGTTTTAATATTTGGCATTTGCATCTACAGTACTCGGCCAAAATTTCTCTTCCTACAGTAGGGTGTGAAGGCATTTAAGGAACTTGAGCAGAGAGGTGATTCATTCCTGCCACGTCGTATCCCTTCATGCGCATGTATTTGTGTAAATCTACTTATCATTGACGCGAAGGAGATCACGTTACAAATTGTGGGTTGAAAACACTCATTTTAAGTTTGAACATAAAGGTTGATGATTCTTGCATACTCTCCCATATACATAGAATTCATTGTGTTTGATAGAAGTTTATTATGAAGAGCAGAGCTCAAGTTACAAGGGAAACTCGAGGCCAATTATCGTAATTGCGACAACTCTTGTCACTCAACGACCAGTGGGCCCCAAAACCCACTCGTAACACTAGTCTCCAAAGTCATTTTCATTGAAATGCAGATGGATTACAATTCTCTTATTGGTATTCTAGGGATAGGTGGAAATGGTTTTCATTTTCACTCGAACTAAGTGGTAACCGTAGGTTGAAACCGATCGCATTTTACTAAAAAGAGCACATCACTACAAGTGACTGATAAGCTAAGTGGGCTTATAAATTCGACATGCAAGGGCATTAATTAAGTTCAAACAACTTGGTTAAGTTTCCACATAGTGTCTCATGTTACCAGGGGTCATGCAAGGAGTTTCAGGTTTGCGGTATATTTTGGTGTGGCGCTCCATGTGCATAACTTTCGGGGTCATAATTTTTATGTTTGAAAGTTCCAAATGAAGTAAGGTTTTTATCATTGGTTGGAGTTACATTTCCTAATAATTAATAAATAATTTCCAAATGCAAGAAATGATTAAATCAAAATTTAGTGCAAGAAAAAAGGGGAAAACCATACCTGTATTCAACATTTGTTGGAGGATTATGTCTGAATTTACCACAATTGTGACATTTTCCATCAAATCTAACTCTTATATTTCTAGGTTTCTTATCTTTGCTAGAAGGTTTAGGATTTTTATTTGTGTTTGTTAAATTTTAAGTTTTTATGTTTTGAATTTTGAGCGAGAAGTGCCTCGAGAAGCATTCTCCTTAGCATCAAAATTCTTCATTACTTGTTCTTCCGTATAAGAAGAGAACTTAGGGTTTACAAATCTAGAATATCTTGTTCTTGTTTGATATTTAGAATTCAAAATTGAAATGAAAATCTTAAAATTTCCATAGATATTTAATTGAACAATAAAGTAATTTATCATGAATTAAATTACTACCACATCCATCTAGTTGTGATTTAATATTTTTTATTTTTCTAAATAATTAATCACTTTTTCATCTCCCTTCATGGGAGTTGTCATAAGCTCTAAAATTAATTTAATAACTTTTGAAAAATGCGTACCTTCATGCATTGACTCCAACTATGTCCAAGTTGCACTAGGACTCTCAAGGTTTCCGATATGAAGTAGAAAGTCATCTTGTACACTTTGCAAGATAATCGACATTGCCTCTTGTACTTTTTGTTGATATGTGGTAACATTATCAACAGTTGCATGTCTTCCAGTAGGAGCTCTCTCTGTTCCACTTATAACTGCCCATAACTTGTGAGCCATAAATTTTGCTTTCAATTGGATTTTCCAAATGTTGTAGTTGTTTCCATTCAACATATGTGATTTGTCAATTGCAAACTGATTAGATCCCATTTATGCGTAAAATACGATAACAATTAACAAACAAGGATTAAATAAGAGATCGATAGATAAATCCCCTATCATATTTCAATCCTCATAATTGATATCGATCACTTTTACATCATAAAGGAGAGATCCTGTATAAAATAAATCTATAGATAAAAAATTAGAACGATATGACTAAAATGATTTGAAACATAAGTGAATTTTTTTTTTTAGTTTCACAATAAATTACGACAAAAAAATGTCGTATAGAAATGATAATTTTATTATTTTTTCACAAGAACGTCATATAGAAATGGTAATTACGACAAAAAAGGTGTATATTTTGAAAACAATTATTTTAAAATGACTATATAATTTTTTTACAAATAAACTATATATAAATTTTTTTGGGCTCTTGCCCATATAATCAACTTGATATGATCAACTCGGTTGAGCTATTTGAATTAACTCGGTGAGCTATTTATTTAAACCATATAAACCAAATGCCATATATTATTCCAACTTATATTCAAACTAACTGAATGTCACGAACCAAATATTACCTTTGCCCAAGATTGCCACATACTGCAGCCTGAGCCACTTTTATACCAACCGAGCCACCAACAATGCCCGTGTGGGGAAAACAAAACACAAAGGGTGGTGTGACCTAAGTCACACCACCATCACCATATGGGAAGGCTTATAAATCCTTCCCACCACTATGTCATCCCCAATGTGGGACTAAAACCCATGCAAGGAGAAAGGGGGTGGGAATGTCGGCAGCAGAGGGGCTCTGCGAGAGGCCACGTGGTGGTGCGTTAGAGGACAACATAGAGGGCAGTAACACGTGCCAATTGACATGCATAGAGGAGGGGTCACTGTGGAAGGGCCGCTCCAATAGTTAGGGTTAGATTTTAGGTTTTAAATATAAGTTTTTTTAATATAGTTTTATATATATCGGTTAGGTTTAATTTTATAGGTTTTATATATATATATATATATATATATATATATATATATATATATATATAGTTGTATAACAACTATATATAGTTTTATAGGTATGAATACTATACAAATGTATAGATTTAGATACAAAGAAAATTCCAAATGAATTATTCAAAGAATAAACTAGGATTTCATTTTTCAAAAAAAAATTGTAAAAAGAACAATATTACCAAGAGACCATATTTTTCACACGACCAATGAAAAAATTCAAATGGCCTATTTTCTTGAATCTTGTCTCCTGTGTACTTTATTTTTCACTTGGAATTTTTACTTGCTTTCTTGAATTCCTGCATACATTATAAACTATACAAAATATTTCAAATATTTAATAGTTCTTACCTTGGTTTTGCAGGTTGAATAATTCGAATGAATTTTCACTTCGTTGTGGAGACTCCAATTAACTTCCCTGCAATGCAACTAACATTCAAAGAGGGGGAGGGGTTATATAATATTTCACCCTAACTACCTAACTTCCCAACGGTTACACCTTTTCATTTAATAAGTTAGGTGGTTAGATTAAATTAAATTTAATTATCTCACTCTGGTACCATGTGGGCCGAGATATTAAATGACATAGCATTAAATATTATTCAAACATTATAACATAACATTATAATAAATGAAATAACTTAAAAAAATAAATGAGTGAACACATTGACACATGATTTAACGTGGAAAACCTGTAAATGGGTAAAAAACCACGAAGAATAATCCACTAGTATGAGAAACATTTATTTACTACCCATTAATTCCTCCTCCTTCTACCCCATGTTTCACTCGTGATCAATAAATATTCACGAGATAATATTTCAAATTACATTTCAAATATGACCCATAGTCATATATAAATAACCCGAAGGGTTATGTCTATTAAGTGATGGGGCACACCGATTTAATAATAATTAGTTACTAAATAACTAATCTAACCTAATATAAAGTTTATATTTAAATAATAAGAATATAACTATTCTATATTATTTAACTATAAACTAAATATTATGATGCACTTAATATTATAGTTCTAACACTAATATCCATTTAAAAGGCGGTAATTTAATTTAGAAGTTCATTTAATTTAAATTAGGAATCTAATTTATTTTTAAATAAGCTCTTTTTAAATTAAATTAGTAGTTAATTTATCATTTATTAACATTTTTAATAGTGTTTTTCCTTCTAATTTATAAATTAAGTTAATTGGGTGAATCTAAAGTGTTTTTTAGTGTTATTAGAGAATGTTTTCTACTAATCCTTACCGGAGTGTGTAGCGTCATTTATAGAATTTTTAACATTATGAGAGCCCTTAATGCATCATTGAGGTCCTCTAGACTCGTTTTGAGTCATTTTTGCATTGTATCACCTTTGTTATTGTTCTTGTGGACTAGTGAGTACGTCCACCATAGTCTCATGCGGAAAGGGGTTTTTTTGCGATGTGAGACACTATTTCTCACACATGACTTTGTTTTCTCCCCTTCTCTTATTTTTAGCTCATTTTGTGCTTGCGTATGAGTGTCAAACTATTGCGATAAATAAAACTTGATTTTGGTCTCCAATCTTGTGGATTATTACGTTGATTGTAAGGTTAGTGATTGAATGTATAACGATGAATATTTGCACTTGATTGTAATCAACGCCTAAACTATAAGGTGAAAAATTCAAGGGGATGATAATATTATTTTGGACTAGTTGTGTTTCTTTCTTTTTCCTTCTACATTATTTCTTTCTCTCTCCTTGTTATGGATGCTCTTTCAGTTCCTTGTCTCAAGTTGTTCAAATTTTTGAATGGAGATAAAAAATGATAATGAAACTAAGGGGTAAAGGGTTATTTCGTATCACCATGGGGGTAGAGACTGAACCTGATGATGAGCCTGAAAAATATAAGTGATCGAACCGATGTGATGAAGCCTTGGATCTTCTCGCGTATGTCTATTTCCCTTGACTTTGTATTCCAAATTGATTCATCTAAAACACTCAATAGAGATTGGAAATTTATTGACAATATTGATTAACAAAAATAATAATATTTACCTAGATGGCCTAAAGGGGCATCTAGGTATTAATGTTAATCTAGTTAGGAGGACTAAAATGCTATAAATGGACTAAAGTAGTATGAAATAAATGTAAATAAACTACTCTAGATGAAATGAAACCCTAATGTGTAAGAGAAGAGTAAGGAAAAGACTCAGCTGATAACAGAAGACTGTCGCATAGTGTCGTGGATTTGGAAATAAAATATGGAAGTGCAGACAAACCCTCAAAGACCTTGTGAAGGGTAGATCTAGATTGTCTAAGATGACACATGCGGCATTTGGGAGTGTATCTTGGGGCACCCCAAGGTGCTCTAGTTTATGTCTGGTGCTTGGAACAACGTAAATGCTCAAAACCTCAATCTAGTATGGTTGTTAAATGTATTTGAGTAATTCCCATCTGTCATGTTGGATTCATCAAATGAACTGGAGAATGACCTGTAATGCAAGGAGAAGTATCAAACCCTAGAAAAATGAAAGATGCATATGAATGGGTCGGAATGACCTCAACCACCAAACTAGTGGTCTTATTGTTGAGCACTACACTACATTTCAGACCCGGATGTAGTTCTGGTGTGTGTGTGTGTGTGTATGTCATGCCCTAGGTGCTCTCGTGTCAGTTGCACTTTGTGAAGTAGCGAGTAATAGTAGCTATAGAATTGTAAGTAGCATATGTGCATGTAATAGAATGAAATCTCTCCGTATGAAATGTGTGTGATGTAGATCTCCTAGCTTGAATACATGAAACTATGTGGATGTAAGTGATGTAATGTATGCAATGCTAGATGGAGTGATAGTAGTGATAAAATGCAATCAATTTAGGACCCTCATTAAGGTCTTATAACTTTATATTTATACGACTCTCAAGATTAATTTCATAATTAATCGATAAGGACGATCGAGAGGAAGATAAGGATGATCAATAGCTAGAACTGACCTAAAAAGAAGCGGAAGATGTTGTGCATAGACCGGGGCATCGGAATGGGATTAGGGTGCCTCGGGAACCCCAAGATATAGGCCAGGATGCCCCGATTTTAGCATAGAATGTCGAAAAGTCATGAAATGGGTGATAGGTATTGGGAAATATGCGGGAAAGATGAAATAAAAGATAAGAAAAAGGTGGTAAAAAGGTGGGATTAATTAGTACTTTTTACACTTGAGAACCTTTAAAATAGTAGTATAAGGTCAGGCATAATATTTTCTAATGTGCAATATTTGTGTCTACATTTCCCCCACTTTATATTGGTTAGAAAAAATCTTGGTAACATAAAGTAGATAGAGATGCGTACATATACGATGGAAAAGTAACATGCAAACATGGGAATCTACAAGTAACTCTTCCTCGCACCCGACCTCCAGGTTGTGCGAGAGACAAATGGTGGGATGGAATACATGTGGGGTGCAGATAAACTAGTTAGGTAATCTTATGTCTTCAACACGCAATAGCGGGATCTGCGAATCTAAGGCAAAGAAGGCCCTCCTAACCTGAACCGGTGTGATAGATCATTCGGCGAGGATAGCTGCTCGAAGGCTCCAATCAATATTGAGCTCTGCCAGTGATCAATCTATGGGTTGTGGGATACGTGGAAGATGACCTATGGGTGCTTCGTATATATCTCCCAACAAGGTCATGAAAATGGAATGGCTAAATGTGTAGTGGATCTTTTGGTGCTTTATGGATGATTCTCTGGTCTAGTCTAGAAATATTTAGCTTGGTTAGCTGCTACGTTTAATAATGATAGTTGTGTGATGATGTCTGGTGGAAGTGGAGAAGACCTAAACACCAGCATTCACAAGTCTGGTGTCGATATTTGATTGATTTGTAGGCTCGTTGGGTTGTGGGACCCTTGGATCACAACTGTAAGTTTGTGGTTTTTGTGGACCTCCTGGTCATATGAAGAGTCAACCCCGATTATGAGTATCCGGTAATCCTATGCCTTTTCGGCCTCTACGTTTAGAACTAGAAATTACATGATTTTCTCGGAGTACCTAATAGGTGTTACAGCGGCTCGAATACGTAAGTTAGTGTCTATATCAATGAGGAGGTCTCTACGTTTGGTGTGGGACTAGTGGATCACAACCGAATGTTTACTCTCTTTCATGTCCTTTCACAGTCATACAGATATCTATCAAGGTAGTCTATAATTTGGCTGATTTGACCAGAACGTGTGTGCTTTGTCGTCTTCTATGTTTAATCCTCTTAGCTGTGTGCTAATTTCTTGTAGGTCTGTTGGTGTTCGAAGACCTGAATTCGATATTTTGTTCTATGTCGATTAATAATAGAAAAAGATTGGGTTAAGGCACGATTGACTCAAAACGTATTCCCTGGGCTCCCTAGGTCCCGTGATTGTCATACAAGATCAATATAAACCTAACTGAAACGATATAAACAAATTATGCAAGATATATCTACAACATATATATATTCCTTTTTTTTTGTATTTTTGATAGAATTTTTAATAGAATTGAAAGAGCAACTAATCTAATATATTCAGAAAATGACAACTAATCTAATAAAAAAATTAAAACAAGCAAGGTAGCCTAGTGTAGCTACTTGCCTGTGTAGTTGTGAGTTTATCCTAAATAACTAGATAGCTGATTAACTTAATTGAAAGATTCTCGATCCTACCTCAAAAGTGAGGAATGAATCATAGTTCGAGAAACTATCAATCCCCACAACTTCCTTAGCAATATTGAAAATGAAATTTAATTGAAATGAAATATTTCACTACTCTATTTGATATGTTTTAACTAGAACTTTGACAGATAAAACTTGGAATTTGTAGAACAGTGGTGAATCCAATAGTGTATGATTTTGTCCCCTCAGAATGATCTCCTCGTTCCTTCATGTTCACGTGAATCCAGAAGAGCATGTATATGCTAGCATCAATAGAAAAAGGTATTTTGAACAATGGAAACTTTGGATATAGACCGAATATAATGCGAGTAGGAGAGGGACAATGCAAGTGACAGAGCTTGGTGTATGCAATTCCTAGTGGGATTTATTGTGGGAATACAACACAAGTGTATCGAGAGATTCTAGAATCTACCTTCTGTGAAGAACACAACCTGCAACTCTAATGAATTCAATCTACAACTGACACTACTATGTTCTAAACTAATTTGTATGAACAACAATGAACAAGACTGGAGCAAGAAGATCGAATGGCTTCTAATAGCAAAGGAAAAACTAGCATGGATGCAAATATGAAAACAAAATGAGTTCTAAGAAAGAAATTGAAAGACTAAACAATGGAAATGAGAAGTTGAGGGGCCATTTGCTTGAAAACAAGCTGGCTATTTATAGATTTCACATTCACCCAAAGGTAATTCCTATTAGAACTCTTTTACCATTAAACAATGAAGAAACACTATTCCAGGAACATAAAACATTAATACAAGCTAAGGCGGTTGAGAAAAGCTGGTAAATGTTGAAAAATTATGCAAGTCGTGATCAAAAGAATGTGTTGGAAAACACGTGAAGGACCGTCACCTTGAGCACGGCGGCGGTTACAGGATTGCCACCCATGTAGGGCGGCGGTCATGAGACCACCGCACTGTCGGTGTAGCGGTTTCATCACTGAAGGTCAAAAAGCTTAGAAAAAGAAAGGCAGAGGATAAAGTGAAGTACAAAAAGCTTAAACAAGATGCTTGGGATGCGAACATACACTTAGTGAGATTTCCTGGATTCTGAACACCTTGTGAGGTGACCTGTATCATCATTAGGGCATGTGTAACATCGTTCCAGGTGGTACAAAGACCCTACAATTTTGGGTACGTACATATTTCCCCTCGGAGAAGCATTTTAACCATGAAGAGGCGTAAAACGGTGGGTCCGAGTATGGTGGTCCCAAAATGGGAAGTTAGAAATTATACCTAACACGCTTGTGTGTCGAAATGTCACCATCCGAGTTCCCACTACCTGCAAAATGGAAAGAGGACTCAAGTGTAGATAGATAAAATAAATCGAAAAATAAATACTAAATTAGTATGAAATGAGGACTTACCATTTGCATGGGGATAAGAACTTACCTCCGTCGGTGCTCTAAACCTGCGAAAGGGGCATTCAAAATGAGTCAAAACACCATATATATATAAAACGGGCTTATTTTCCTATTCATTTGCATGTGTCGATTTGATAGTTTTTGAGCTCTGGGACCCACGGTGATGGTTTTCAATGAGAGTATAGTCGAAACGTTCGTATCAAGATAGTGATCATGCCTCTACGAGCAGAACCTCGACCGCGAGATCCCAGGTTAGTTCTTCTTGATTTAACATTTTTGCACCCAAAATGTTAAAATGATGAAATCTTTGTTGTGGGGGGGTATTTTTAGAAATGTCAGTTTTAAATGTGTCTCTTAGGGGGGATGCCTAATGGGTAGGCTTTCATTTTAGCTAAAATGGTCATTTTTTTGCATTTTTAAGCATTTTTAGGGTACGTGACCCATTTGTAGTCACGAGACAGGACCGCCGCCCTAAGCAGGGTGGTAGTTATAGGATTGCCACCTTTCAAGGCGGCGGTTACGGAACCGCCACCCTGCTTAGGGTGGCGGTCCTCTACAGAGTGTTAAAACAACACTATTTTGAGTTTTTTTGCATTTCTAGTATTCCTACTTGCTTTAATGATTTTTCTAATGCAATCTTGGCACTAACTTGCTTCTTTTTACATGTTTTTGGGTGTTTTGTAGAAGAAGGAAGAGTACATTAGATGGAGCCGAGAGAGGGAGTGTGATTGGATTCTAGTCAGTGTTAGATGCACTCTCTTAGGCTGAGCAGGATACTCTCCAGAGGCAGGTATATTGAGGATCACACAGTCCCCCATGTTGCACCTGCTAGTCACATACTATGTGACTTATTTTCTTATTGGGATGCAGATCGGAACACCTTCCGATTTCCAGGTGTTAGGGGTGAGTGGACTATCACCCTAGAGGATGTCTACCATATTTTGGGAGTCTTGATTATTGGGAGGAGACTTTCATTTGATACAGCAGTATCCAGAGCTCAGGTGACTCAGTGGGCCACCTATATGGGAGATGCAATTGTCTCCACTGGTTTAAAGAAGGGGGTGAAGGTCCATTCTATTCCTGGCTTGCCCATCCCTCTGATCCATCAGGCCATTATGGGCATCCTTGCTTCGAGATTGATTAGGGACAAGGAGGGATACTTTTCTCTACTGTTGGGCCCCCATCATCACATAGATTGAGGCACATGGTCAGATTTATGCCTAGGGAGCCGATATACTTGGGACCACCTATCACGACTTATACAGGGTGGTTCGATTATAGGGACAGTCGTTGAGCCATCCGACCTTAGTTATGAGCTGGGTCTATGAGCGCATTATCCCTTATGGGAGAGGCGTAGAGGTGGAGGATCCCGGGGCCGGGGTTGGACTGTTATTACTCCTGGCATCCCTATTGCAGCTAGGAGGGTGGTATGCGCTCGAGAGAGAGTCGGTGCTCCTTAGGCACCTTTACTTCAGATTGCCGTCGATTACGCCCATAGCAGTGATGACCCCATTGATATAGAATCTAAGTTTGAGGAGTTCACAGGGGGAGAGATGGAGGAGGAGACTGAGGACATGGAGATTAGTGAGTCAGGTGGGGAAGAGGATAGTGATTCGAGTGGCATGACACTCAGGAGATCCTACAGGCCGAGAGGGCAGAGCAGAGCACGGAGAGGGTGACTCTAGTCTCAGAGGAGTTACTTTCTCAAGACCTAGGCGGAGAGGATGAGTCCGTGGTAGGATGCCATGTTTCCCCAGACATAGGAGGGGACACGGTCAATGGCGGCGTCTGTGGCGGTGTGGATCCCAGAGATCCTTCTTGGAGGCCCGGAGATCCGAGTGAGTTGTCACTCTTCTTTTGATATTTATTTTAGCTAGAATTTCCTTAGTTGCTACCTCTCTTTTTGTTCATCCTTGGTTTCACCTTTTGATTATTTTCTAATTTTTTTTCTCCTTTTCTTGCAGAGACTGCTGATGAGTGGCGAGACTTGATTCGCCGGTATGTACTGACACCTTGATGCTCTCAGCGGAGAAGACTTGTGTTGAGCTATCGGTGGATACTGGGATCCTTCAAAGACCCGGTAGGCATATCGATATTTTTTCCCTTGTCTAGCACGTGGCCAAGATGGTGACTTCCCTCCATGCCGAGGTAGCCGGGTATAGGGCTGCAGAGTGCTTGATGAGGAGGAGCCACTCTCATAGTGAGACTACAGCTACTATTCGGGACCACGAGCCCTCAGTGCACTCGTGAGTGCTAGCGTAGACGAAGTCCTAGATGTGATCATGCGCCTTCGGAGGGATCCCATAGGGATTGAGAGGCCACTTGGCTATTTTTGTAGTGACCTTTGTTAGGTTGTTTATATGAGTATTTTTGTACTTTCTGGGCTCATTGAGCGTTTTGACCATGCCTAGTGCATGATGGCATTGTATATGAAACCTGATTTGTATATATATATTTGGATCTAGACTCTTGGTATCTTGAATTTTGTGACTCATTTTCTAAATGTGTTTTTAGATGTTTTTTGAATATTTACTTTTCATGTTTCAGAATGTATGCAATGGACAACAAATGATAGTAAATAGAACTTTTACTTTATATGTTTTTGCAATGTTGATATGAGATTATACTAACATATGATAGTCTTGAACTTTTGAACTCTTTGGGAAATGTTTGTAATTCCTTCTTATATTGGCAAAATGTGATGAATGCATAGTGATAAAGAGATGAACTTACCCCAATCCCAAATGCATGCAACTAGTAAGATGCAAGGGCTCAACACCAAGGATTAGGAAGGGCACAAGTACTATGAGTTTGATTGAATGGAATGATGAGAGATAGAAAAACCAAGAACAAGAACCAAATTTGGACCTACACACCCACCCTACTCAAAACTACCACCAATCTTAGAACGCCACTTACTTTTCGGTTTATCTAGACTTAGATTCATAAATGGCAACTTGATTGACAAAATCTAGTTTTGAGGAATTGATCTCTTTGGAATGTGGATGTTTGGATATTTTCTTTCTCTTAACATGATTTGACTTGTGTTTTTAGCATACCAAGATTTGTTAGTTTGTGTAATCGACCCTCACACCTTGCCTCACGCCACTAGTAAGAAGCATGGGTTTGTCACCAAAGGCAAGATACGGGTGAGTAAGGGAACTTCTTTCCTTTCCCAACCTCCAATCACTAGTAAGAGATGTGGGCTTATCACTTTGAAGGTTGATGGGGAAAAGAAGTGTGTAAAATAAAATATTTTGTTTGCTTGGTGCTTTTGATTTCATTTGATTTTGACACTTCTGATCTATGACTTTGGGATATCCTTTCATTCCAAGAGATTTTAAGAGGGATAGATGTGACACCAAGAAGCTTCCAGAACAGACCGTAGGCAAGGACAACTTCACCTAGTAGAAAGAAAGAGCAAAGCCAAGTATGCAGGTCTTGGTATGGTTTCCGTCAATGTTTGTCTGTCGAAATTGATGAGAAGATTTGAAAATAGTTGATGATGTTTGGAGAGATGTGATATGAATGCTTTTGCCAATATCTTCAGAAATTTGCAATAGATTTGTTTTAAGAGTAAGCTCCTGGACTACCATTTTTACGAAATGGACAAAATGAAGCAGCTAAGAGACTAATGCAATGTAAGTAGCTATAATGTACTAGTAATGACTTTGGTGTTTTATGCGTAAAACCGCTTAAGATGCAAGGAATTGACAGTTTCACCGAATTCCTCACCTTCTAGTGTGCACAAGAGATACGCACTGTTTCCATAGTCCTTCATGACTCGGTATGGGCCCAACCATTTGGGCTAAAACTTCCTTCCTTCACCGATTTTCTTATTGATCCGACTATCTAGTCTTAGAACTAAATCTCCTTCATATATTTCTCACTCATAGACCTTTTTGTTATACTGCCGGCACATCCGGTCAGCATAGGCCCTATGCCGCTATTTGGCATTTAACCTGGCCTCATCAAGGATTTCTAGTTGAGAGAGGTGTGCCTCCCTGTAAGCTTCCTCATCCAGAATCCCTTGTAATGAGATGCGGAGATTGGGTATTTCAACCTTAAGTGGGAGAACTGCTTCTACTCCGAATACTAGCGAGAAAGGAGTTGCTCCTGTTGGTGTTCTTATTGAGGTTCGGTGGGCCCACAAGGCCGGATATAATTTTAAATGCCAATCTCATTTGTTTTCCTTTACTGTTTTAAGGAGAATAACTTTCAACGTTTTGTTTGTCGCTTCAATTGTCCCATTGGCTTGAGGGTAGTAAAAGAGAGGTGTGATGGTTTATCTTAAACTTGCTACATAACTCATGAACCTCGTCATTCTTAAAGGATGTGCCATTATCTGAGATAATGACTTGTGGGACACCATACCCTGCAGATATAATTTGGTTCAAAATGAATTTGGCAATCACCGAACTGTACAATGGTGAGAGGAATAGCCTCCACCCATTTGGTAAAATATTTCGTGGGTCGTGATTATAAAATTATGGCCATCGGTTAATGAGGAGATAATTTCCTATTAATTCTAAACCCCAAGTGGAGAAGGGCCACATAGTCACTATTGGTTGCATAGGATTATCGGTACCGAATCTCGTGAGAGAATTCTTGACATTTGTGGCACTTACACACAAATTCTACTACGTCATGTTCGAGAGTGGGCCAAAAATTGGCCATCCGATGTATTTTACGAGTAGTGGCGTGACCACCGAAGTGGCCCCCACATATCCCTTTGTGGGATTCATGAAGAATCCTCTTGGATTCTTCTATGTCGACGCATCTTAGAAGCATGTCGTGGAAGGCTCTACAATAGAGCACTTGGTCTAAAACAACATATTTAGCGGTAATAATTCATAAGCGCCTTCTTTGTTGTGACGTGGCACCTTCCGGTATGTATGGTCCATGATAAAATTAATGATATCGGTATACCAGAACATGTAGAAATGGGGGCCTAGTTTGAAAAAGTATATGCACTCATCGAAAAATTCTAGATCTACCACTCGCCTCCATCTAGTGGATTGTTAGCTAACTAGTCTCGTAATGATTTGTCCTTTAACAAATTTTTGGTTTACGAATGTTAGCTCAAATTCTCCCATTAGGGTTATAAAACGACCACCTTTTTAGATAAAGATCCTTGTGTGAGAAATGTTTGTAAGTGGTCTGTCTTTACAATGACCCTTGTTTCCTAGTTTAACATGTAATGTCTCAAACATTTTGTTAAAAAAACTATGGTAAGGCATTCTCTCTCTACCTTTGTATAACGTGTTTCATAATCAAGCAACATTCGGCTAATGAAATAGATCGTGTGTTCTCATTTATCATTGTCTTCTTGAGCCAGCATGTAGGCCAGTGGGACATGAGTGGCTCATGAGTATAGGATCAAAGGGCGGTATGGCTTGGGAGGCATTAGTGTGGGTGGTGATAACAAGAAGCGCTTAAGCTCGCTCAAGGCCTCACTACAATCTTTAGTCCAATCGACGCTATAATCCTTCTTGAGTAGATTGTTGATTGGATGAATGGAAAAGCTTAAATCTAGGATGAACCTTCCGATTGCACCGAGTTTCCCAAGAAATTACCCGATTCTGAGACTAAATGCGAAGGTGGGACCATTCGAGAACAACCCGTATTTTGGCCGGATCAACATCAATCCCTCGTGAAGATATAATGTATCCTATAAGTTTGCCTCCTGTTACACCAAAAATGCACTTCTCTAGGTTTAATGTGACACCATACTCAATTAGTCGTGAGAGGATGATACAGAGCACTTCCGGATGATCATAGCATTTCTTGGCCTTGGCCAACAAGTCATCCACATATGATTCCACAATTTTATGGATAAGATCATGGAATATATAAGTCATTGCCCGCTGATACATAGCGCCGACGTTCTTAAGACCAAATGGCATGACAACATAACAATAAGTTCCCAGGGAGTTATAAATGTGGTTTTGGCTTGATCTTGTTTAGATATTTTAATCTAATTGTACCTTGAGAACCCATCCATGAGGGATAGCAGTTCAAATCCAAGCTGTTGCATCAATGATAACGTCAATGGATGGTAATGGGAAATCATCCTTGGGAAAAGCTTTGTTAATATCCCGAAAATCTATGCAAATGCATATTTTCCTGTTCCTTTTAGGATGGGAATGATGTTAGATACCCATTGTGACTAGTCGGCTGTGCTTAATGAATCCTACTTGGAGAATTTTTTCGCTTCTTCTTTTACCATGAGAGCCATTTTTGGCTTCATTGGTCTTGACTTGTTTGATTGGCTTTGCATCTAGTTTAGTGACAAGATTATGCACCGTGACTTGTGGTGCAATGCCCACCATTTCTTTGTAGTTATATGTAAAAGCGTTTTGATGTTATTTAAGGATTCAAGTGCGTATTTCTATCTCCTCCGGAGTTAACGAGGATCCTAACTTCAAAATTCTTGGTTCCTACTCCGTTCAATGTTTATATCAATGGTTTCTTCTATCAAAGAAGTGTTACCTTCTTCAAATTCAGGTGGGGCTAGAGTTAGTTCCAAGCTTTCTTTTTTTTCTATCTTATAGATATCGAGATCCTTTTTGGAGGAGATTCTACCGTGGGATTTCTAAAGTAGGAAGAGGAATTAGGTATTAAGGAAAGATCAACTATACGGTGAGAAAGGTGTAGCTAAGCATAGGAATTCAGATATTCGAGAGTGATTCTATCATCGTCAAAGTGATCCATGATAGAAAAATCATCCTCGATTCTTCATGAGTCTGGAGCAAGTTTGTTTGTATTTTATGCACTAATGGTTCGGCATTAAGTGATACCGTGAAATTTTTGTCCTCCAACTCGTTGTTTGGGGTGAAACGAGAAGCTGAGGTTGCTATTGAGTTTGCGAGAAGGTTTTTCTCTCATGGGATTGCTTCAATTGATATGAAGTTTAATCCCTTGCTTAAATCTAACATGACCTGTTTTGTATAGTTGTAAATGTTCAACCCTAGTTTCATATACCTCAGAGACTTGGTTTGCAACTAATTGCAAGTCTCCTAACACTCGATGTCATTAACACCGATCCTTTTGGCTATGATGAGGCCAAGGAGGAGGGCTTTGTACTCAGCGCCTTTATTTGTACATTCAAAGTTTAACTTAAAAGTAAAAGGTAGGATCTTTCCTCGGGAGAAGTAAAGATCACACGCCCGACTCCATTGTGATATCTAGCTCCATCGAAGTGGAGAGTCCAATATTTACTAGGAACAATGGATGCTGGGACATTCTTTACATTTGTTTCTTCTATTTCGGTTATTTTCTACCATGCAAAGTTCCTTTGTGGAAGAGAACCAACTCTAGGTACATCCCATACCTATGGAATCAAATGGTAGGAAAATTGGTAGATCTTGCTCCAAAGAACTTGACAATTTTTGTAGTAGTTCCTAATGACACTATTTCTACAACGTTAGCTTCATCCTTGAGGATTGGGATGCCCTTGACTAGGTTCGTAATTTCTAGTTCTGTTGTAGGTATTAATTTTTCTTCCGGTTTTGAGTCGATTGGTTTGTTAAGTTGGTTTGTTGGGAGTTCAAACTCAGAGTGAACGCCTGGTATTTTCTTCAGGTATACTAGGTGTATGTTGAATGGTTTTGGGTCACCTTTTGCTACGAATATCTTTCCTAGGTGTAAGAATCTTATTTCCTGGAATAACATAGAGGGGATTGCTTTCATGCGATGTATCCATGGTCGACCGAGGATCATATTATAGTTGGTTTCCTGATCTATGATATAAAACTCAGTGAGGATTGTCTTGGGTCCTAAGGTGACTGGTAGTATTATAGTCCCAATTGAAGTAGCTTTAAGGTTTTCATAACCTCTTAGCGTATTTCTTGTTGTGGAACAATTTGTTTCTCCATATCCTAGCTTTTTAAGGAAAGAGAAGGGGACAATGTTAACTGTTGCCCCATCATCAACCATTGTGCGTTTAACGTAATTATTGTAAACCCACACCTATAAATGCAAGGCCGGATCACCTCTACATGTAGTTTCAAAGCATCTGTTGGCATTTTTTTATGTTGAATATAAACTCGGTATCCCTATCTGGCTGCCCTGGAGGGTGGATATCGAATTCTATATGATTTACTTGTGTTTTGGGAGGTGGAGTGATGTTAATTAAATGACCTAGACCTAGTTCTTCTAAAAGAGCAGCCCTATGGCAGGAGAATTTTTCAATAAGTCTAAAAAGGAGATGTGAGAGAAGGTATTTCTTAAGTCATTAATTAAATCCTAAGCACTTATGGGTTTTACCCATGTTTGTTGAATGTTATCTAACTCTAGTGGATAGATTGGATTTGGTTAAGAAGAATATTCTTGTGCTCTTGTTATGGCTTCTACGTGTAGATCAAGTATGTAACTCCACTAGACCAACTATCTTGGTACGTGTGATTTCCTAATTGTGGTGTGGTGGATTTAGTGAAGATGAGGCTTCATGATCGTTATTTCATGTCATTACACCTTTGTTCGTCCCATTTAGATTTAATTTATTATTATTATTGTGATTTGGAAGTGGATCATTGAATATCTTAAGAGGTGTGTTTTGAGGGGAAACTGCCCCTGTGAAAGTATTTGGCATAGGTGTCACAAAATCTGTTAAGAACATATCTATGAAGAGTTGTCTTTGTTCTTCTGGCAAACGTTGCATGAACTTATTGTAATCGCGGAAAGTCCTAGTGTCATGGCCTCAAATTTTGTGGAAACCACAATACAAGTTGGGATTATAACTCCTAGGTTGTTGGTTTGGCATGTGTTGTGGTCCAAAACTCTGATTAAACTGTTGACTATTAGGATTAAAGTTTTGTGTTTGTTGCCTTTGGTTTTGGTTTTGATATCTAGTTAAGTTTTGACTTGGACCCTGTGTCTGGATCTGCCGTTGTTGTTGTTGTTGTTGTTGTCTTTTGGGATGATTAAAATCCACCGTGTTGATTGTTGGGGTAAAATTGTTGTTTCGTTAATTGTTAGCGGTGGTGAAACATTTACAACATTTGCTTTTAGTTTGGTCGAGTCACTCCATCTGTTGTCACTCCATGGTTTTTGTTAAGGATTTTAGGTCCTTGATTGGTGTTTGTGGTAGTAAGATAAGTTGTAGTGTTTTGGTTGGGGATGATTAACCTCCAATTTGTTCCATATGTCTTGGATGCTATCATTGTGCAGCTTGATCTATTCAGAGAGTGCTCTTGAGCACTTCCTCATAAGTTCTTAGTGGGAACTTCTGGACTTCTTCCTTTATCTCTTTATTGAGAGAATGAAGAAATAAATCACATAGTTCTATCTGATCCATGTTTGGAGCGCTCGCTAAAGAATATAGGACTGTACGCCATCTTTGGATGAAATGAGCAACATATTCATTATGTTCTTGTTTAATATGCAAGAATTCCTTGATTCTGTTCTCAACAATTTGTTCATGTCAAACGCCTTGATGAACTCTGAAACGAGTTGTTTAAATGAATGTATTGAGGCTTCAAGTATTCTGTAATACCAATTGAGGGTGATACCCTCTAAAGTTTTGGGGAATATTTTAGTAACAACTCCATCCCAAGGGAGCAGTTCTTCTCGAATGGTTGTGGCATAGGCCTTAATATGTGCATTCGGGTCTCCCTCCCCTTTGTACTTGGGTAGATCAAGGAGAGGTCTTGGAAGCATGATGCTTCGTATAGTGAAGTCTAAAGGTTCTTTCAAATATTCTGAATAAGTCCCTATCACATAGGTTTCGACCATTGATGGTGTTTTATGAGGGTGGAGGTGGAATGGGTTGTTGATATGGCGTAGCATATGTATTTACAGGGGCATAAGGAAATCCCTGTGGTTGAGCGAACATGCTGGGAGAAGAGAACATATCTCCTTGTGGTGATTTGGAATACATGTTTACGTATGGAGGAGCATTGCTCAGAATGGATTATTTTATACTAAATCGAGAGGTATTATATTCTCAACTAGAGTTGCGTTAGAAAACATGGTTCTAGTTGGTGTTTGTTGTAAATTCTGAGGAGGCATACCCAATGTTCTGTTCCTATGAGGAAGTCTACTTGGCTGGGATGATGTGGAGGATTGGAAGTTCCTGCTTGCATGAAGCGTGGATTTTGATTTGCTTTAGCAAGTTCCAACCCTCTAACCTTCTCAACTAAGGCTGAGATGACCTCGTTTGGTGAAGACACGGTATTTTGCATTAGTGGCATTTGTTGTATATCTTGAGGTTGTATAGGCATATGGTACCCTACTATGAATTAATCGGTGCCTGCCAAATTTCACCTGAGGGCATTTCCTATAGGTGGAGGAATGGGGTGTTTTCTTGGGAACGAAACCTCGGGTTGTGTTTGCAAACCTCCTATAGATGGGTACATATTTTGAGAGAGTTGTTTACTCCTAGCATAATGTGTTAAGTATTTTCATCTAAAAATAGATATGGATGACTATCTACTAATTTGTGGTCTAAGCAACTCCGAGGAGATGAACCAGATTCTCTAGAGAGCATCATGTTGTTTGAGCACGAAGGCTCGGTTATTGCGTTTGAGTGAGTTGATCCAACTCCTCTATTTGGAAAGAAGAACTATATCTAGTCCTTTGAGGTGGAGTTTGTGTTGAAAATCGGTTAGTTGAATAGTTGTCACCCCATGCTGAGAGTGAGGGTGATGGTTATCTATTTAGTTGATCGTAGTATGCTTCAAGACCTAGGAGAGGTTTGCCATATGCATCGTATCCCGACATATTCGGGGGTATATGAATACCTGCAAAATAATGGGAAAGAGTGAAGGTGGATGAAAGAAAAGAAAATAGAAAGAGGAATATTAGTTTGATTCACGTCGGGTTCACCAATTTTGTTGGTGAAGCTGATGTGAAGGCTAATGAGGTGGAAAAGATGAAAAGTAAACTAATTTGGAAGAACAAGTAGAAATCGACTCGAACGAGGAAGGTAGGAAGTATTCACGTTGTGTTCAACAATTTTGTATGATGGAAAAGTGACATGTGAGCATGAGAATCTACAAGTAACTCTTCCTCACACGACCTCTCGAGGTCGTGTTGAGACAGCCGGTGGGGATGGAATACATGTGGGGTGTGGATAAACTAGTTAGGTAATCTTATGTCTTCAACATGTAATAGCGGGATCTGTGAATCTAAGGCAAAGAAGGCCCTCCTAACCTGAATTGGTGTGATAGATCATTCGGTGAGGATAGCTACTCGAAGGCTCCAATCAATATCGAGCTTTTTCGTGATCCGATCTATGGGTTATGGGATACATGGAAGATGACCTATGGGTGCTTCGTATATATCTCCCGACAAGGTCATGAAAATGGAATGGCTAAATGTGTAGTGGATATTTTGGTGCTTTATGGACGATTCTCTGGTCTAGTCCATAAATATTTAGCTTGGTTAGCTGCTACGTTTAATAATGATAGTTGTGTGATGATGTTTGGTGGAAGTGGAGAAGACCTAAACACCAGCGTTCACAAGCTAGTGTCAATATTTGATTGATTTGTAGGCCCGTTGGGTTGTGGGACTTGTGGATCACAACCGTAAGTTTGTGGTTGTTGTGGACCTCCTATGGTCATATGAAGAGTCAACCCCTGATTCCGAGTATCCAGTAATCGTATGCCTTTTCGGCCTCTATGTTTAGAACTAGAAGTTACACAATTTTCTTGGAGTACCTAATAGGTGTTTTGGCAACTTGGATACGTAAGCTAGTGTCTATATCAACGAGGAGGTCTCCTATGTGCATTTGTGGGACTAGTGGATCACAACCGAATGTTTACTCTCTTTCGGTCCTTCTACAATCATACGAGTATATCTATCAAGGTCGTCTATAATTTGGCTGATTTGACCGTGAACGTGTGTGCTTTGTCGTCTTCTATGTTTAATCCTCTTAGTTGTGTGTTGATTTCTTGTAGGTCTGTTGTTGTTCAGAAGACCTGAATTATGAGATTTTGGTCTATGTCAGTTAATGCTACAACAAGATTGGGTTGAGACACGATTGACTCAAAAATGTATTCCCTGGGCTCCCTAGGTCCCGTGATTTTCATACAAGATCAATATAAACCTAACTGAAACAAAATAAACTAATTATCCAAGATATACCTATAACATATATATATATATATTCCTCTATTTTTGTATTTTTGATAGAATTTTTAATAGAATTGAAAGATCAAATAATCTAATATATTAAGAAAATGACAACTAATCTAATAAATAAATTAAAACAAGCAAGGTAGCCCGGTGTAACTACTTGCCTATACGATTGTGAGTTTATCCTAAATAACTAGATAGTTGATTAACTTAATTGAAAGATTCTCGATCCTACCTCAGAAGTGAGGAATGAATCATAGTTTCGAGAAACTATCAATTCCAATATCTTCCTTGGCAATATCGAAAATGAAATATTTCACTACTCTATTTGATATGTTTTAACTAGAACTTTGATAGATAAAACCTGGAATTTACATAACAGTGGTGAATTCAATAGTGTATGATTTTGTCCCCTCAAAATGATCTCCTCGTTCCTTCATGTTCACGTGAATCTAGAAGAGCGTGTATATGCTAGCATCAAGAAAAAGGTATTTTGAACAATGACAACTTTGGATATAGACCGAATATAATGCGAGTAGGAGAGGGACAATGCAAGTGACAGAGCTTGGTGTATGCAATTCCTAGTGGGATTTATTATGGGAATACAACACAAGTGTACCGAGAGATTCTATAATTTACCTTATGTGAAGAACACAACTGCGCAACTCTAATGAATTCAATCTACAACTGACACTACTCTATTCTAAACTAATTTGTATGAACAACAATGAACAAGACTGGAGCAAGAAGATCGAATGGCTTCTAATAGCAAAGGAAAAACTAGCATGGATGCAAATATGAAAACAAAATGAGTTCTAAGCAAGAAATTGAAAGACTAAACAATGGAAATAAGAAGTTGATGGGCCATTTGCTTGAAAACAAGTCTGGCTATTTATAGATTTCACATTCACCCAAAGGTAATTCCTATTAGAACTCTTTTACCATTAAAGAATGAAGAAACACTATTCCAGGAACATAAAACATTAATACAAGCTAAGGTGGTTGAGATAAGCTACTAAATGTTGAAAAATTACGTAAGTCGCGATCAAAAGAACATGCTAGAAAACGTGTGAAGGACCGCCGCCCGAGTAGGGTGGTAGTTATAGGATCTGTCACCCTGTTAGGGTGGCGGTTTCATCACTGAAGGTCAAAAATTTTAGAAAAAGAAAGGTAGAGGATAAAGTAAAGTACACAAAGCTTAGACAAGATGCTTGGGATGCTAACATACACTTGGCGAGATTTCCTAGATTCGAACACCTTGCGAGGTGACCTGTATCATCATTGGGGCATGTGTAACATCATTCCGGTGGTACAGTACCCTACAATTTTGGGATACGGTACTTGATAACCATGTAGAGTGTAGATGAATTCCTACTAATGGACTTGTTGTCCACTCAAAATTCCCGCTACGATAAAAGTAAAAATTTCAAAATTTTGAGTTTAAGTGTCTTTCTGCCGAGTGGTGGTGTGAAAAAGGCCGTGAAATTGAGAAAATCGTGTTTTGGGTCATTTTGTAAGTATTTCGGGCTGTCGGAACTTTTGTCCCAACCTGCCCCAAGTTCAAACGGGTCTTGTTTCTCTGATCCGATCGGTCGAAATCCCGAAGTTGTCCCATTTTCGGCCCGTCAGGAAGTTTTGTCCCAAGTGTCCCAAAACTCAAAGTGCACTCTGTTCCCGATCGGCCAAAACACCCGAACCGCGTACTTCGGAACTTTTTGTCCCAAGTGTCCCAAACTTTCCGTGCGAGCTGTTCCATTTTCACCCGAACCGGCCGAGTCGCGTACTTCAGAGCTCTTTGTCCCAAATCAAAAAGTGCAAGTCGTTCCATTTTCGGCCGATTCACCCGAACCGCGTACTTCGCGCGTTTTCGTCCCAAATGTCCCAAAATGCATTTTCTCCCTGTTTCACCCGAATCGGCCGAGCCGCGTGTTTCGCGCATTCGCGTCTCACATGTCCCAAGTGAACCTAATGCAATTCATACTTAGTTTTTCCCGCTCTACCCGAATATGCTAAATATGAATTTAAGTTGCGGCTCTGATACTATCAATCCGAAGATCAAATTCCAAGGATAGCTGGCAGAAAGATGAAGCTTTCAAGACGCTGGTTATATCAGTTTTCAAAGATATCCATTGTCATCTTCAAGATGAAAATTCTGGTGTGTCCCTCGTGGCAAAGACATAGCTGAGACGTGGAAGAAATTCAAGCAGCGGTTTCTGAAGTTGATGGGTCCCTCTCAGTGACCGGCCACCTGTCTTCTTCCCCATACGTTTCTCTTCTTCCCTTTCTTTTTCAGTTTTCTTTGTAATAGGTTGAGGTACTGCGATTTGGCGGTCCTTAACTATTCTTTAGTTAAAAGAAACGGTTACGAAGAGTAACTGAATTGTAAGCTATATAATGGTATTTTCTACGCCATTCGAAAGGAGGAAGAACTTGGCATATTTTCTGGAAGTGTAAATAGATCAGAGAGAAATCAATACAAAAGGGCTTTCCATTCATTGTCTATCTAATCTTTGTTATCTCTGTGTTTTCATTTAATTTCGTGAAGATCATTTGTTTCTAGTTCGTTAGTCTCACTGATTGCATATTTTCAAATATTGCGAGTATAGTGATCTTGTACAACCAAGAAGGAACTTTGTGTCCTTGATTAATGAATCAAGAAGGTTATTTACGTAACTTCGTGTATGCGGTAATTTCATCTTGTTCATCTAATGCAAACGATCTTGTTTTAAATTCATCTGCAACTTCGCATACATAAAGGATTATTCTCGCTATCTATAATTCTCGCATGTTGCTCTTTCCGCTCACCCTCGTATTCACTTTCCTCATCCTTTTGTCAGAATCGATGATCCTTGTGGAAAACACTTTCGTAATATCCAAGTTCAACCATAAAATCATGTTTTGTATATTTGTAAATAAGTTTGTTTTGAATAAGGGAACCTCTCCCATTAAAGAGGAGGGACTTCTTGTCCCCTGACTGTTGCTCTTCTTAAAAGTCCTATTTGACGACCAACAGTTTTGGCGTGACTCTACTGGGAAAATCGCATTCCAGTTCGCAAATTTTTCGATCGTCTTTTGATCTGGCGACTCCGCGTTTTACTCGAGGGAGAAGGACCCTTGGTATTGAAGACTCTCAGTTTCAGCTTTTGGAGCAGCAGGGTTTTCCTCTTCCTTCCTCAAGAAATAGAAGAACTCGTTCGACGAGCACTCCACCTGTTCAAGAAAGAAGTCCTACGGGTGGTATTCCTTCAGAACCAGCTAGCCCTAATCTTCAAGCTTTGATTCTTGCTGGTGTTGCAGTTCCTCTCCAAGCCGTTTTTCAAAGAATGGCGGCGCCATTACCATGGGGTCATCGTGTCGGGCCCCTGGCCCTTACTCAGCCTTTGCATGAGTTACCTAGAGGTAACCGGAAGAACTTCCCCAAGTTCAAAGGCGACGGAAAAGTGCATCCTGATGAACACATCGCAGCTTTCATTGTTGCCTGTGGAGTTCTGGGAGTCGAACATGAAGACGTCTCCGTGAGGCTGTTCGTTGAGACGTTACAAGACAATGCTGCTGATTGGTTCTACCACCTTCCGGCTAACGCTATCACCGACTGGAACACGATGAGAACTCAGTTCGAAAACCGTTTCAAGCCGGCAGAAGATGTGCATGCTTTGCTTGCCCAAATTTCTCAGATAAAGAAAGATTCACAAGAACCCATGAGAGAGTTTGTGGCCCGATTCAACAGACTGATCAACAAGATTCCTGTAAATACTCGCCCTGTTGATCAAATTCAAAAGTGTTTCTTCCTAAATGCTCAAACGCCCAAAGTTAGTTATGCACTAAGAAGGGCTAATCTCGCAACATTGGTCGAGGATCAAACTCTTGCTGTTAGTATCGAGGATGACTTGATCATGTCAGGGAAGTTGAGAAGAGACCCTCCCAAATCTAAGTCTGCTGCCTCTTCCTCTTCCACCCCTGGACTTAATACTGATCCATTAGTTCAGAAACTTGCAAATGATCTTATTGCTATAAAGAAACAATTGGCTCAGCATGCCCCTTATGCAGATGTTCCAAGAAGAAATTTTCAGCCCAGAAATCGTTTACCTCCTTCTCAAGCAAGACTAGCACTTGAAGGACCTCTTGTTAGGGTTCTGTGAAGTTGAAGAGCCTGATGATGATGAGGATTATGAGGCTGGCGAGGAGTTTGTGGAAGAAGTTGATGACGAAGCAGACGAACTTGGGGGATCTCGAGTGAATTTCTTCACCACTGAGGGCATTGATGATGGAGATGATTATGATGAAGTGGTAGCTGACATGAATAGCGAATCATTTGCTGTCATGACTCGAGAGCAGACACGTCAGAGGGAGAAAGTGACACAGCCTATCAAGAAATCCAAGGAGCAGTCGACAACCATTCCCGTGATTGCAAAAAGAGGATCTCCTATCCCTACTTCATCTACACCAAAGGTGAGTCCTATCAATCCTGCTACCAAAGTTGCTTCTTCTTTTTCTCCTAAAGTTGATAAGCCTAGAATTTCAAATGATGATGGCCCGTCCACTTCTGGGTCCTTTGATATTGTTGATCACCTGAAAAAGACCAAGGTCCAAATCTCAGAAGCTGAGTACTATCAGACCCATCCCAAAGCTTTTGCCAAGATGATTCAATTTGTTAATTCCCATTCCAAGACCACCTCTAAAGGCCTTTTACCTACTCCTCCTCTCGCACCATAGCCTAGTATCAGTAGCTCTTTGTCACCTCACCGGTGACAAAATTAAACCATTTTATGTAACACTTCTCATAGCTGGCCATAGACTCGAATGGTGTGTCATAGATTCAGGAGCCTCAGACAATGTCATGCCAGCTAAAGTAGCTCATGCCTTGGGCTTGACCCTCACTCGTACTTATGGATCTTGCTACTCTATGGAGAGCAAGGAAGTGCCTCTGGTTGGAAGGATTAAAGATGCACAAGTGGCTTTTGCTGCTTTGCCTGAGAAGAAAGTTTTGGCTACCATCCTAGTAGCAGACATCCCTCCTTCATATGGAATGTTGCTAAGTAGGAACTTTTGTAAAGATGTGGGTGGGGAAATTCAAATGGACTGGTCGCATGCACTCGTGCCTGTCAATGGACAAATGAAGAAGTTGCTGCCTGAGAAGCAATCTGAGTACATTGTGCAGAAAACGGATGATCCTAGAGCACAAATACTCTATGAGGATATGGGTCATGGCAATTACATGATTATGTCCCCTGATGAAATCCAACTTCCCAGTGTCACCTAAAGATCCTAATGGTATTTGGATTTTAGAATTTGATGGAATTTGTTCCTCAGCTGGTTCTGGAGCTGGTGTTCTACTGGTGTCACCGGAAGGTGTCCTTCATCCTTTTTCATTTAAGCTGCAGTTCGAAAACACTAATAACACAGCAGAGTATGAGGCTCTCATTCTTGGACTACAAGTGGCCAAAGAATAAGGGGTGAAGAATCTTCTGGCTCGTGGTGACGCAGAGTTGATTGTAAAGCAAGTCAGAAGCCTTTATCAAGTAAAAAATGGGAGGCTGAAGCATTACCGGAATCAGGTTTGGGATTCCATTGAATTCCTTGATGCTTTCTCTATTGAAGCAATACCTAGGGAAAAGAACAGCAGGGCTGATTCACTAGCTGTCTCAGGGTCACTGCTGATTCCTCATCCTGATTTCTCTCAGGACAAATTCACCATTGAAATGGTCCATCGGCCTAGTGTACCTGACAACACCAATAACTGGCAGGTTTTCAATAATGATCAGCATTTGCTTTCCTTCCTGGAACTCAAAGGTAATTTTGAACAACTGTATTTTGAGGGAAGTGACAACCTGCCTCGTGAAAGTGTGTCCTTTGGCCAAGCTGTCACCCAAGGAGAAGAAACAGATCAGGAAGGGTGCATTAAACTCAAAGGAAACAAGATTCCTAAAGGCTTGGTGAGTTTGGAGGAATTATTTGATAAACATGACAGGTATGTGAAATCTAGAGCTTCCTCTGGGCCTCAACAATCAGCTGAACATGACAAAATCAATATTGGAAGTTCTACTGACCCCAAGCTCGTGAATATCGGAAAATGTTGCACAGCAGATGAGAGGAGAAAAGCAATTGATCTTCTAAGGAGGTATAAGGATGTTCTTGCTTACTCTTATGAGGATCTAAAAGCCTTCAAGCCAAAAGATATGCAGCACTCTATCCCTCTTAAGCCTGGAATTAAGCCTTTCAAGCAGAAACAGAGGCAGTATAATCCCAAAATAGCTGACACCATCTTTCAGGAGATTCAGAAGTTGTTGAAGGCTAAAATCATCTTTCCCATTCACCATTCAACATGGATTGCAAATATTGTGCCTGTTAGGAAGAAGAATGGTGAGATCCGCATCTGTGTTGATTTCAGGAACCTGAATCAGGCTTCTCTGAAAGATAATTATCCTTTGCCTATGATGGATCAAGTATTGCAAGCAGTAACAGGATCGGAAATGTTATCTATGCTTGATGGATTTTCTGGATATAATCAGGTAGAGGTTGATACTGCAGATCAACACAAGACAGCCTTCACTACTCCTTGGGGCACCTTTGCTTACAAGAGGATGCCTTTTGGGCTCATTAACGCTGGTGCCACTTTTCAGAGAGCCATGGATCTGGCTTTTGGAAGCTTGAAAGGGAAGTGTATTGTCATATATCTTGATGACCTGACAGTGTTTTCCAAGACAAGAGCGGATCATTTTGATCACCTGGAGACAGTTCTGCTAAGATGCAGAGAGCATGGAATTTCTTTGAATCCTAAAAAATCTGTTTTCTGTGTCACAGAGGGAAAACTATTAGGGCACATTGTCTCCAAGGATGGTATTAAGATTGACCCTGAACGAGTACAAGCTATCCAGCAAATTCCTCTCCCAACCAGTAAAAAGGGTGTGCACTCCTTCGGTAAGATCAATTTTTTAAGAAGGTTCATCCCTGATTTTGCAGAGTTAACTTTGAATATTTCTCAAATGATGAAAGGGAAGAAAACATTTGGTTGGTCTTCTGGAGGAAAGGAATCCTTTGAGGGTATCAAGAGAGCTATCGCTAAAACTCCAGTTTTGGCCTGTCCTGATTTCAGCAAAGATTTCATCATCTATTGCTATGCTACAGATAATACCCTGGCTGCTGTCTTAACTCAAGAAGACTCTAATGAGCATGAACTCCCAATTGCGTTCATGAGCTATATTCTAAAGGATCACGAGTTGAAATACACCATGATGGAGAAGCATGCTTTTGCAGTGGTCAAAGCTGTGAAGCAGTTTCGTTTTTATATCCTCAACTCTCACTCCATGGTGCTGGTTCCAGATACAACTGTTAAGTCGATTCTCACACAACAAGAATTTGGATCCAAGAGAGGGAACTGGGTTGCTAAGGTCCAAGAGTACGACATTGATATCAAACCGACCAAGCTGGTTCGTGGAAAAGGTCTTTGTGAGCTCATTGCTGAAGGAGCTAAACATGAGTTGCTGGAGGAGAAAGCTGACATTCCTACTGTTCTGTTCCTTAGCTCAGTCGATGAATGGTATGCTGACATCGCCCATTTTCTCACCTATGGGGAATGCCCCTCTCATTTAACTGCCAAGGAAAAGAGGACTGTTAAATTGAGGTCAGCGCAATATGTATTATGGGAAAATGCTTTGTTCAAGCGTGGCTTAGATGGGAGATTTTTGAAGTGTGTGGACAAGGAACAGCAGAGAAAATTGCTCTCAGCTTTTCATGATCAGGCATGTGGAGGGCACTATTCATCAATGGTCACTGCTCACAAGATACTCCGTGGAGGATACTACTGGCCTTCCTTGTTCAGAGATGCATCCAAGTGGGTGGATAAATGTGAGGCTTGTCAGACTTTTGTGGGAAGACCTAAATCAAGGCGTGTTGCCTCTCAAGCCAGTTGTGATTGAGGAACCATTTCAACAGTGGGGTTTGGACTTCATTGGTACACTTAATCCTGCTTCTAGTGCTGGTCACACTCATGTGCTAACTGCCACTGACTACTTCACCAAATGGGTGGAAGCTATTCCGGTCAAGAGCACTACTTCTGAAGTGGTATGCAGCTTCATCAAAGAGAACATCTTGGTAAGGTATGGTGTACCTAACAAGATTGTAACAGACAATGCCTCGAATTTCTCTTCAGCTGAGATAATGGACTTCTGCTATGGGTATGGTATTTCTTTAGCTCACTCTTCAGATTACTACCCTCAGGGCAATGGGCAAGCAGAATCCACTAACAAAAATCTGGTGACTATCATAAGGAAGTTGGTCAATGAGTCTCAACGAAACTGGCACAAAAAGCTCTATGATGCTCTTTGGGTAGACAAGATTACACCAAAGAGAGCTATTGGAATGTCCCCTTTTCAAGTGGTATATGGAGTAGAAGCTCAATTGCCAGTGACAGTGGAACTGCCGGCCTTGCATCTAATGAAGGCCATTGAGGATACTAGTTTCAGAGATGCCCTGGACAAGAGAATTATGTACCTGCACAAGCTGAATGAAGACAGATTAGTGGTTGCTGATAGGATATCTATTCACCAGCAAAAGGTAAAGGCCCTGTTTGACAAGAAAGCTAGGTTCAGAGATTTCCAAGTTGGAGACACTGTGTTGCTATGGGATAAAAGACATGAACCTCGTGGCAGCCATGGAAAGTTTGATTCCCTTTGGCTCGGGCCTTTCAAGATCAGACACTTTGCTGGTAAGAATTCTTTCTATCTTGATTACATGGATGGTTCTCCCCTCCCACTTCCTTATAGTGGGTAGTATCTCAAGTTGTTCAAGTCCTAGGTGACTAGGGAGTCCTTTGTATATTTTGTACAGTGTTTTTGCTTCTCTGCTTTTGGTGTGTTTCCTCTGTTGTTTTGGTGTGTTGCCCTCTGTATTGGTCTATTTTTGACTCCGTTGCCCAATGGATAAGGCACTGGTCTGCTTCACCGAGTTTGTCTAAGTTCTTCCAAGTCATCCTTGAAATGGAGCGGTGCATGCCACCGTTGTCCACTCAAAATTCCCCGCTCTGATAAAAGTAAAAATTTCAAAATTTTGAGTTTAAGTGTCTTTTCTGTCGAGCTGGTGGTGTGAAAAAGGCCGTGAAATTGAGAAAATCTGTGTTTTGGGTCATTTTGTAAGTATTTCGGGCCTGTCGGAACTTTTTGTCCCAACTGTCCCAAGTTCAAACGGGTCTTCTGTTCTCCGATCGGCCGAAATCCCCGAAGTTGTCCCATTTTCGGGCCCGTCGGAAGTTTTTGTCCCAAGTGTCCCAAAACTCAAAGTGCACTCTGTTCCCGTTCGGTCCGAAACACCCGAACCACGTACTTCGGAACTTTTTGTCCCAAGTGTCCCAAACTTTCCGTGTGAGCTGTTCCATTTTCGCCCGAACCGCCGTAAGTCGCGCGTACTTGAGCTCTTTGTCCCAAATCAAAAGTGCAAGTCGTTCCATTTTCGCCTCCCCGGGCCGATTCGCCCGAACCGCGATTACTTCGCGTGTTTTCATCCCAAATGTCCCAAAATGCATTTTCTCCTGTTTCACCCGAATCGGCCGAGCCGTGTGTTTCGCGATTCACGCCTCACATGTCCCAAGTGAACCTAATGCAATTCATACTTAGTTTTTCCTGCTCTACCCGAATATGCTAAATATGAATTTAAGTTGGCTCGATACTATCAATCCAAGATCAAATTCCAAGGCGGTACCGCAGAAAGACGAAGCTTTCAAGACACCCGGTTATATCGGGTTTTCAAATATATCCATTGTCATCTTCAAGATGAAAATTTGGTGTGTCCTCGTGGCAAAGACATAGCCGAGACGTGGAAGAAATTCAAAGCGGTTTCTGAAGTTGATGGGTCCCTCTCAAAGTGTGGCCACCACCTATCTTCTCCCCATACGTTTCTCTTCTTCCCTTTCTTTTTCAGTTTTCTTTGTAATAGGTTGAGGTACTGCGATTTGGCGGTCCTTAACTATTCTTTAGTTAAAAGAAACGGTTACGAAGAGTAACTGAATTGTAAGCTATATAATGGTATTTTCTACGCCATTCGAAAGGAGGAAGAACTTGGCATATTTTCTGGAAGTGTAAATAGATCAGAGAGAAATCAATACAAAAGGGCTTTCCATTCATTGTCTATCTAATCTTTGTTATCTCTGTGTTTTCATTTAATTTCGTGAAGATCATTTGTTTCTAGTTCGTTAGTCTCACTGATTGCATATTTTCAAATATTGCGAGTATAGTGATCTTGTACAACCAAGAAGGAACTTTGTGTCCTTGATTAATGAATCTGAAGAAGGTTATTTACAGAACTTTGTGTCTGGTAATCTCATCTTGTTCATCCAATGCAAACGATCTTGTTTTAAATTCACTGCAACTTCGCATACATAAAGGATTATTCTGCTATCTATAATTCTGCATGTTGCTCTTCTGCTCACCCTCGTATTCCCTTTCCTCAGTCCTTTTGTAACTGATGATCCTTGTGGAAAACACTTTCGTAATATCCAAGTTCAACCATAAAATCATGTTTTGTATATTTGTAAATAAGTTCGTTTCTGAATAAGGGAACCTCTCCCATTAAAGAGGAGGGACTTCTTGTCCCCTGACTGTTGCTCTTCTTAAAAGTCCTATTTGACGACCAACAGGACTAAAATCAAGTGTGGAATGAAAAAAGAAAAATGTGGAGGAGCATAAAAAGTGATGAGAGTGAACCTAGGATGGAATGTGTGTGTAGTTATTCTTTGTGTGTAGTGTACCTACATGGTTAGTAAAGGAAAATACTTATAGTGGTGTGTAGTTTTTTTTTCATTTTTCGTTGTCAATCTCGTTGTAGTTGTTTCCCCCAATTTGAATGCTTGTTTCTCATACGATAGCCCTGTAAGGAGAAAATGATCAAGTAGTCAAATATGTATGTATTTAACAAATAGTGTGTAAAATATCTTGGAACATAAAGTGTAAATAGAAAAATGGAACATGTGCACCTGATCCATGTCTAGAAAAAGGGTGTAGAAGGATATCCTGTAGTGTCATGATTTTTTCAGGTGATCTCACACCACCTTGGCTGAAGAAGTATAGGGAGGAACCATGTTGTATCATCTAACCTTTAAGTGCATCTGCTGAAATGATGGAAGAGATATTTGTAATGTCCTAGTTTCTTGGGTGATTTGACGCCCTTTGGACGAAGAAGTGTAGAGAGGCACACCCATTATAACCCTTGAGCCTATAACCACTCTGTAGAATTGTCAAAGGACACCATGTCCTGTTGAGGCCACTATGTATGGAGTTCGTATAATGGTTTGAACGCACTTGGTGTGTGTGAACCGGTGTGGATACACTTGTGTTAGTAGAAACCCTCAATAATCCCCCTCTTTGTGAGTGTATATGATGACCCTAGAAGGATATTGCGGCCCCAAAAGAGGACCAACCTCACTCGGACACTGTAGAACTATGCCTTATAGGGAAAGATAAACACTTGGTAGATACCAAGGCATGCATAAAAGGGGATGGCTAGCCAATACAAGTGTTAGTCCGAACACATGCATGCAAAATAAGACAAGTGTAAAATACACAGACAATGTATGAACTACGAAGAAAAGTAGTATATACATGTAAGAATACAAACAAACCACAAAAATTGGTTTCAAACATGGGACATCACTCATGATGTCACAAGACACTGCAAGGCCATAATGGCACAAAAAAATCAATTGTGCACACAAGTAAAGGGCAAAGCTTGCATACAATGATAAACAATGCAAACATGTAGTCCTACAAAACAAGTGTTGCACATGGAACACCCGTTAGCATGTTAGAGTGAAAATAAATATGTCAAAGCGTGTAGAAGTAAGTAGTAAAAGATGCTTAGTAGAAAATGAAACAATAACACTGGATAGGATGGATGTGGATGCCCCCAATAACCGGTATAAGAAGGGTAGAAGGTGAGAATCCATGCCATGTGTAGATTCTGTATCTAGTCATCACCTTGGAGAAAGGAATGAATGTGCATGTGTGTATGATAATGACATATAAGAAAACAACCTAACATGTGTAGTAAAATGAGCATGCAGAACACTAATAAGAAAGAGTAAATGCTACAAAGATAATGTAGTATCTTTGTGAATGCATGGAATGAAATGCAAGATGGAATGGTAGGAGTAACCTGTTCCCAAGTGAATGGAAGTGTATATAATGAGGTTCATTTTGTTTTCCCCCTCAACATTAAAAATGAATCGTAAATGAGAGTGCGTCATCAAGAAATGGTCGAGTAGTGTTGGTTGTATCTAGCGCATTGTGATGAGTATGTGTATGGAATGGTGATGAAATGCAACATGTAGAGAGGTGTGCGTGGACCCTATAGCCGAAGCGTATACCATAACTTATTGAAGGAATGAGTGAAAATTTATCCCTAAGTGTATATCACTATAAGATGAATGGATGGGAATGCAACATATGGAAAGATGTGCGTGGACCCTATAGCCTAAGCATATACCACGACTTGGTTGAATAGATGAGTGATGATTTATCCCTAAGCGTATATCACTATGGGATGAGTGGATGTGAATGAGACATATGGAAAGATGTGCGTGGACCCTATATACCATGACTTGTTTGAATGGAAGAGTGATGATTTATCCCTAAGCGTATATCACTACATGATGGAAGAAGAAGGTGATGATTTAGCCTATAGCGTATGTCACTATGAGATGGGTGATGAAGTCGAGATGGAGCGTAAATGAGTATATGGTGGATAATGGAAGGTGGTGGTGTAACACTAAGCATGGACCACTATGTGATGAATAAGGAGAGGGTGTTGATTTAGCCTAAGGCGTATACCACTAAGTGATGAGTAGGATAAATGATGAGGTAATAAAATGACATAGAATAGGTGATGATTGGATGTAAGAGGATAATGTAGAATGGATGAAGGGAGTGGTGATTTAACCTAAGGTGTATACCACTACAGGATGATGGAAGGTGTGATAATGTAATGGAATAATTTGGAATTGAGAAAATGTAAGAGGAGGAGAGAATAGAAAATGATAAAACATAATAGGATGATGTAGAAGTGATGAAAAGAGTGGCTCTTTAACCTAAGGTGTATACCACTATAGTATGTGATGGTGCATGTGGGTGATGATATAGCCTAGAGTGTTGGTCACTAGTCAAGGAATGTGGTATGATGATATGTTGCATGTAGGTAAGGTCCATTTGATTGGTAAACCCTCGGCAATCAAGTATGGACCAAGGAACTAAAGTGCGTCATAGGGTGGTGAGTGCAACGTTAGAAAACAACGTAGTATAAACAACCAAGATATGTGAATGTGTAGTGTAGGAAATGTAATGGGTATGGAATGTAATGGAATATGTGGGTAGGTAGAAATAGAATGTGTAATGATGATAGATAAAACTAGACCCAAGTATAAGGAAATCTAGTGTAGGATGTAGAATAGGTAAGATGTATGGATGCAATGTGGGTGTGTAGTATGTATATGTAGGTGTGGAATGATAGGATGATATGTAGTGTAGCTATGATGATATGCGATGGTAAAATCTAGACTCATATACAACATGACCTAGTGTAAATGTAGAATGAGAGGATGGAATGCAAAACTAGGATCATATACAATGATGACTAGTGTAGTGTATGCTATGGATATATAATGTAGGATGATGGAATGTAAATGTATAGGTATTGTAGTGTAGTGTGTGGGGTTCAGTGTAATGATAATCCCTCAACAATATAGTGTGAACCGAAGCACTAGGGTGTGTCATTGGGTAGTGAGGGTGTGATAATATATGATGAGAATGTTGATATGTGAAGAAATGAAAATGTATGAATGCAAGAGGTAGCAATGTGAGAGTGCAAGAGGGGGTGGGAGTGTCTAATGGCTATGCCCCCTCAACTATTGAGGAAAGAGGAATCATCCAATAAGGTCGAGGGATGGATGTCCATCGACTTGTACATGAGAGGAGGAAAGTGTAGAAGGATGCTCTAATAATGGTGGTATAGGAGATAAGCATTGTGCAAGGGAATGAAGCCGATATGTATATGAGGGGTGGATATAAGACAAACATCATGGTATAGTAAAGTGCGTAGGTGAAGGGAGATGATGGAGATGTTCATGCGTAAAGAGGAGGATGCGACATGGATAGAGCAAGGTGGTGAGTGGTGGTGATATGTTGTAGTGGTATGAGAGAGGCCATGTGCCGATGTGTAGGACTAACGGAATGGAGTGATTGGAAAGAAGATGGAAGAGGCATAGGAGGTAATGTAGATAACCTCATAGTAGCTATGTGGGAAAGAGGAGAGGATGTACAAGCAGCTGGATTGGAAAGTGAGGATGAGGGAAGTGAAGAGTGTAGGAAAGGTTTTTGAGGTGAGACGTGGGTAGCGCGAGTTCTCCCCCTACGATGTGGGAAAACCGGGTGAGTGGAGCATAGCGTAGAAGAAGGGCATGTGTTAAATGAAAGGAGACCTAACTACTGGATCTCTCTAATAATATGGCTCAACACATGGAAAAAATTAGTATGATGCCCTCGAATGTGTGGTAGTGGAAAAATGATGGATCATGATAGTGGATTGGTTGAGGTGGTGGATAGTGGTGATTAGATGGTAGATCAATGAGTTTATGATGAAGCAGGTGGCCAAGAATGTCCTATGGTGTAGCAGTGGAAGGAAGAATAAGGGGTGAAGGTAATGGTACAATTGTTGGGGTAGTAAGGGGGAGGAAAGGGATGAAGATCATGCAGGGTCTATAGTAGTAGTGGGATTATGCGAGTTAGCGACATCTTTAAGTTGGTCGATCTCAATGCGAAGAGACACAATTGTTGCCTCCATGGACTGACACTATGTTTGTAGTAATTATATAATGTCGAAGAAGTGGGTGGGATATGGTGGATGAATAGGGTGTGATTCATCGACTATTGTGGTGGATATAGAAGAGGGTGTAGTTAGAGGTGGACCACATGAAGGTAATGGTGGGGCAAGAGCATCAGAGGGATCATCAAGAGAAGTTTCAAAGTTGTACCAGACCACTCGAGATACATGATAGGCAAGTGTATGTGGGAGGTCATCTAGATAACCATGAATGCATAAAATGTACATGACCATGGCATATTTCTCATCCATAAAGGTGGGTAATGGGCATCCCTGAGCATACCAAATAGTAAGGTTAGGTGTATAACAAGAAAAAGAACTACTAAAAATACTATTTGTTCCAAATGACATGGGGAAGGTGATATCAATATGATTAGAATCAAGGGTTCCCCAATATAATCTAACCAAGACTGGCCTAGTGTAAGTGGATAGGTAGTAGGATGGCATGTAAGATGAACCACAAGGTGAAAAACATGCAAACCATAAGTGAAGTGAGAATAACAAAACCATGATACAAATTTAGATCACTCAAAGGAGTATGAAGGTCATCAAGGTGAAACCTAGTGATGGAGACCATCATATGAACATACGGTGGTAGGACATGAGGTGTCAAGTGGTATGTGCTCCAAATAGGAATTGTTTATGAAGAGAGTGCAAGTGAATGATGGGCATACTAAGGAGGTGGGGGATGGTGGTGAGAATGGGATGATATCAAGAGATGGTGAGAAATCTTAGTATGACACAATAGTATTAGTAGTGTCATGTGGTGGGGAAGAAACAATGCTAAGCATATAAAGAGTGGATGTGAATGTCATGTTGTATAGAAAAGGGGACATGGGTGGAATAGGAAAATTAACCAAGTAGTGTAGGGGTAGTAGTGGATGGTGTCGAAGTAACAAGTAGAAGTAAAAGGGACTAGATCAACCATGCCAAAAATAGGGACTATGGTAGGTGGATTTAGTTGAGGTGGAGACACGATCATGGACAAAGAAGAAGGATGTGTAGGGATAGAGTCATTTATGTCTAAGGTGGGAGAGAGAGAACGATAGGATTAGGAGGAAGAGATTGGAATTCGATGAACAATTAAGATAAAGTAGAAGGATTAATAGTGCATAAGTAGGAGGTAACAACATCCACAATAGCATGAGGATCCATCCCAGAAGATGGAATTTCAATAAAGGAAGGACAAGGGCTATAAGCTAGAAGAAGCAATGGGAGTGTTGGTGAAAGTGTGGCCATGACTATCAAATTGCAAAGTAACTGGAGGCTTAGAAGAAGAGGACTTTCTATGACGCTTACCCATGGTGGAAAGTGTAGATTCAAGACCCTAAAAGGTGTAAGAAGAGGTCGAGTTCACCAAAATGATTAAAAAATAATAATATTACCTAGATGGCCTAAGGGATATCTAGGGTATTAATGTTAATCTAGTTAGGAGGAATAAAACATTGTAAATGAACTAAAACAATATGAAATAAATGTAAATAAATTATTCTAGATGAAATGAAACCCTAATGTGTGCAAGAGAAGAGTAAGGAAAATAATGGATGATAATGTAAGACTGTCTCAGGTGTCACGGATCTAGAAATTAAATATGGAAGTATAGACAAACCCTCGAGACCTTGCAAAGGAAGATCTAGGACTGCCCGAGATGACACAGGTGCTTGGGAGTGTATCGGCGTGCCTTGGTCTGCAATCTGGGCACTCGGAACAACTTAAATTCTCAAAATCTCAATCTGGTATGGTCACTAAATGTCTTTAAGTACTTATCTTATATCATGTTGGATTCATCGGATGAATTGGAGAATGACCCGTAATGCAAGGAGAAGTATCAAACCCTAGAAAAATGAAAGATTCATATGAATGGGTTGGACTTACCTCATCCACAAAACTAGTGGTCTTATCATTGAGAGCTACACTACATTTTGGACCCGGATGTAGTTCTGTGTGTGTGTGTGTGTGTGTGTGTGTGTGTATGTCATGCCCTAGGTGCTCTCATCAATCACACTTTGTGAAGTAGCGAGCAATAATAGCTATAGAAATGTAAGTAGCATGTGTGCATGGAATAGAATGGAATCCCTCCCCTATGAAGTGTGTGTGATGTAGATCTCCTAGCTTGAATGCATGGCACTATGTGGATGCAAGTGATGTAATGGATGTAACCCTAGATGGAGTGATAGTAGTGATAAGATGCAATGACCTAGGACCCTCATTATGGTCTTATAACTTTATATTTATAGGGATCTCAAGCTTAATTTTGTAATTAATCCCGACAAGGCCAATTGAGAAGAAGATAAGGATGACCAACAACTAGAAGTGACCCAAAAAGAAGCAAAAGAGGTTGTGCATAGACCGGGGTGCCTAGAATGGAACCAAGGCACCTCGGGGGCCCCAAAGATATCTAGAGATGCCCTGATTTAGGCTAGAATGGAAAGGTCATGAAATGGGTTGATAGGTATCGGGAAATATGTGGGAAAGATGAAATAAAAGATAAGAAAAAGGTGGCCAAAAGGTGGGATTAATTAGTACTTTATACACTTGTTAACCTTCTAAATAAGTAGTATAAGGTCTAGGCTAAATATTGTATAATGTGAAATATTTGTGTCTACAGATATCCTTTTGACAACAAGATGACATAAGAGCACATGAGTTGAAAATGAACTACTAGGATTAAATCCTAGTGACTTGAAAACTTGCATGCCTTCTTCTCAAAGTTTTTCCACACTAGATTACTTTTAAATGAATGTAAAGTGGAGAAGAAAGACTCTCGACTTGATCTTGTCTATTATTTATAAGTGAGGCCCTGAATAATTTGTCTTCAATTTTAATTTCCATGCCACAAAAGCCACCTTGGGTAGTAATTGAAAAATGCCCCCATTTGAAATTTTTTTTTGTCCTAACTCATTCAAATGTGGAATCTAAAATTTAAGTCACATGCCCTTGTAGTAAGTAAGGGTAAGGAAAAGTAAAAGTGGAAAAGAAGAAAGAGAAAATGACCAACCTAAGACAGAAACCAAGACCAACCAATCTCTTACATATCCTAACATGAATACCTTTACTAATGAGCCTAAAGTGAAGAAGGAAAAGTGTAAGTGTTCTTATTATAAGAAGTTTGGTCATAAAGAGCATCAATGTATGAGAAAACAAATTGATCACTTAACTCATTTACTTGAGAAAATAAAATAAGTGTTAGTCTATCAAACAAAATGCTCCGAAGGTTGAGTCTTCCAAAGCAAAGGATTCTAAATCTAAGAAGAAGAAAGGAAAGGACCTAGATAGAGAAACTCTTTCATTGATGTGGATTATCGATTTTAGTGGAACTCACACCACATGGTCTCTTTGCATGTTGATTTCTCCAACATCGAACCATGTGGCATGTCCCAAATCACATTGAGTGATGACATGATAGTGTTATTTTCTAGTAGTGGATCGGTAGACATGGATGGTGGAACATTTAACAAATTTTTGAGTATTACCAATCTCTCTATCAATATCCTATCGTTTTACCAAATCACTCACCTTGGTGAAGGAATGTGAATGAAATTTGGTCCTAAGCCTCGATGATTATACGTGAGATTCATGATGACACTACATTGGTTGAGGAAAGGAACATCACGGTTTATGGTTGTATACCTTTTCTTGTTTTACTTGTGATTTTACGCTATTGCCTTGATCATTCATGTGAATGAGGTTAGTAGCTATAGCATGAGCATTTTAACCATTTTAAATATCGTTACCTTGAAAATTTGAGCCAAAATAAAATAGTAAGAGGTTACCCTAAAATTTTCTAAGGGTCTTTTTAGGATTGTGCCCTTGGGAAGCACCCCAAAGAAATTTTGGAAAAGTAAAGTTATAGAGAACTACTTGTCCTTTGGATCTTGTTCATAGTGACATTTTTGGCCCTTTCCCATATCCTTCATTTACTATATCTATATATACTAACCTTGATTGATGAATTTTCACATTACACTTGGGTGTAGTTTCTTAAGCTAAAGTCTGAAGTTTTTATCATTTTGATACTTTAAGGATCTTTCTAAGAATTGTAGTGAAAGGTCTTTCTAGGTTCTTTGAACCAACAATGAAGGTGAGTATGTGAGCAATAGGTTTGAAGATTTTTGTATATTCGAAGGGATTACTTTGCAGCGTAAAACCCTTTGCAAAAGTGGACATTTTGAAAGAAAGAAATAAACACTAAGGAAATAGAGACTTTTATGGTTCACTTAAAAATACCTTCCTCCGTAATAGTAATACAACAACATGAACTATATATTCTACATTCGAATCGTGTTCCACATAAGGACATAAGAGGGATGAAACCCTTTGAAGCCTAGTTTGGATGCAAACATGATGTCAAAAACTTTGACGTCTTCGGATCCAATCTATGGAACATATTCCCAAAAAAAAAGTGTAAGGCTTTGGAACCACAGTCCAAACTTTTATTTTTGTAGGGTATCCTGATGGCATGAAGGGGTATAGATTGTTGAACCCTACTACTCATGAGATTTATATTGAGAGAAGTGTGAATTTTGATGATTCATCTTCAACTTCTACTTCTCCACCCTCACGAGTAACTTATCTCTCGATTGATTTTGAATCTTAGATGATGTTGTTATTGAAGAGATTCCCTCATATATTACCAATCCTCCTACTCCTAGAGTACCCTCATGCTTTGGAGTTTTTAATATTGATAAGTGATGATGAATTTTACTTTCTCACTAAGTTAGGAGAATATACCAAAGGGAGCCTAATCCTCTTGGTCCTCGTTGGGCTAGGAGGAAATTAAAATATAATGGAGAGTGGATTGGAGATCCTTCTAGATGAAGACATACACTCTTGGAGTTCATTGGACCCCACTCCTTGGGAGGTGAGAGATTTTCTTCCGAACCTTAGTATTTTTGAGAGGATTATGAGATTCCGAGTGGGATTCTTCCATGGATGAGGATTATTAATTTCGATGAAGAATGATACTTGAGACCTCACCCCTCTTCCAAAAGGAAGAAAAAAAATTGGTGTAAGTGGGTGCACCTTGAGAAAAAATATTGTGCCGATGGAGAAGTCAAGAAGTATAAAGCATGACTTGTAGCTAAGGGTTTCTCCCAAGTATCGAGGTTGATTATTTGGAAACTTTTAAGGTTGCTAAGATGAATTCCATTCGAATAACCCTCACCATCTCTATCATGAACAGATGGGAAGTCCCCAAGTTGGATGTTAAGAAAGTATCTTCCTTTATGGGGACTTAGAGGAAAATATCTACATGGAATAACCTATGGGTTATGTCCATGATCCATACACTTTTTTGTAATTTAAAGAATATTCTCTCTACAACTTTTACAAATATTGGCTTGGTATGCCAAGATGGACTCCTTTCTACTTCCATCTCCTAACCTCGGTGTCACTTTGACACAAAATGTTTACATTCCAAAGCTGGATGATTCCATACTCATCCTAGTTTTGGTATGTTGATAACTATTTGATCATGGAAAAATCTTATTCTATCATCGATCCTATAAAGATCACCTTGGCAAACAATTTATCCATGTGTGAATATGATTTCTTCATTACTTTAATGGGATCCTCATTTCATAATATGATTTGGGAATTATAATTTCGTAACCTAGGTTAGGTCTGTTTGTATCCACCCCTCTTCATTGGGATTTATATTATTTATCATCTTCTTCTTTGGAAATATATTGTTTGTGCATGGGTATCTTTATCAGGAGTTTAGAGAATGTCCCATGACACATCTTTCTTTATTATCTGGGAGTTTCTTTTTATTCTAACTTACCATGACCTCTACCTCAAATTAGATGAAGGGGGTGTTGATGTGTGTGACTTGCCTCATCATCACTTGAGGTCTCATCCACATCACATGGTGAGTCATATTGATTAAAGTGATCATAGGTCTTAGGAGTTATATGAATTGTATTCTATCATAGAATTTGTCATTTCATATGATATTGATGTCATAGGAGTTACATTTCATTTTTGAATCATAACTCCTTTTTTCTCTCATGAAGGAATTTTTTAGGAATGAAAGTTACAAAAACTTCCATATGTACCCTCTTTTGATCTATAAGAATGTTCTAGACTTATTTTTTCCTTACGATTTATGATTTTCCATTATTGTTTGATTATTTCTAATTACTTGGAACTATCAAATTTTTGTTTAGAGTATATCTTTGAAGCACGTGGTTCCATATTAATCCTAATTTTGGCATAATCTCAAAGAAACTTTGAATGTGATACTTATTAAAAAATGATTGAATATAAATCACATTATTATCGCCAAGTTATTTCATTTTCATCAAATTTAATAATAAGCCTAGGAGGTAATTTACCAATAAGAGAATCAAGTGGGTGATCATATGTATCTAAAGGGGGTTTTACCTTTTTGCATGAAGCACCTCTATTTTATATCATATGTAGAAGTGTGATGATTAGGAAGTGGTTCATTAAAGGTCTTAAGCTTAGTATTTTCATTTAATTGAGTCTTAGATTGGTCAAGATGAATATTAAACTAAATAACACGGGTATAGATTAAATATTATATAACATGTCCAATCTTGATGCATTAAAGAAGTAGAGTCCTAATTGCAGAATGGTAGTCACAATAAACATTAGGATCAAAGGATTTGTCTTGATTTTTGAATGTATCAACCTGCAAGGTGGGACCTTGCTTAAAAAAGTGATAGGAAAACTCTGGGAGAAGGTGGTTTTTAAGGATAGACAAACTAACCCAAAAGAAAATGTAACTAAACTAAATCTAAACTACAAATTTACAAGAACCATGGAGAGAAGGGAGAAAATACTGAAAAATGAAATAAGGTTATGGACCAAATCTAAATAAGGTTTAAATATCAAACAGAGAACAATTACTCCCACGTATGTAAGACTGAAGAAAAGGGAAACACAAAGTTTTTGCAAGATAAAAGTGAATAGATTCAAAATAAAGAAAGAGGGTAGATATTCACATCAAACACATTGCATTTAAAGGAATAAACCACAGTTGCATGTCATTGAAAGCATTTTCACTTGCATTTATAAGGAAAAGGTTTATAATGCTTGAAAAATATGCAATTATAGAGGTATGAAGGTGTGGAAAATGTAAAACTCCATGGGAGAAATCCAAATCATGTAGAAAATAACCCCTTTAGCATGCATAAGCACTTATATATATAGGAAATGAGAGAGAGGAAGGGGATCCACCAAACAACTATAAATGGCCCATTTTCACCTAACAAGTACCAAAGGCCATCATTTTCTATAGTTTTGAGCATGGGAAACGTTCTTTTCTTCCCAAACAATCCATCAAATCTCTCCGGTGGAAAGAAGATAACCTATGGGTATTGTGATGTAATGAATTCTATCTCTTGAGGCGGTTGTGCAATATTGTGTCTTTTCCTCCAAATCCCATGTTTACATTTTAAACACCCCAAAAATACATGATTTTATGCATTTATTGAAACGAGAACGAATATCTTGATGATATAATTCCAACACCACTAATTTTATGCAATTTTGAGCTACGAGTCAAAATTTATGATTAAAAAGAAACTCCAAGTCAGCCCCAAGTGGGTTTCAGAAAACCAGAGGAACTAGAGAATTTTCCTCTTAGGCCCTCAAAAGTTGCTTTAATCTATTTCCTTTGTATTATGGAAAATTATGTTATTAGAAGAATGAGGGAAGTGTAGAATGGTGTTATGTGTGCTCGTGGTGCCCGAGTTTATCAATTTCTTAGTGTTGGGCGGGGTTGTGGATATTTGGGGAACCATTGGAAGTGGGAACTTTTACGGTGGTTTTTCATGCCCAACTTAATTGCTAACATCATGTCTCCCCCATTTTTATCGGTTGTTGGTGTTATCGGTGAACCTTAGGAACCCCAAAACCTTTCAACCCATGCCCAAAACTCCCACCATCACCGATGCAAATAGTTATGCCCCCTTTATCTTACATGTCTCCTCTTCGTGACCTATCGTGAATGTATGAAATATTGAAATGTTATGTGGCTTCCCCCATACACGCTTCTCCTCACATTGTTGATGATTCAATGAGTCTACTCTACTTCTTTCCCTTATGATGACGTGGACATGTGGTGAATGAATGGAAAAGAGAATGTTTTAGTGGTGCCCACAATGTTTGACCATCGATGCTTTTCCCACTTGAACCCCAACGGCCCCATTAATTAATTGGTGAACACGAGGAACAATATAACATTTCAAATCAGTGCAACATAACCTCGATTCACCGATTCACAAGTGATTTTGGAGAAGGTGGTAAATCATTGAACTCATAGAGCATAGGAACATCTCCACTTGGTCCTATAAATCCTTATTTTTCCTGACCAAAGGGTGATTTTGACATATTTATTGCAGAAATGGCTAAGTCCTGGACTATTAGGCTTACCAAGAGGGAGAGTAATGCCCCAAACATGAAGGTTTTGCCCAATTTTTCCAATATTTTCCCAAGACCGATATTTTAACCAAATTTTCTAAGTCTTTCCTCTCTTGACCAACATTTTTACAAATTTGGCTAAGTACATTCTCTTTCCTTCTTATAATTGAGACCCTTTTCTCACATGACCATATCAAAACACTAAAATTTCCCGTGAGTGGTTTTGGGATAACAATCAGTGACTCAAGGGGATAAATTCCCACTAGATATACGATCAAAGTGGCCTTAAAGCATCCATTGGGCATGGAGTCAAGCCTAAAAACTTGAAACCGATCAAACCAGAAATTATTACCCCTAAGATTGTATGAAGCATTACATGAACTTAGCTATGATCTAGAACTATTTGAGTGCTCTTAGAATATGATTTCTTGGGTTTCTTGATAAAACTTGAAAATTGTCCTAAAACACTGCTTTCTACCATGGTTAAAGGGTGAAGAAATTTGATTTACATTTGATATTTGGGATGAGAGAATGCAAGTGTGTACCTTTCCGAAACACCTTAGTCCACCATGAAAATTACTTGAAATTGGACTTTAATGAGAGTGGAAAACTGTTTCAAAATTTATTTCACTTCCCATTTCTCAAAGTACTAGCCTGAATAGGTAATGATTGCCTCCTTAAGTCGCTCTGTATTTTTAGAGTTGATGAAGCTGGTTTTTGAAACTTTTAAGCTCTTCCTCATGAAAATAGAAAAGAAATGAAAATCGAAGACACCCCCTTTTAGATGTAAACCAATGACACACCTAATAGGGAAAGCCTTCTTTGCAACTAATTGGATGAACGTTGAATTTTTCCCATCTTATTTGAATGAAATGCATTAATGGAACTATTAGAAATAATCTATATATCATGATGGATGCTTGAATGATTTGAATATTGTATTTCTTCCACAATAACTCTAAAACTAAAAAAATTCCATCAAGGAACAACAAGAACATTGTGTGAAGCACTTAGGGAAAATAAATTTACACTACAAGCAAGATAGTGTGTCAGACAACACTTCAAGGAAATAAATACTAATCTAATATGTACAAGGAATAAATTTTACTTCAAAAAAATGTTTGAGATAGATCCCATTGTCTTGGATCATGAGCTCTTCTCCATCTAATCTTTAAAATCAGAAATCATTTTGTGGCTTGTAACTTGATATGACATATAGGCCACTCAATATTATATCAATCTTTGATTTCCTACCTGATTTGACCCTGTCTTAATACCACTTAAGGAAAAGATATCCTTCTTGAAAGATCATATCCATTGCTCTCTTTTCAAAATGATTCTTTATTTGAGCTTGACCCTTCTCCATTATTTTCATTGCTTGATCTCAACTCTTCTAGTTATATATGAGATCTATATATCTTACTTATGGCCTCAATCTCAAACATCTCTAGATGCTTGATGAGCTCTAATGCTAGAAACTCAAGATATATTGAAGTATTTCTCCCTCACCATAGACAATTTCGAAGGGTGAGATGTTAGTTAATATTTTAGGAGTAATTCTATCAACCCAAAAGGTTAATTTTAGTGTTGTGTACCATTTTCTTTGATTTTCCTTCAAAATACACCTTATGATCCTTAAAAGTTTCTTATTTGTTGCCTCATCCTACCCATTACTTTGGGGGTAATAGTTTGAGGATGTGCTCAAGTATATTCCATTATTCATAGCCCAATCGTAGATTTTAGTGTTGAGGAATTCCAAATAATTATCAAATATTATTGTGGAAGGAATACCAAACCTAGCCACAATACCTTCATATACATCTAGGATGTTAGCCTCATTTACTTCCTTTAAAGTAAATTATTCCATTTGGTGAAGTAATCTGTGTTTTCAAAATCTAATATAATCTAAATTGTGCCCCAAACTAGATTGTGGATTGATCACTCCAATATAATCTAACTTCCATTACATTAATTACTGATCCATAGATATGGGATGAAGGGGTAGAGATGTAGTCTCTCCTTGCTTGTGAAGAAAGAAAAAAATATTTTTAACCAATGCATGGTAGCGTTTGAAGAGATTGGGAAATTACTAACCACCCTTCATGACCTTAAGACTTGTTTTCCTTGGATAAAAATGCCCTCCTGGTCCTTCATCATGAAACTCAAGCAAAACTTTCTCAATCTTCTTTACCTCAATGCATCTCAAGAGAACACCATTTACATCCTTTCTAAACAAAATCCCATCAATAAGCACATAAGGAATGGATTGAGTCCTAAAATACCTTATTTTTCCTTGCTGAAGATTTGAGGACATTGGTTGGTTTGGAGAAAGTGCATTATATCATGGGTCCAACAAAGATTAAGTGAAGCGTTAGCTATTTGTTGATAACGGTGGAGCATCAAGAAAACTTCCTTTTCAATATATAGATATGAAAATAGTTGTTTAAATATACCTTTTCCCCTTACTATCTTGGTTATCTTGACATCAACATCATACTCCATCACTTTGGTTATCCAACCAACCCTTTTCTCATTTAAATATTTTTTTAAATGAAATATTTCACACTAACATGTAAAATCATTAGGTGGATCTTTTTCAGATACAAAATGTATAACTTTCTTCAAACCCCTTATGGCATCCAAGGAATTATTCTCAACAAATGAATACATCACCTCATAATATTATAGATTTTGGATAAAAATGGAATAGGCTATTCTAAATCTTATTCATTTAGTTGTACCAACATGGAAGATATTGTATCCATGCCTCCAAAAGAATACAAGGTGAAGTTCATTGAGAAACCATGATTGATGAGGGTAGGGGCTTGTTCTATTGCTTGTTTAATGAACTCAAAACTTCCCTTCACTTCCAAAATCCATTTGAAAGGCATATTTTTCTTAGCATAGATGTCAATGGCTTGACAATATTGGAAAAAATTGGAATGAAATGCCTAGCAAAGTTGATCCTTCCCAATAAACTTTGCAATGCTTTCTTATGACTAGTTAATGACAATGAAAGGATGACACTTACCCTTTCTAGATCTATTGCTAATCTATCCTTAGAGACATGTGGCCAAGGATCTTACCTTCATGTGCTAATAAAATACATTTATTGGGTTTGAGAGAAATCCCAAACTACCTACATATTTCAAATACCTACTTAAGATGGAGTATATGTTCATTTTCATCCTTGGAGAACACTATGATATCATCAATTTAAATAAGAAAAAAATATTAACCAACCCTTTGAATTCCATATCCATGGATATTTGAAATGTTTCTCTTGCATTGGAAAAACCAAAGGGAATTTTTATATATGCATAAGTTCCCCACTTAGTGGTAAAGGTTATTTTGAACTGATCCTCTTCCTTCACCATAATCTAATTATACCCTAAGTAGTCATTCAATAGTCAAAACCTCTTTGACCCCGCTATCATGTGAAAAAACTTATCCATACAAGGAATCGATAATGATATTTCAACGAAGCTTTGTTTAAATCTATGAAATCAACACATAATCTGATTTCCCATTTCTTTTCCTTACCGGAACTAGGTTGGTAACCCAAGATGAATGTTTAATGGGAAATATAATGTTTTCTTCACAACTTGTTCAAATATTTCTTCATTAGAGGATCAATTCTTAGGTTGAAAGATATTTGTTTTTTCATAATGGGCTTGGCCATTGGATCTATCTCAAAGGTATGTTGTGCTAAATTAGGATTAAAACCCTAAGGTCTTCATAAATCCATGAAAAAAATCAAAAATTCTTGGCAAAGGTATATAAATGCATGTTTCTCTTATGGAATACATACCTTTCCAATCTTAAACAAATTGTCCTTGCCAACTGAAATATGTTCATATTCCTCACCTTTGATCACCATATTTAGTTTATCTTTCCTTAGTTAATTATATGAATTAAAAATAGACTCTAAGGTAACTAAACCATTGTGCAACTTATTAGATCTTAGTTGACAATCTGGTTTCCCTACTGCTGTTAGAACTTTCCTTGATTTCTTGAAGAGAACTCAACCTCTTCCTAGATGAAGTTGATAATATACTTGTCACTATTAAACATCTACCAATTAGTGTTATTTTCTAAGAAAACATGCCTCACCATTACTCGATATGCTCTTGCAATGTATCCTTCTTGATGCCTTCTTCAATAATATCAAAGTTAACACCAACCTGTTGTTAACCCGTGAGCTGAATCATTCTTCTTTCTTGGTATGGAATGGATGTTGAATGCTTTGAATTATTATAAGATATCTCATACCCTATTCTTATAGGATTTTAACAAAATTTTCTTCGCGTTTTATTCAAACCTCTTACTTTATTCATAACCAACTCACTATCACTAAATGATTCCAATTGTTTGACATAATTTTTTCTTGCCCATTCAGTAGGCCATGGATTAGAGAATCATACTTAACTAAGTTGTTAGAAAAACATAATTAAAATATGAAAGTAGAGAAAAAAATTCACACCTATAGGAGATATAAGCACTACACCACCTCCTACACCTTTCTTACTCCTAGATCCATCAAAGAACATATGCCAAATTCCATCTTCTTGCTCATTTTATTTCATAATACTAGGAATAGGTGGATTTTACTCATTAAAATTATAGATAACCAAACCAAATCATTCATAATTTTTATAGAGATCAAATTTTTTAAAATCATCTTGTCACTCATCAAGAAAAAATATGGAATGCCTTCAACTTGAGTGTTGGCCTCTTGGAAAATAGGGTGATCTTCTTGTTCAAATATTGTGCAATTTACATTGATAGGACTTGGTGTATAAGGTTTTATGTGATATGTGGCAATAGGATCTAACCTTTTAGTAACTTTGGTACCATATTTGGTCCTAAAGAGCATATAAGACTAGTCAACTGTTAAACAACCTCCAATCTTAGTATGTAAATCTCTAGAGAGACATAGAGAAAAAATGGAGGTAGATCTATTATGAAGAAATATTGGGGAATAGAGAAGTTGGGGAATGCATGTAATGTGAGGCTTAAACCTATTATAACTCCAACAATTTTCACTAATGTTGCATCTAGCTGAACCACACCTTTAGAGGGAGATTCATATTTGATACCCAACTAATCTGCTATATGTTTGGGTATTACTAAACTACTTTCCCTTGAGTAAATCATGCAATTATGAACCAAGTGATTTCTAATAATTAGGGATACATATAAGGGAGGAGGTTTCATACTCCTACCTAGATTTTCATCCTTTTATTTAGGTCCATTAGTGAAAACAAATTTATTCTACTCTTTGCTCAACTCATTTGTTATGGAGAGGTTGAACATGACGTATTGTAAGAGATACATACCTATGGCCAAGGATTCCCACATTGAAATTTTCACATTATTCTTATTCATTTGTTCAAGGATGTTGAAGGTAGTGGAACTATCCTTATATTGTATCTTACTTGTAACATCTTTTTTTCTTGTGTTTGAGTTGATGTGGAAGAACCTTTGGGCTGCACATGTACTCTTGAAGTCTGATTTTCATGGATTTATTACATATTAGGAGCTGAATTTAAATTTCCACCTTCTTGAAGTGTTGGAAAAGGTTAAAGGACCTAAATTTTCTAATTTCCCATCTTCAATATCTATCCTTTTAGATATAGTATTAGCTGCTTACACATGAAGGAGAAGTCTGGTTTATTCCACAAAACTCATCCATTTTCCAATTCACAAGTGAATCATAATTTTTGGATCTTGAGTAGCCTATGGTGGTGGAGGTTCTTCGCTAATGTAACTTGAGTGAAATAGGAATTATGTAGCATTAATTCTTGGTTTAGGATGTCATTTGGGAAGGTGGCTTGATTACGAGCTTGGTTACAAGGAAAACATCATTCATAATCCTGCACAAGGTTGTTTTACACTAGAACCAAAGCTTTAGATGAGCAGGGTGCATTAGGATTATATTTATAGAATGATATTGTATAAGGATCTTGAATTTGAATTTGAGTATTTTGTTAGTATGGTGATTTATTTGGTTGATAATATGTATTTATAGGTTATTATGGAGGTTGATAAGGTCTGAAATTCCAAGGTTGTTGCCTCTTCAAAGATACCAACTCATTGCCAAAATTTTGTAAATGTTTCATTACTTCCTAAAAATCATTTAAATTATTTATAGAGGCAGAGGTTTGGGCTTTATTTTGGCTATCTCGGGGTTAGAAGAGGGGGTAATTCAGGTTTTTGGCAAGGTGTATATGCTCCTATCTTTAGGAATATGAGAATTGGAGGTCTATAAGTAATTTTGCCATCCCGAATAAGACTATTTTCAACTCTAATGGAAATATCATAGACATGTGGTAAAGTGTTACCCCTCATGGACTGAATCATGATTGATAAGCCACTATTTATAGACCTTAATGAATAAAGAAACACATAGTAATGTGTAGGTATTACCATTTATGGGATTCTATTCCATGCCTTCTGAAATATGATGTTGAAATAAGTCATTAGCTTGTGTGGTGCCCTCTTTTTGTAGTCATCTAGTTTACCAAAGATAGATGTTCTAATTTTTCATAAAAATGGTTAGAAAGAGCTTCTCATAACTCATCCCAATTGGTAATAGAATTTACTCTCAAACCCCTATACCATTTTTTTAACTTTCCCATTGGAAGAAGCAACTAATAATTTGAAAACTAGATTATCTTATGTAACACAATATACTTTGAGCAGTATGTTTGTAACATATTTGATATGCTCTATAGGAGTTGTAGTGTTTTTTCTAATGAAAAAGGGAACACTCTTCATGGATGTAATTGCAATGTCATCATATTAGGAAAAAAATCAAATTACTTCCTCTATTGAATGTGAAAAAATCCTGATTTCTTTGATGAGCCATGAATGTGATGGGTATTAGAACCCTATAAGATAACAAGAAATGCCTACCAAGAGGAGGAGTAGAGAACTCGTCTGAGGTGATAGTTATCTTTGAGCTTCAGAACATCCCATATTTAATTAAATTCATTTATTGAATTCTTAAGATCATTGTTATAAAAGTTTAACCATTTTATGGACATTGCTTTAGCATGATGCTTATTGACCACTTGGCCATTACGAAGGCAACAAGTATCATGAATTGGTTTTACTAGTTAAGTTTGATATTTCAAATGTTAGAAAGACGCCATGGCATTTTCTAGGCACTGTGAACTATGATTGTTAAGGATATTAACACCCCCTTTGCTAATGAGTGTTTGATCTAGTTTGCGTTATTACTTGTCTAGTAAAGGAGTGTTTGGTGATGATTTAATGAATTAATAATTTATGTTTTGGCATTGTTGAAATATTATCCGTTATGAGACCACTTATGTTATGCAGTTATGGAGTTTAGTTTGGTGGTTACATGGAATTGTTAATTGATTAATGAAATTGTGTGAGGTGGAGACTCGACCCACCCCACTATGTGGGTTATGTGGTTTTAAAAGTTTATATAACTTAGGTTAAAACCTAAGTTACATGGCATATTTTTAATGGATGTTAAATACGTTTTATTGTTTAAATGGTAGTTTGATGCTAATAAGACACAAAGTGGCATTGTATTTAAGGAGGCTTGATGAAAAATTAATGTGAGAAACATGGACACCTTAGGAAATGTTAGCTTCCTTGAGAAGCTAGGTCATGCAAGTAATCTCATTGTTTCATTTTCATTCAGATATATTTTAGAGCTCTATTTGAGGGTTGTACAAGGAGTTTTTTGGTGATTATTGCATAGAGATTTCACTGCTGTTATATTTGGATATCATGGAATTTTTATTATTTAAATATGATATTGAAATATTTAATGGAAAACATAGTTTTTGAAGTTTTCAACTTGGAGAAGTGCGAGAGAATTTTGGAGGAAAATACACGAGCATGGATTTTTTCCTACTCTTATTATTTGTTGTTTTAATAATGTAATTGAATATGTTTTAGTTTTGGATTATTATGTGAGATATGTATATATGAAATAAGGAGTTCTTGTGAAATAAAAAAACTTGATTAGTTCTACATCTCCTTCTTAGAGAATTGTTGTTATCATTCTTTTTTAATCAATAAATAGTGTAGGTAAACCCCGTTGAGTGTGTGGATTAAATGTATTTTTGGTTATTGTTTAAAACCAAGTTTGGTTTAGGGGGAGTATGGTTTTATAAAATTATGGATTATTTTTTATTTCATGGAATCCTCTCCCTCATGACATATTGAAGTCAATGTACTCTAATTTTTGTGGGTTTTAAATTTGGGAAAATAGTTGTTGGGAGTTATGGGATTATTGTTGTACATTTTTTTTCTATTTGGGAATAGTTAAATGTCATTCAAAATGGGAAGATGTCCATTTTCATTTAGGTTAAATATAGAATGAATGATAAATTTGAAAGATGATCAGTATGCGAATGAATATAATTGGAAGATGACCATTCTCATAAATGAAATATAAGGAATGAGAAAGATAATTGTATGAGAAATAAATGGTGCGGAGTTAATAGTGTGAATGGTACTAATCTAGCATTATCTTTTTTTGGGTGATTGGAAACTTGAAAAGAGGAAGGTTATGGAAAATATAAAATGGACTTGCATTTTTTTATTTCAATTTTTTTGAATATGGGAAATATAGGAACATCATTAAACTCCATCAATTGTTAATAATAGTGAAAGAAATGACCCTTTCATTCTGTATGTATATGATTTTAGTTTCGGACAATTTTTGGGTTACTACTATTAACATATATGAAAAATGAATCGATTCTATGATAACTAAGCATGACTATTTTGTGTTAGTTAATGGACTTACTAGGAAGTAAATAAAGTTTTATGTCTTCTTCTATTATTTATTTTTATATGTGTAATGCAGTTGATGATTATTTATTTATTATTGATGAACTCTCTCTCCCTTTTTGGGACTAGACATTTTGGTTAACTTTTGTTACGATTAAATGAGTCCTTGCATGGAATTGTAGATGTTATTGTAAACAACGATAATATATATGTGTAGTAAACTCAAAAGGGTCTCTAAAATAGAAGTACTTCATTATTTTTTAGTTGATTGAGGTTCTAATGGGCTATGATTGATTGTTGCAACCTTATGAAGTTTAACTCTACTAAAATATGAGTTGTTAGATATCTTCGTTGTCATTATTGATTGCCTACATTATGAACTTTCTAGTTTTTATTAATAGGAAGAACTTTTGGAAAAATATTGTGAGTTATTACATCTTTAATTGATGTTTGTGATGCGGTAAATGACCCATTATTTTTTAAATGTATAATTCATATTATTTGGTTATATAGAGTAACAATGGACATAATTTTTTTATATAATTAAGAAGTTTCATTAAGATATGTTTATAAGGTATATTTCATAATATAAACTATGGAATTTACGATTATAACTCATTGATTAAGAATAGTTCTTAACCGATCTCTTATTCTGTTATTTCATTATAATTACAACATAGAATAAGAGTATGCTAACTCATTCCAATTCTTATGAACTGGTCCAATATATATATATCCTACGCTTTGTAGGAAATACCAACATACTTGAAGTAACTACTTGAATTTGATTATGTGATTGAAATATCATCGCATCATAAAAAGGGCATTATGGCCGAATATAATATTCTTCATTGAATATTGTAAATCATTGTTAATGAACATTAGGATACTTGTACCTTTTTGAAATCTGGTCTTATGACTTATCTTATTTGAACTGAAAATGTAGATATTTTACTTATAAAGTTGATTTATTAATTAAGCTAATAATTTATTAAGTTATGTGATTATTTCTGATTTCATTAATTCAGATAGAATAATCAAAGAAAAATGAACATCAAAAGATAAACCAAAAGGATAACATAGGAAACGAAATAAATATGTTTATGTACTTTATAGTAATAATGGACTAATCATGACGAGTAAATGTATTTAAATGACTTGGTATGAAAAATAAATATTGACCTACACCTAACAACAATTAATAAGGTACTAATAGTATGACAAATAGAAACTAATATTAGTTAGTAACTCATTGAGTTACTATGACCCTCTTATAGAAACCTATTAAGTATTGTGAAATAATACTTTTAAAATGACTTGTTAAGGATGAATTAGTTACATTACTCAACTAAGGTAACCTAAGCATAAGGAGTGTGGGGCGTAATATTCTTACGTAATCATGCTAGAATCTTAGCTTAGTGCTAACTTAGGATGGCTACGAGAAGGGTAGTAAGTACATAATGATGGGTAATATTTACATGGTCCCCATGTTTCCATTACGAATCCTAAGATGGTACAGATGGGATTCTTTATGTATAGGGAAATGAGCTAGTAATGGACTCTCGCCTCTTCTTAACTAGTTTAAATTTTTAAACTACAAGGAATTGAAATAACTATATTGAGATGGTTGTGTGGTGATGAAAGATGAGTTTTGTAGGCTAGTGTGCGGTCTTGGAACTAAGCTTGCAAAGAAATGCTTGAAAATTTGGCCAAAGTAATGTATTAGATGACTACATTGTTTGATCATTAGTCCCCTAAATAAACAACATGGAATACTAGATGGAATCTACACAAATGTCTTCTAGGTAGCCACTTAAGTCATAGTTCTCATAACCTGTAAAAGGTTAAACCAAGTATACAAAAGTGTACACACTCGGTTAGAGTGACTTAAGGGAGATCATGGAGATTTGGATATACCCTTACAACTACACATGGTTATTATATGTTATCAAATGGATTATGAATATTTTAATTATGTTGGATTATTTAGTAGTAAGCTAAATAATAATGTTAAACATTGGTAGCATTGATTGTATATTAAGGGTATGCTTTTAATTTTTTCCCTTAAATTGGTTGATCATAACAAGGGTGTTACAGTTTGGTATCAGAGTTATAGGTTTATCAACTCTTGGACTCAATGGGTTCATAATGCTAACAAACATCTTATCCTTTCATTAACATGATACGATGGTTAGAAGAAGGGTGAACCATGAAGATGGAACCAGTTCAACTAATGCTAAAGGTTTGACAAATGATAAGTTTCATGAAATTTTCCATGAGTCCTTCAGGACAACCATAACTTGATAACTTCCTTAAAGAAGTAGGTAGGGGTGAAAATGAAGAACATGAGGAAGAACAACCTAATATCATGATGAAGAAAATAAGTGAGGGGATAAAAGAGCTTGCTTGATCAATTAAACTATTTAGAGACAAAAAGGATCAGCCCCACCATATTTGATGGAACTACCTTAGTGGATGGTGCTGAAAACTATTTAAGTGAGATGGAGAATTAATTTGAAATAAGGGTTATTTTTAGGAAACTAAATTTGTATGGGGTTATTCTACAACTCTCTACAAAGAATATTCATGGTGGGATAACCGTAAGATGAAATTGTGAATAGATATAGCCTACATCACTTAGGAATAGTTTAAAGTATATTTCTATCAATGCTAATGCTTCAAAAAATATTGAATTATGTGTTAAACCCTATATATTATAGAGTAAAAGATGTAAAAAATGAATAATAAATGCTAAATACAAGAGGACACAAGAAATAAGCTAAAGAAATATAAAACCTTAAGTACAAGAGAGGTATATAAGACCTAACTAATTATGTAATTAATCCCGAGGTATGTTGGTGGAAAACTAATAAACAGGAGGGGGAACTATCGTAATCTTGCACCCAAAAAAATTATGTAATTTTTGGATGATCCTAGACCGGGGCATCTGGAATAGGACCAGGGAACCTAGGTGTTGGAGACCTCATTGCGTGCATGTGATTACACATGAGCTCAAAATATGGTTTCTGCATTGTCGCAAGGTGGCCACTAACCTTCGCAATTGGTCATACGTGTCTTTGGATGATTAATGTATTTAATTGTAACTTGCAAGAAGATAGAGATATTGTACAAAAACCCAAAACACATCAAATCCTAAAAATAAAATATGTCTGGCTGGGAGTTGGACTAACCCTCTGACGGTCACTTGTGAGTGAACTTATGACCGACTGTTGTACCACATTTCGAGACTCTATGTAGTTATTGTGTGTGTGTGTGTGTGTAGAAATCATGCCCTAGGAATATCTTGTGCAAGATGCACTTGATAATGAGTGATAGCTAGATGTAGTAATATAGCTAAATGTGTGTGATTAACTAAAAATGAAATAAATATGTAGTATGAGGATAGTTAATCTAAGATATGAACAACTATAATAAATTACAATAGGTATAGTGAAGGAAGTATGTAAATGATCTAAGTAACTATGCAAAAGGAAATGCTAACCATAATGTGCAAGAAGAAAGAGAAAAGAACTCATTTGGATAATAGACACTCACGAGAAAAGTGTCGCAGTTGATGATTGGAAAATATAGAATCGGGAACAATTGTCGAAGTCCCAAAAAAAGGATGGATTTGGAGGATCTAGATGGCCTAGAGAACCTAAAGAGGGACTAGGGAACCTATGGGAACTTTGGTACTGTAATTTGGATTCCTTGGTCTATGTAGAAGCTCTAAAACTGATATCCACGAATTGGGAGGTGATCGAAACCTCACTATGTATCGTATCGAGTCACCATGCTCCTTCGATGTTGCAAATAATCCAAGATGAAAGAAATACCCTCCCCATGAAGTGTGATGTAGATGTCCTAGCCTTGTGCCTTGATGATGGAGTTATTTGTATGTAAGTGATGTATAATAAAATAGATTGATGTAACTCTAGATGTGTGATAGTAGTAAGTGATGTTAGGTCCCTCATTATGGTCTCATAACTTTATATTTATAGGGTTCTCTTGATTTAATTTTATAATTAACCCCAAAATGGCCAACCACCAAAAAGATAAAGATGTAAAATGAATAGAAAGAGCCCAAAAAGTGGTGGGATAGTGCAAAAGGGACCGGGGTGTCCACAGGTGTGACAAGGGCACCCATGGGTGCCCCAATACTAATCTAGGTGCCCTAGTTGAGGCTAAAATAATGTGGGATGACAAAATCTGACTGGGAATATGAGTGTAAGAGGTCGGTAGTGAAAAAATAAAATAAAACAAGATGGCTAAAAGATGGGGGTTAATTAGTACTTTCTTCACTCAAGAAACTTATAAATAATAGTATGAGACCAGGATAAATAATGTCTAAAGTGCATGATTTTGTGACTACATTTTGCCCCCACTTTATGTTGGTGAGCGGAAAGCTCGGTAACATAAAGTAGATAGAGATGTGTACCTAATGTCCATGAATATTGATGAAGAAAGCATGCCGAAGGACTAGAAAAAAGCGTGGAATGACAAAAAGATGGAGGAGCATGGAAACTAAAGATGAAAAATGAGAAAAAAATAAGTGATGAGAGTGAACCTAGGGTGGAACATGTGTGTAGTTGTTGTGGTGTATGATGTACTTGTATGGTTAGTAAAGTGTGTGCTATTAAGAAGTTTTTTTGTTGATTTTGTTATTTTTGTTGTCCCCATTTGATTGCTTGTTTCTCAAACAACCAAACCTGTAAGGAAAAAATGATTAAGTAGTCAAATATGTATGTATGTATGTATGTGCAAAAACACAATGTAAAAGATGCATGTATATGAAAGCATGTAAATGTAAAATGTAAATGCAACATGTTTACCTAATCCATGTTGAGAAAGAGAGTATAGAAGGATATCCGTCTTGTGATTTTTTTGGATGATCTCATGCCACCCTAGCCAAAGAAGTGTAGGGAGAAATTTGCATTATTATCCTTCTTATAACTAATTCCCTAAATGTTTTTGAAGAGATCTTTGTACGTCTTGGTTTTTTTGGTGATCGATGCCACTAGCTGAAGTAGTGTAGGAGGCACACCCACTATAACTTCCAAGCCTGTAATCTGCTTCCCAAAATGCTAAGGAAAACCATGTCCTATAAAAGCCACTTTGTGTATGGGGTTTGTAGATTGGTCTCGAACCCACTCTTTGTGTATAAATTAATCAAACCGGTGTAGAATATTTTTATTAGTATCTAAAAACCCACTGAATAATGCCCCCTATTTGGGGGCACATGCGATGTTGCTGATAGGAAAATATTACTCCAAAAGAGAACCAACCATATGAAATCTATAAATCTACCCCCGTAGGGGAGGGAATCCTCTTCGTATAAACCAAGGTGTGAAAAAACAAGGATGGTTAGCCAAAACAAGTGTTAGTATGAAAACACATACATGTAAGAAGACAATGTGTAATCTACGCAGATAATGTAAAAGATACCAAGCAAAGTAGTGTAAACATGTAAGAAGACAAGTAAGCCACACAAAGCAGGTCACAAACATGGGACATCACTCATGATGTCACAAGACACATAAGGCCATCATGTCCCACAAACAAAAGCAAGTGTGCACACCAAACATAGGAAAATCCGCACATACGGGAAGTAAACAAGTCGAGACAAGTAAAAACAAGTAAAAGAAGTAGTCATGGAAACAAGTGTTGCACATGAAATACCCTTTTTCATGTTATAGAAATATCCAATATGTAAAAGTGTGAATAACTAGGTAATGTAAAGTGATAAGTACAAAATGAAACAATATCACCTATGAGAGATGAATGTGGATGCCCCCATCGACCAATGTAGGAAGGGTTAAAGGCGAACCGTCATGCTATATATAAAATATCTCGTAACTACGATCACAAATAAATAAATACGTGAATGCACATGTGTGGATGATATAGATAATGAAATGCAAGAAATCAATCTAACATGTGTAGTAAAGTGATCATGTAAAACACTAGCAAACAAGAGTAAATGCCCCAAGACAATACAATATATTGTGGAAGGATGGAATGGAGTGCAAGATGGAATGATAGGATCCATGTGCCCCAGAGTGAATAGAAATGTATGAAATGAGGTTCATTTTTTTCCCCTTATTAGTCAAGAATGAACCAAGTAAATGAGAGTGTGTCATCGGTAAATGGTCAAAATGTGTGTTGTGTCTAACGCGTTGTGATGAGTATGTATGTGTAGTGATGAAATGTGACATATAGAATAAATGTGTGTGAAACTCATAGCCTAGTGTATATCAAAACATGATGAATGGATGAGTGATGATTTAGCCTATGTGTATATCACTATAATATGGAACAACGCAGTGATAATTCACCCCCTAAGTGTATGTCACTGCGAGATGAATGAAGGAAGTGACGAGTTATCCTATAGCATGTTTCACTAGCCTAGGATTGTCGCATGTATGATGAGTGTAAGGTCTATTTGATTTGTAAACACTCATTAGTTGAGTATGGAATGAGTAACTAAAGTGCATCATCGAGTGGTGAGCACAACGGGTAGAAGAAAATGTAGTATATGTAATGATAAAAGATGACTATGTTATGAAGAGAACATGGAAAAATGCGGTGTGTAAAATGCAATGGTAGATGTCTAGAATGTATAAAATGTTATGTAAAGTGCATGATATAAAATGTGTATGTAGACCTGATAATGTATAATGTAGGATGAAATGATGCTAGATGCATATGTGATGAAAACTAGGATAACATGTAGAAAATGCGTGATGTGAAAATGCGTAGTGTATGATGTAAAATATGTGACTATGTATAGAATGTGAGGAAATATGCATAAATATCCTAATAGTGTATGTAATTCATAGATTGAATAGTATATGATGGTAAACACGTGGATGATATAAGTATGGTCTATGTAAGATGAATACTATTACGATGTGTGATGTATGAATGTACAAATGTGAAAATTTTTGTAGATTAAATGTTGAATGTATGGTGTATGTCACGCGACGTGTGATGAAATGTAATGTATAATGCCTATAACACAGTGTGTGGGGTTCAGTGTGGTAATCCCTCAATAGTCAAGTGTGAACCAAAGCACAAGAGTGTGTCATCAGGTAATGACAATGCTAAAACATGTGATGAGTATGCCTATGCGAGGATATGAATGTATGATAATGCAAAGATGAGAGATGTACCTATGATAATATGATAATGGGGGATTGTGAGTGAAATTCCCCAAGTGTACTATAATGATGGAGAGTGACGAAAGAGGTGCCATGCCATTGTGGGAGAGCATTTTCTGTATCGTGATAAGAGTGAGGGATAACAAAATGGTAGGAAGAAGCATTAGTGGGACCATGCAATAGTGGTGGAATTTTTATGTGTCTTGACCATCGGTAAAAGGAGTAGTTTTATGAAAAAAGTGATTGGATGTGAAAGTGGAGTAGGATGGGGAGGAATCTTGAATGGTGGTAGTTTTAGTGGTATTCTTGACGTTACGAGAAGACTTGATAGGAGAAGAAGGTTGGTTGATTATGGGAGGCGGTGACGTGGTTTGAATTGGTGAGAGACTGCAAAAAATCTGTAGGAGGAAATGTTGAATTAATTTGTATGGATGGTTGCTTAGGAGGTGTTTGACTTATTATAGAAGGATCCTAAGTAACATTGGCCTGATGCTCATTAGATATAGATGGATCAGATTTAGGAACCCAATGGGATTTATCATTTATATTAGAATGTTGTGTAAAAAATGAGAGAAAACCCTATCGTGTAAAGTACTTGATACTTCATTTGAAATCATAACAATCATTATCATTATGTCCATTGATTCGGTGATAATTGCAATATGGAAGACCTTGATACTCTGTAAGCCTATAAGGAGGATAACCATGAGTAGGTGGAAAAATAATGATTTGATGAGTGATGTCTTTGTGGAAGAATGTATTATTTCTTATCCTTATGCCTTGATGATGGAGCTATGTTGATGCAAGTGCTCTCAATGCAATATATGGATGCAACTCTAGATGAGTAATAGTAGTAAGTGATGCTAGGTCCCTCACTATGGTTTCATAACTTTATATTTATAGGGTTCTCTTAATATAAATTTGTAATTAACCCCAAAATGGCTAACCACCAAAATGATAAAGATGCAAAACAACTAGAAAGAGCCCAAAAAGTGGCGGGGAAAGTGCAAAAGGGAATGAGGCACTCCTGGTGGGACTAGGAATCCACAGGTGCCCAGTCGATGCTAAAATAATGTGGGATGACGAAGCTAAGCTGGGCATATGGGTGTAAGAGGTTGGTAGTGAAGAAATAAAATAAAACAAGATGTCCAAAAGATGGGGGTTTATTAGTACCTTCTTCACTCAAGAACCTTCTAAATAGTAGTATGATCAGGGATAAATAACGTCTAAAGTGAATGATTTTGTGACTACAATGTGGATGGAAAAGAAAACTTCCCTTCCTATGTATGTATGTAGAAAATGTAGTTCATTTCCCCTTGATTGAGTTCTATGGATGCTTTGATGCTCTTGAAATGCCTTTGGATGCAACCTTAGGTGGTGATAATAGATGCTTAGAGCTTGGTCTTTTATTATGGTCACATAGATTTATATTTATATGATTCCCTTCGTTGAATTTCATAATTAACAAGCTGGAAGGCCAACTCATAAGAAAATAAGATGCCTAAAAGATAAATGATAGGAATATTATTGTTGCTCACATGATTTATTGTTAATGATTAGTTAGCTTGGTTATGTTGTTGTACCCATAAGTCTATTAACGGGTTATTTAAAGCAACATGAATTCCGATTTTGTAGGAAGTTGGTTTTATATTCCTATGGCTATATAATAGCTTATGTAATGTTTTCTAAATGTATTATGAATATATTAATTTTTATATTGTGTTCGATCGGCTCTCTCTGCATAGACTAACCAAATTTAAGATTTGGTATCGAGAACAAATTTGTTACCATGAGATTCATTTGGGAATTAATTTGGTTGCATTTATTTTCGTATAACTATATTGTGTGAAGGGAGTTCCTTTGTTGTGAGAAATGAAAAGAAATTCAAATCAAACAATGTTTAGGTTGTTTTTCTTTGATGATTTGAGTTTTTGGGATTTTTGTTTTGTTAATGTATAACGATGATTTTGTGGTTTGATTGAATAATTATATACGTAAAGAGTAATATAAAAATTTGGAGGGTGAGAAGGTGATGGTGCCCTTTCAATAGCGAGATGACACAAAAACAATGTTTGAAGCTCATAGTTGATGTCATTTGTTTGGACACCCCTTACAAACAATATTCCCATCTACAACTCGCTATTTTTCTTGTTTCCCCAATTGATGAGAGTGTGTGATATGTAATATGAGTTTTGTTATTTTTTGGTGTGAGCATCTTAATTGATTAGAGGAGAAATAACTTCCAAGAACGCATGTGAATTTCATATCAATAAAACCAACCTATGATTTGTGGAATGCAAAAGGATGATTAGGTAGAACATAATTTGCGATGGTAGAATAGATTTTGATTTACTGTTATGGCATTCTATATGCTCCAACACGTCTAAAATCTTGGATATTAACGTCTTAGCTATTCAAATTCATCTTTTGTAGTAAAATAATAATTTTCTATCTTCTAAGCTTCATCTGTGCACCTGTAGACATGCCAACACTATGATAGATTTTAATTTAGTCGATCATTGAAGTCCAATAGTTTTAAAGCATTCACAGGACTTCAATGGGTGTCTCGGCTTGAAATCTGCACAATATTTTCTATAGTCTATGAGATTCCTCTATTAATTTTCGATCCAACTTTTGAGTTCTACTAGCATTTATATGTATTTATGCATGTAAATTCTCTAATTGAGGGCAAGTAAAAGCGTGGAGGATTAAAATTGTCACTACTCTCATTTACATGTGTTGCCTATATACAACACTAATTATCTTACACATGCACCATGCCAATGTGCTATAGTGAAAATTTTCGATCTCGTGGATAATGTGAAGTTACTTTTCTTATCTTTGGACTCTTTCTCCACCACCCATTTGAAAAATTGAATTTATACACCGGTTCATGTATTATGAGTTTGTTCAATGTGTTCCAAATGTCACTATGTGTCTGCGTGGATAATAGACGTAAGTACTCTGCCAAACACATATTTCAGAGTGTGAGTTATTTTTGTTAAGTCTCCATTAATTGTTATTTGTCAATAGGATATTTTAAAATACTAATGTCAAAAGTTTTTTTGTTATTATTGCGAGTGTCATGATATTTTTAAAAAAAATTTAAAAAAAGGGTCTAGAAAGCGATTAAATATTACTTTCTTTGTCCAAAAGTCGAATATAGTCATTTTCATTTTGTAATTAATTGTGTCAACTATAGTCAAGTCAAATGAATTGTAAGTTTTGGTGAAGACTTCAGGATGATGATACAAACATGTATTTCCACAACTAAATTCTCTATCATGATCAATGGGACTCCCTATGGTTTTTAACAGCTCTAGAGGATTAAGGAAAGGTGATCCTTTTCTCCATTTCTATTCATAATCATGGGGAGACCCTCAATAGAGCTCTAAACAAGGATAAATTTGAAGGAAGAATCAGAAGCATCTCTCCTATCGCATTAATATTACAAATATTGCTCACCAACATTTTGTGGATGACACTATGTTGGTTGGCGAGGCTATTATCCGGAGGTCGAGAGTTCAAACAGAGATAATGATTGATTTTGAGGAAGACTTTAACCAAATGATCAATTATGGGAAAATCTCGGTTTATTTTATCAATACCCCTGAAAGAAGATGTAACAAAATTGTAGGAATTCTTGGTTGTGTGACAAAAATTTCCCTACTAGGTATTTGGGAATGATTATTGGAACCGAAAAACCTAAGATTGCTGATTGGAATTTTTGATAGACATATTTCTTAAGAAACTGGAAGGTTGGAAAGGGTCACTTTTATCTCAAGCGGGTGAGGAAGTCCTTCTAAAATTCTTGATTCAAAATCTTCATGTGTAATACTGTGTCTATTTATAGATTACCTTCCTCTATAGCTAGTAAATTGGAGAGCATCCAAAAAATATTCCTTTGGAGTGGCTCTGAACAAAAAGACAGAATTCCTCTCATTGTGTGGGAAAAGTTTTTTTCCTAAAATTCTAGGGGTCTCGGTATCGAGAGATTGGGACAAAATGAATAAAGCTATTAATGTCTAAAATGACCTAGAGGTTGGTTAAGGAAGACAATGTTTGGACTTCCATTATAAGGGAAAATATTGGCGGTCTTAGTGCTAATGAATGGTGCTTTAGCAATGCGGAATTTAACGAATCTTATTTTTGGAAATCTATAAATTGGGCTAAACACATAGTCTCAGGGGAAGCCAATGGATGATTGGCGATAGGAGAATGATTAATTTCTAGGATGATAAATGGTTAGGGACCTTCCTCTTAATCTCATATACCCTAACATATATAAGGACATGGTGGTCAAAAATGGGAATAAGGTCGAGAGATTACTTAAAATTTGAGGAACCCCTGGGAAAATGGAAAATGATTGAATTATAGGGATTTAACAGCAATGAGATCGTCTCAATTAACATCAAATTAAGAAGTGTTATTGTTAATAAAGAAAGTTTAGAGGATGAACACATTTGCTTGGCCAAGGGAGGATAGTGGAATCTTCTCGGTTTGAAGTGCCTACAATACCTTCTTTTCAGGTGACAGTGGCATTGATAACTTCAATTGGAAAATTTTGTGGGTCAAAGAAGTTACTCCCAAGATTAATTTTTTTTGGTGGTTGGTTATCCATGATAAAATCCTTACTGTTAGTAACCTTTGTAAGAGAATTTTTCACATGGTGAACAGGTGTGTTTTGTGTGAAAAGGAGTCAGAATACTCTTTACATATTTTCCTCAACTGTCCCTTTTTGGTTTCTATTATAAATTCCCTTCTTAATCTATTTGATATCAAGTGGGTTTTCCTAGATTCCATTAAACAAATGTGATCTCAATGGTTTAGTCCTTTCAAGAGCCAAGGATTAAAACATCTACGGACCTTTTCTATTATGCATCTAGCGTGGGAAATTTGGAAAGAGAGAAACAAAAGAAGTTTTAAAGGGAAGAAGGATACAATCAAGAATGTTGGAATTTGTTGTTTTAATGCTATTAACAAAAATTTCTCAAACTTGGCCCCACTCAAGAAAACTATTCTTCTAAATGAGAGTATTTTTTTCCATGAATTGGGGTATATGTTCTACTCAAACTAGTAATCCAGTTCTAAATCCTAGACTCCAAGGTTTGGTGAAACCTAGCAAGGAGTGTATTAAGCTAAATTTTGATGGGGCCTCCAAAGGAAACCTCGGAAGAGCTGGTTATGGTGGGGTGTTCCATGATTACGAAGACATATTTATTCTTGGGTATCACTGCTGATCATGGAACACAAATGAATCATGGTGCTTTGAAAGCGATGAATGTTTTTTTGGGGATTTCTATAGCACATCAATATAGATTTGTTAGATTGTAAGTAGAAGTATATTCATTGAACATTATAAAAATCATTTGATAGAGATACCACTTCTACATCTATCCAATACTCTATAAAAGTATAAAATAAATGTCTAATTTGCTTGAAACTATAACTTTTAAGCATATCTATAGAGAGCTAATTTTGTTGCTAATTATTTTGCTAACATGGGGTTTAAAATTGTCATGAGTTTACACTAATCAATGAATTGGAAGTTCTTGATACCAAAATCACGAGCACACCTCCACAATGATCAATATGGAAATGTCACCAAATAATGCCGAGTCACAAAGTGTGTTAAGGTCATAATGTGTAGAAAGCGGTATGTATAGTATGAATTTATTTTGGGATGATGAGAAGATTTGGGCTTAGATTCGCTCAGCTCATGTTATTTTAAGGCCATTTCCATCATCGTGCTTAGAATAATGTTATTATTGGGCTTGCTTGTAGTTTTCTATTTAATCTAAAGCTTGGGTTTTCTGTGGCTGGTTATCATGCTTCCAAATAGGGGAGATCTTGTTAGGACTGATCCTTTTGACCTAGAGGGGGTGAAGCCAAAAGCGATGAAGGTGCTTCAGGGTAAGGGATTCTCATCCTTCCTCAAAATTTTGAAGGCACCTATGAAAATATCAATAAATATTTTCGAGCATGAAAGACTACCAAAAAGGCGATCATGGAAATGAATTGTATCTATTTCTTAGAGGCAAGCGATGAAAAACTCTCCCCCAATTTTCTGGTTTTCTCCATTCCTCTTTACCTAGGCCTTATGATGAGGTGGCTTTTACCTAATTCAAATTCTAACTTTAGAGGGCTATGATACGTGTATATATGCCTATCATCTACCTACGCTTAATCATTTTTGTCATGGCCATAGATTGACTTCCCGTACTTTTTGTTTCACTCTCTGAGTACTTCCATAACCCAATTTATAAAAATAGAGTTGTTGTCCCTCTCCATTAAGGCTTCATACTCCCCCTTTTAAAAATATTTGGTCTTGATATAGACAAAGCAGATTCCCTTATGAAGATCTTGAGGGTTATGCCGAGGAAAAAGACTCGGATGAGGATGAGGAGGATTGTAGTGATGACTCATAATTGTAGGAAGGTGATTCGTCATAGGAGGATAGGGATGTCATTGAAATCAATGCGGCTCAGAATATTAGAGAACTTAAATCCAAGTAGGCTTCTAGTCATTTTGTGAAATACAAAGGAAATCATGTAAACGGGAGAATCAAGTTCTTGTTAATGTTCAATTGGAATAGCATTTTGAGGCTATGGGTCATGTGGGTCCTAAAAGGTGATAACCATCTAGCTAATATGGATTTGGATATATACGAGATGAAGGGTGATATGAGGCTTACCAAGAGCTCTGTGTAGTTTCTTTTTAATGATTGGCATAAAATGAAGTCACGGGTCAAAGAAGTGGAAAAAAGTGGTAATGGAGGAGAGATTGAAATTATGAAAGCCAATTGTAGTTACCTCACTAATGAGTTGGATCACATTATATTTATTTTACATAGCTTCATGGAATGGAGTGTGGTCATAATGAAATCTACTCTGCAACATCTTTAAACCCTTGGTCAGTCTGGAAAAATCTTACATGCTTGTGGATGATCATGAAAATTCCAAGAAAAGAAAAGTGGATGTTGAAGGGTGTGATCTGGTGTCGTTGGGTGTCAACATTGAATCTCTGGATAAGGAGTGGGTGAAAGTGCTTGATGGGCTTGAAAAATCCAAAAATTGATCTTTATCGAGGTGGCTATTATTACTCTATTTTACTTTTACTATGTTTTTAGCTTGTCTAAGTTTTTTTATTATTGCTATTATTTTTCTATGTTTTTAACTGGTCTTATGGCTCATGGAGGAGCCCAAATGTTATTATCAATATATATGTTATCTTTTTTGCTATGTAATGTCTCGTCTACTCTTTTGGAGCTTTGACTTGTAAGGGGTAGGGTCCCCTCAACCTGTTTTACCTTTAATAAAAAAATGTGAATTGTAAGTTGGAAATTCAAGGTAAAAAAATAAAAAGCAATAGTTTTGTTAGTGCAAAATCAAAATTGTCATCATACATCATAATTATATGTCAAGAGTCCTAAAAATTTGTCATTGTATGTCGATTGTGTCTTGTCAAATTCATGTAAAAATATTGTTGAAGTCATCGGAAAGGGTTTTAATGTTATTGTATGTCATGTCATAATATTAAAAATTGAGTGTTAAACAAAACTTCTTTTTATAGTTATTAAAGTTTTAAAATTTCTAAAAAAAAAAAATTCCTTACGGACACATTTTCGGTGTTACCACGGCGTCCAAAAAAAAATTGTTTCAAATTGTGGGAGGGAAGAAAATAATAAGATCCATGTGGAAACAAATGTGCTTAATGTTCACATTCAGCGAGTTATCAACACATACTTTGAAGGTCGAGAGGCACATGAGGATGGAGGACAAGCAACATCCTCTCGCTAGCCGTAAAATGAGGTTTTGGCGTTTTGTTTGAGTGTATTTTATTTGAGTTGTAGAAGTATGTGTCATTGTTTATATTCATTATGTTTGTGTTGTAATAAAGCGAGTAGATTCCTATGTACTTTCGTGATGTGAAGATATTGTGGAAAGATGAAAGCACAAAGAAAAAGCAACATCATGTTTCTTGGCGAGGATGAAGCAGGGGCTCATACCTAGAAACGAGGGGGTTCCATTTTTGTGGAAAGGGTCCATTTTTGTTGAACATGGGTTCATACTAAGGTTGTTGGTCAACCTTTTCAAAACCCTCGATGAGCCAAGATCATGAGCATGCATGGGTGGCAAGCTGCAGAGGAAGTGCAATTATTTTTCTCCCATTTTTGCAATAGTGGGGAAATGTTAGGAATATTATAATTTCTCACATGATTTATTGTTAACGATTAGTTAGCTTGGTTATGTTGTTGTACCCGTAAGTCTATTAACGAGTTATTTGGTAGTATGACTTCTAGTTTGTAGGAAGTTGGTTTTATATTCCTATGGCTATATAATAGCCTATGTGATGTTTTCTAAATGTATTCTTAATATTTTACTTTTATATTGTGTTCTCTTGGCTCTACTCTGTTCCATATCTTGGCCAAATTTAAGAATAAAATATGCCCAACAAGAAGAGCAGTAAAGTAAAGAGAGTTTACGGGTTCCAAAAAAAGATGGGGGCATCTGGGCATTGGCATCCTAACTAGCGCTGGTGGTGCAGAGTCACAAAATCTAAAACAATAAAGTATTGATTAGGCTATAGGGTGTAAGAGGCTAGAAATAAGATAGGAAACATAGAAAAAAGGCCAAAAGTAGTTGTTAATTGCTAGTTTTCTCACTTAAGAATCATATCGATAATAATATGTACTAGCACCTATAAATGTACCAAAAGTGTATGATTTAGGGTCTACATTTTCCCCCAATTTATGTTATTGAGTGAATACTCGATAACATAAAAAAATTTAGAATTTGTGTATACATTGATGGTGAAAGTGTGTTGAGGAGACAAGTAAAAGTGTGGAGTGATAAAAATGAAGATTGGGAAGCTATGAAAGAGGACGTGACCCTATGGGTGAAAGCATGATGTGTGTGCCATGTTGTACCCGATGTTTTTGTAGCTTATGTTATGCTTGAGACTACTTCTTATAAGGATGGACTGCAAAAAAGAAGAGCAAAAGAGTAGTCAAATTCATGTATATGAAAAATTTGATCCATGTATGTAAAAGTAGTAAAATAAAATTGTTCACTGATCCGCTACGAGTGAAAAGGATAGAAAATTTCCTAAAAACATTGTAGAAGAATGATTTTTGGGCGATCTCATGCCAGAGTGAGTTTTGGGTGATCTCACGCCAAAATGATTTTTTTGGGTGATCTCACACCAAGAGTGAATTTTTGGGCGATCTCATGCCAAAAAGAAGAGTGTTGGGGAGAGAGGTCTGGTTTTACTTTCCATCCATGAATTATTCATGAAGTTTATACACCACTATAGATGGTGTGATCCTACTTTGTTTTGTATTGATTCTAGTTAGATCTAAGTAGAAAAAGAATATAGAATGCATTATGATTACTTGAAGGTTATGCCTACATTGTAAAAAATGACTTTGTAGACTACTAATAACCATACCAATCTAGGAAAATAATTGTAACTTCCCCTAGTCATAGGTGCCCATGAAAGGTTAGGAGTGCTCAGGAACTAGTGTCTATAGTTGGGCATTAGTGTTTGTGTTGAGCCGAGGACCCAGGACTAAAATCTTGGTCATCTTTTGTGTCTATAATTTTTTTGTTCCTATACTATGCGAGGCCTTTATTGAAGCTCGATATGTTATATGGGGTGACTGATTCACCCAATGTATGCCCCCCTCATTTGGGGTGCATGCGATGTCACTAGGAGAATGCAGCCCAAAGGAGGACCTAATGCTACGATAAAAATAGATACCCTGTAGGGGAGGGAATGTGCATGGTAGAAACCCAAAGCACATGTAAATAGAGTAGTTAAGACATGTGTTAGTGTAAGCAAGACAAGTACACATGTAGAAGCAAACATGAAGACAATGTAGACCATGAACATAATTTTTCAAACAAGGGACATCACTCACAATATCGCAATACAAGTAGGGCTGAAGAGGCCAAAAACATACATGCAATGAACATACAATACATAGGGCATAGGCCATAAACAATAACATCTAATTGAAGACAAAGGAAAATAATAGCAATCAACGTATCATACAACCATGGTGGAAAATAAGCTTGTAATGAAAATATTGCACTTGAAACACACGTATAATGTTAGAAAGATATAAAGTATGTCAATACATGTATATATTGATAGAGTAGTATGCTAGTAAGAAGATGAAGTAGTATAAAATGAAAAAAATACCACCTATGATATGGAAAATAATGTAGATTCCCCTAGGAGCCTCGTTGGGATTTGGTAAGAAGTACGGTGCCAAGAATCCACACTACATGTAACGATTTTTATGAAGTATGCATTCACAACTAAAGTCCAAGTGAATTTGTATGTGTATATAGAAAATATAATGACATATAACATATCCATCTAGCATGTGAAGCGAAGTGTGCATGTAACTAGTATAAACAAGCAAGAGTATATGCGACAAAGATATGCAACATGCTTTGAATGAGTGAGATGGAATGGTATGCAAAGTGAATGTGATAGTGATAGCGTGTCCCATGAGTGGATGTGTATGAGTATGCATGAGATGAGGATCATTTATAAAATACCCCTCGGCAGTCAAGAATGAACCATATAATAAGTGCAATGCGTCATATGGGAAATGGTTTGAATTGAGTTTGCTAGAAAAATATCATTAATGAAGCATAAAGCATAGAGTGTAAAAGAGGTGAGTTTCAGTTCATATTTACACCCATAGTAGTCGAGTATGAAATGTGGAACTAGAGTATGTAATAAGGTAGTAAGTGTAGATTTAAAAATATATATCATGAAAGAGATGTAAAAAGTGTTATAGTAGATGCAAGAAATAGATACAAAGAGTGTGAAGTGTGTAGTGTGTGACATTCATGTATGTATTATGCCATCAATGAGTCAAGTGTGAACCTTAGCACAAGAGTGCATCACGGGGTAGTGATGATATAAGTGTATCAAAGGGTTTGAAAGTGCTAAAAAAATTGAATCATGAAACACATAGTCTTAAACAGGATAATAAGCTGTGATAGACAAATTATAGTGTTAGAAGGGGGATGTAAGCATGATGCCCCTAAGTGTTCCAATGATGGAGATCTATGTAGCAACATGAGAGATACCATGTCATTGTGGGAGAGTATTATTTATGTTATAATAAGAGAAAGAGATAAAAAATGGTAGGCGAAAGGAAACCAGTAGGAACATATCTTGTAGAGACGGAATTCGAGATGTGTCCTAGGTGAAGTAATTTTGAGAGGTGGTTTCATAGTTTGAATTGGTAATGCCATAGATGACTTGAGAGGAGGAGTGAGACTGATTTTGAGAGGCGGTTGCTTAGTTTGAGTGGATTGTATAGGTAGTGCTTGAGTGATGGAAGAAGAAATATTAGAAGTGATGGAATGATGCTCATTAGACATAGATGAATTAGATTTAATAACCTAGTTAGATTTAGCAATTGGAGATGGGTATGTATTAGAATGTTGTGCACAAAATGAGATAAAACCTTGACATTCAATGCGTTTGATTTTTTTGTAAAACATAGATCATTGTCATTATGTTCATTGATTCGATGATAGTTACAATATGGATGACCTTGATATTTTACAAGCCAATAAGGAGGGTAGAAAGAGTATATGGCAAGTTGATCAATTGATGAGTAAGGAGATGAGGAATAATATCATGTTGTTTAGTATTGAGATCAAACTTGAGAGGTTCTGTAATGGTAAGACTTGAGGTTCACTAATATGAGCACATGTAGAAGACATAGAATGAGAATAAAATCTAGTATGATCTTGATAAACATCCTTAAGATGTTGAATTTCAGATTTTAGAGATGTAATCGTGGATTCCAAAGCTTGAAATTTATCTTGAAATAAAGATTGTAAAGCTTGACTAGAATCGCAAATTAATTGATTGGTATTAGAAATAAGAGAATCATAAAAAAAATGATCATAGATAACACGGCGTGAGTAGATGGTGTATCTAGAGGGAGGAAGATAGTGTTTATGGATCTTTAAAGATCATCTTTATAAGATGGGTGCATTTGAAGTAATTGAATCAAGGGGACTTGAAGAGATTTAGAAGCCATGAAAGAAGACTGGATAGAATGAGAAAAATGAAGATCCCAGAGTGTTTGAATGATGGGTTCACCAAATGATTTAACAAATATTGAATTATGAGTTAAACCATATATATTATAGAGTAAAAAATGTACACAATGAATAATAGCTGCTAAATATATAAGAGGACACAAGTAATAAGCTAAAGAAATATAAAACCCTAAGTGTAAGAGAGGGAATATAAGACTTAGTTGATTTCACAATTAATCTTGAGGTATGATGGAATGGAAAATTGATAAATAGGAGGAGGGAACTATTGTAACCACACCTAGAAAATTTTGTAATTGTTGGATGAGCTTGGGTGGGAACCTAAAATAGGCCTAGGACACCTAAGCATTGGAGACCTCGTTGAGCACCGTGACCACACACGGGAACTCGAAACATAGTTTTTCTATGTTGCGAGGTGGTCATTAATCTTCTAAATTGGTTGTTTATGTGTCATCGGATAATCAATGTATTCACCTGTAACTGCAAAAGAAAGAGATAACTGCAAAACCCCAAAACACATCAAATCCTAAAAAAAAAAAAAGATGAAAATGGGGAGTTGGACTGATCTTGATGGTCACCTAACTAAGTGAAATTACTACCAAATGCTACACTACATTTCAGACTCCATGTAGTTCTTGTGCGTGTGTATAGAAATTATTCATTAGGAAGCTCTTGTGTAAGATGCACTTGATAGCAAGTGATAGCTAGATGTAATAATGTAGATAGATTTTTGGATAGTAAAACAAACTTCTCTTCCTATGCATATATCTGAAGATTTAATCCCTTTCCCCTTAAGTGAGTGCTAGATGGATGCTATGATACTCTTGAAAATCCTTTGGATGCAATCTTAGGCGGTGATACTAGATGCTTAGAGCTTTGTCTTTTATTATGGTCACATAACTTTATATTTATATTATTCCCTTGGTTGAATTTTGATTAACAAGCTGGAAGGTCGATCTATAAGAAAATAAGATGCCCAAAAGATAAAAGATGCCCAAAAGGAGCGATTAAAGTAAAAAGATGTCGGGAGCGCCTTGAAGGACGGGGAGATCCTGAGACACTAACATCTGAATGGTAACTAGTGTTTGAGTCATAAAATATAAATTAGTAAAGTATCGACTTGGTTATATGGTGTAAGAGGCCATAAAGAAGACATGAAACATAGACAAAATGCCAACGATACATTAATTACTAGTGTTCACTCTTATGAATCATATGAATAGTTATATGCGATTAGAACCTATAAGTGTACCCAAAGTGTGTGATTTAGTGTCTACGAGATGGTTTCCTTAACTTTATTTTGATAAGAAAATGTCAGAATTTTAAAACTTAAGTAAAGGAAAATTGAGTGTTGTGGAGTATTTGTACATTTTACATATTTTTAAAACACGTGCCCGATACCAAAAATATGAAAAAGTTTAGGATTTGTAAGTTCATCATGGGATTAAACCTAAACATAGGAGGTGAGGTGGATGTTCATGGACCATCTATAATGGAAGTGGTGTTTGAAAAGGCTAAGGCTATAAGGTAGGAACATAAATTGAAATCCATTTTATCCTTTAGGGAAGATAAACACAAGAGGAGTGTTAAATCACCTGTGATTTCTCCTAAGAAAACTTGGTGGAAGAAAGAGGGAATAAAAATGAAGTATTTTAGGAAAACAATACAACTAAACCTACTTGTAAACACAAGAAATAATGAACATAACAAAGCTATTTTTAGAGAAAATTAATTTAAAAGTAAAGGGCCTATTAGGGGATGTTTCAAATGTGGTGGTGATTAGAAAATAACTATCCAAAAAATAATTAATGTAATAACCAACAATAAATAATTCATCTTTGCGGTGAGTAATCACAAAGCGGAAAAATAGGCTACCCTACTTTAGAAGTGTTTATTGGAGAAACATTTTTACACAAAAAAATAATCATTTCTTCTCTATTAATCTTTTGGATTCATGCGAAATAAATAGGAGAGAGTAGCTGTACGCGAGAAAAGTGACATGCGGCGTGGGAATCTCAAGCAACTCTTCCTCGTGCTGACCTCCACGAGGTCGTGCCGAGACAGCCGGTGGGGATGGGTATGCGTGGGATGTAAACAAACTAGTTAGGCAATCTAATGTCTTCAATATGCACTAGTGAAATTTGCGAATATAAGGCAAAGAAGGCCCTTCTAACTGAATCGGTGTGATAGATCGGTCGTGAGGATGAGTGCTCGAAGGCTCAATCAATATCGAGCTCTGGCATGATTCGATCTATGGGTTCGTTAGGCTATGGGATTTGTGGATGCAACCGTAGACTCTTGGTTATTGCGGTTCTACTATGGTCATATACGAAATCAGTCCACTGATCCCTAGTATCCAATAATAATATGCTTTTTCAGCCTCTATATTTAAAATTAATAGTTGTGCGATCTTCTTAGAGTACCTCACGAGGCGTTCTTACAACCTTTGGATTCTTAGGGTGGTATCTATATCTAGAAGAGTGTCTCTGCATCTCGGTTTGTGGGACAAGGATCACAACCAAAGGTTTGTTCTCTTTTGAACCCTTCTACTGATCATATGAATGTTTGCCTAGGGTAATCTATAGTTCGGTTGATTTGACCAAAATGTGTGTGCTTGGTCGTCTTCTATATTTAATCCCCTCAAGTGAGAGAGCTGATCTGTTGTTGTTTGGAAGATTTGGATTCTAAGATTACGGTCTATGTCAACTATTCTTTGTGCGAGATTGGGTTGAGGCACAATTGGCTCAAATACATATTCTCTGGGTTTCTAGGTCCCGTGATTTTCATACAAAACAATAATGTAAATCTAAGCTACTGTGTAAAGTGAATTTTAACTACGTGAAGTGAATCTAGAACATATATAACTTCTATTTTTATATTTTCTAAGAAACCTTAAGAATTTAAGAAAGCGACTATTTAAAATATCTAGAATTGACAACTAAAATAACAACTTAAAACAAACAAAATAACCGAGTGTAGCTATTTGTCTGTGCAATGCGATTTGTAGATCTATTCTAAGCAATGAAATAACTTGCCTAATCTATTTTCCAAACTCTCGATCCTACCTCGAAGTGAGGAGTGAATCATAGTTTCTCGAAACTATCAATCCCCACAACTTCCTAATAATATCAAAAGTAAACTTGGTGAAAAGAATTGATTATCTATTCTATTTGATATATTTCTAACTTAGAACTTTGAAAGCTAGAACCTGGATTTTGCTGAGCAGTGGCAAATCAATGGTGTGTGCGATCTTGTCTCGTCGAGTGTGATCTCCTCGTTCCTTCGTGTTCACGTGAATCCAGAAAAGTGTGTAATGCTAGCATCAACAGAAGTAGATATTGGGACAATGGCAGCTCAGAATACAAACTGAATATAATGCGAGTACGAGAAGGATAACGCAAGAGTATAGAGCTTGGCTTATGCAATTCCTAGCGGGATCTATTGCGAGTCATGGAACATAAAGCATCCAGAACCTGAAACTATCTTGTTTTGAGGAGCAAAACCTGCAACTTTAATGGCTTCCTAAGCTATTCTATTTCAATGGATTGGATAAAATAACAGCAGTGCTTGCACAAGATGGATATGTGGCTTACCAACAGCTAAACAATGCTAACTAAGCATGTAATGAATTGAAACTATGGCTCTAAGTGAAGTGATGATGAACTACTGAAATGAGAAGATGAGAGCAAAAAATGAGAGGCCATTTGCTTGAGCACAAGCCATCTATTTATAGCATTTCATTCACCCAAAGATCAAAACCAAACTGAACTCTAAAACTATAAACAATGGCCAAACACTATTCTAGGGGACCAAAAACATAAATGCAAGCCCAAGGCGGTAAAAAAGCTGGTGAATCGTTGATTTTTACGTGAGTCACGTTAAAAATACTTTCTGGAAAACACGTAAAGGGCTGCCGCTCACGAGTACGGCGGCGGTTACTGAGACCGCCGCCCGATCAGGGCGCGATCACAGGGCTGCCGCCATGCGGGGAAGGGCGGTTTCGTAGCTGAAGGAAAAAGGTCTAGAAAAGAAGAAAAAGAGATAAAAACAAAGGATGTAGGGGCTAAGTGGGGCATGCGGGATGTTAACACACACTTGGAGATATTTTCCGGATCCCGAACACCTTGCGAGGAGACTTGTATCATCATTGGGGCACTTGTTACGTTGTTATGGCAGTACAGTACCTTACGATTTTAGTGCGTACATATTGCGCCCTCGGAGAAGCGTTTTAGTCATGAAGAGGCATAAAAGCGGTGGGTCCGAGTATGGCGGTCCCGAAATGGGAAGTTAGAAGTTATACACATAATACGTCCGTGTGTTGAAATGGCGCCATCAATATTCCGTTGCACAGCAAAATGAAAAGAGAACTCAAGTGCGAGATAGACACAATAGTTTGAAAAATAAACGCTAAAATAACGAGGAATGAGACCATACCATTTGTGCGGGGATAGGAACTTACCTCCATCAACGCTCCAGACACTGTGAAAAAGTCATTTTAAAACAAATAAGAGTCTTATATATATGAAAGTGGGCCCATTTTCCCATTCATTTCTTGTGATCGATTTGATTGATTTTGAGCTGCTGGGACCCACGGTGACGGTTTCTTGCGTGAGTAGAGTCAAAATGTCCATGATGAGATATCGATCATGCCTCCACGTGCAGCACATTGACCCATGAGATCACAGGTTAGTTTTCTTTAGTTTCTCCTTTTTACCACCTTAAATTTGAAATGCTAAATACTTTGTCATGGGGGTAATTTTTGAAAATATCGGTGTTGAAAGGTCTACTAGGGGGCTCTTTGGGGTAGGCTTTGTTTTTAGGAAAAATGGTCATTTTTACGTTTTTAGGCTTTTTAAATTTAAAAACCCACGTGGGTTTTCGAGACCCGACCGCCACTGCCCGAGGTGGCGGTTACATGTTTGCCGCCACTGCTCGGGGCAGCGGTTACATGACCCGCTGCCCTTAAGCGGCGATTACACGACCGTCACCCTTAAGGTGGCGATTCTGGCCACCCCCTTGCTCGGGCGGTGGTTTTGCCTGAGAATGCAAAAGGAACCTCTTTTTGAGATTGTGTTTGTATTTTTAGCATTTCTACGTGCTTTCATGATTTTCTCAGTATTATTTGGATGCTAACTTGCTCTGTTTTGTGTGTTTTTGGGTGTATGCGGGCGAGAGAGGAGTATATTCGGTGGAGTAGAGAGAGAGCATGTGATTGGCTCCCGGGGGTACTAGATGCCCTCTCACGGGATGAGGAGGACACTCTTGGAGGTGGGATACTACGCATTTCACGCGTGCCCCACCTTACACCATCCAGTCACATTCTTTGTGACCTGTTCTCATATTGGGATGCAGATCGGAACACCTTCCGATTGCAGGAGTCCGTGGTGAGTGGACTATCACATTGGAGGATGTCTACATCATATGCAGGGGTCCCGATCATTGGGAGAGGCGACTTACCCTAAAGACAACGGGCTCATGGGCACAAGTTGCACGATGGGCCACATATATGGGAGATGTAGTCATCTCCACGAGGGTCGAAAAGAAGGGGGTGAGAGTTTGATCTATTCCTTCTTTGCCCATCCCCCTACTTAAATCAGAGCCATCGTGGGGATCCTTGCCTCGAGGGCGGATTAGGGACAAGGGAGGAGATACATTATTATCTTGCTGGTCCCCCATTATTGCACTGAGATAGAGGGGCACGGTCGGATATATGCTTGGGAGCAGACATTATTGGGACCACCTACCATGACTTATACGGGGTGTTCCATTTACGAGGCGATCATTGAGCCACCCGACTCTAGTCATGAGTTGGGTCTATGAGCATTTCATCCCTTATGGCAGGGGTGTGGAGGTGGCAGATCCTGGAGCTGTGAGGGCAGCTAGATGGATAGACATGTCGGTGCTTAGAGAACCTCATCATCCAGTTGCCTCCTTGACTACTGCCGACATGGAGGCCACACCATACCAGACTATGGCAAGCATATGGGGCGAGGAGGCTCTTACCTTGATCTCCTACTCCATGACAGGGTAGCTTATTGATAGAGTGGGGCGTGTGGAGATGCACCCCTTTGGCCGAGTTCCTCAGCAGTTTGGCCTACCATACATGGGTATGCTTCCCCAATGGTGCCGAGTATATAGATCGATTCGAGAGGCCGGAGGGGGCCTAGAGGCCGGGGTTAGACAATTGTTATTCCTGGTGTTCCTATTGCGGCCGGGAGGATAGTTCGTGCGAGAGGAGATCCGATGCACCTCGGCACCTTTACTTGGATTTCCGCGGGTCACCCACGGCGGCGATGACCCTATTGAGGTAGACTCGAGTCGAGGAGTTTACGGGGGAGGCAGAGAGGAGGAGACGAGGACGGTGATCTGAGTGGCACGATACCGAGGATATTATGCGAGTGAAGAGGGTGGCGCAGAGTGCGAGAGAGAGTGACTTTGGTTTGGAGGAGCCACTCTCCCGGTGCCATGGGGAGGATGAGTGCATTGCGGGCGTTACGTTGCTCCGGCTACGGGAGCGATCCCTCGGTCGATAGCGGCATCCGTGGCGGCCGACCCCATAGATCCATCTTGGAAGACCGGGTGATCCGAGTAAGTTACCCTCTCTCCTTCTAGTGTTTGTTTCTTTGTTAGGACCTCCTTAGTTGCTTTATCTTGTAAATTTTAATTCCTTGTTTGGTTTCTAATTTGTTTTCTCCTTTGTTTGCAAAGACCGCCGATGAGTGGCGAGATTTGATTCGCGGGGTATGCACCGACTCTGATGATCCCTATGGATAGGACCCGTGCGGGAGAGCTGTCCATGGACACTCGGGAGCCTTCGGCAGCAGTGGTAGGCATGCGGCGTCTTTTCTCCGATCCTCGGCATGTTTCAGGAGGATGGTATCAACCCGCGCACCGAGCTAGCTTGGGGTATGCAGGGCAGTGAGCATCGATGAGAGCCATTCTCGTGGTGAGCTGTGGCTACCCTTCGGAGATCTGAGCCCTCCGTGCATTCACGGCGCCGGCGTAGCAGAGTCCTAGCGTGGGCATGCACCCTGAGAGGGTCCCATAGAGATTGAGAAGCTGCTTGGCTCTCATAGATTTTTGTATGATACATTCTTTTGTATATCCCGGGCTCTTTGAGCGTTTTGACCATGCTTAGTGCATGATGGCATTGTACATAAATGTTGATCATTTATATATATATATATATATATATATATATATATATGTATATTTTTTTGGATCAAGCTTTTGGCATTGATGGCTTTGTTTCCTTTTCTAGTTTCCTTATGTATACTACGATGTATGTTTATATGATTTTTAGAATGTATGCAATGGAGAAAAAATGATACAAGTGTTTACTTCTTTTTTTTTGTATTCCATGATGCAAATACATGATAATGTAGATATAATATGATTTTGAATTTTAGCTTCTATAAACAATTTTGGATACTTCATGTTTGTTTTGGCGAAGTGATGAAAACAAACTGGTATGATGATCAGATAAACCCACCCCTACCCCCAACTCCACGCAACTAGTAAGATGCGAGGGCTTATCACCAAGAGTTGGGAAGGGCACAAGTTATGAGGTGTAGTGAAATGATAGTGATGAAAGATAGACAAAGCTTTGGTGGAACCAAATTGGGACACTACAAGCTTACTCTACCCGAGTGACTTCATAGTTTAGAATGCAACTTACTTTGCGGTTTATCTAGACTTAGATCCGTAGATGGCCACATAGTAGACAAAATCTGGGTTTTTAGGATTTTAACTCTCTTGGAATTTTGAACATCTGATTCATTTATCTTTGATTTAAGACCTCAAGATTTGGATTGTTTGCTTATGACCTTTAATGTTTGCTTGTCAAGAGGACCCCCTATACTTTGCCCCATGCTACTAGTAAGAAGCGTGGGTTTATCACCATGGACAAGGTATAGGTGAGTAAGGGCATTTCCATCCTTTCCCAACCCTACGTCACTAGTAAGAGACACAAGCTCATCACCGAAGGTTGGCGGGGCAAGGAAATGTGTAAAATTAAAATTTTCTATTTGATCACTTTTTGACTCATTTTCTTGAGTAAAATGTCAGTATATGCTTATTTCCAAAGAGAGATATATATGGGATAGATGTGACACCATGAAGCTTCTAGAACAGACCATAGGCAAGACACCTATCCTAAGAAGAAACTAAAAGTGAGAACAAGCCCGTAGATCTTGGTATGGTTACCGTTTAAGACTTTGTCATATCTAGCTTTATTTGATAAAATGATTCCGAGATAATTTGATGATATCATGAAAATGGAGAGGTATGATTAGAAAGTTTATGCCAACAACATCATGAGTTTGTAATGAATTGCTTGAGAATAAAATTCCTTGATCACTGATTTATGTAAGTGACAAGTGGACAAAATGATCTTAATCTATATGAAGATACAATGTAAATATATAAGTAGTCTTATTTTGCGTATGCGTAGAACCACTTGAGGTGCAGGGAATTGATTGTTTCACCAAATTCCTCACCTTCTAACATACATAGGAGGTATGCACCATTTCCATAGTCCTTCATGACTCGGTATGGGCCCAACCATTTAGGCCGGAACTTCCTTCCTTCGCCGGTCTTCTCTTGTCGATTCGATTTATCTCAGCCTTAGAACTAAATCACCTTCATATATGTCGCGTTCATAGACCTTCTTGTTATATTGCCGGCACATCCGGTCAGCATAGGCTCTGTGCCGCTATTCAGCATCTAACCTAGTTTCATCTAGGCTTTCTAGTTGGGAAAGACGTGCTTCTCTGTAAGCGTCTTCATCCAGAATCCCTTGTAATGAAATGCGGAGACTGGGTATTTCGACCTCAAGTGGGAGAACTGCCTCTGCCCCAAATACTAGTGAGAAAGGAGTTGCTCCCGTTGGTGTTCTTATTGAGGTTCGGTGGGCCCATAAGGCCGGATATAACTTCAAATGCCAATCTCGTTTGTTTTCTTTCATAGTTTTAAGGAGAATGGCTTTCAGTGTCTTGTTTGTTGCTTCAGCCTGTCCGTTGGCTTGAGGGTAATACAAGGAAGCCGTATGATGGCTTATTTTAAATTTATTGCATAGTTCACGAACTTCATCATTTTTAAAAGAAGTTCCATTATCTGAGATAATGACTTGTGGGATACCGTATCTGCAAATGATTTGGTTCAAAATGAACTTGGTGATTACAGACACAGTACAGTAGTAAGAGGCATAGCCTCTACCCACTTGGTGAAATATTCGGTGGCCGTGATTATAAAATTATGGCCATCTGTAGACGAGGGAGAGAATTTCCCTATCAAATCAAGACCCCATGTAGAAAAGGGCCATGGAGTAGCAATTGGTTGTAGAGCTTGTGCTGGCATATGAATCTCGTGGGAGAATTCTTGACACTTATGACACCTACGTACAAACTCCACTGCGTCGTGTTCTAGAGTGGGCCAGAAATAGCCCATTCGATGTATTTTGCGAGCGGTGGCATGGCCACCGAAGTGGCCTCCACACATTCCACTGTGAGATTTGTGGAGAATCTTCTTGGATTCTTACGTAGCCGACACGTCTCGGGGAGCATTCCATCGAATTATTTTCGGTAGAGCACTTGCTCTATGATGACGTATTTGGCTGCGATAATACGTAACCGCCTTCTTTGTTGCGGTGTAGCTCCTTCTGGATACGTATGGTCCATGATATAATTAATGATATCAGTGTACCAGGGACACTCAGAGATAGAGGGTCGGGTTTCGATGTAGTATACACACTCATCTGGAAAATTTAAATTTACTAAATCACCTCCATCTAATGGGTTATCAGCTAACCAATCTGCGATGATTTGTCCTTTAACCGACTTCTGATTTACAAATGTTAATTTGAATTCCCCCATTAAGGTTATAAAACGTCCAACCTTTTTAGACAAGGATCCTTGTGTGAGGAAAGTTCGTAAATGGTCCGTTTTTACCATGACCCTTGTTTCTTGATTCAACATATAGTGTCTTAAGCGTTTAGTAGCAAAGACTATGGCAAGGCATTCTTGTTCTTCCTGTGTATAACGTGTTTCATAGTCAAGTAATGTTCGACTAATGAAATAAATCATGCGTTCCCTCTTGTCATCGTCTTCTTGGGCCAACATACAGGCCAGCGAGACATCGGTAGCTCGTGAATACAAAATTAATGGGCGGTCTAGCTTAGGTGGCATTAGCGTAGGTGGTGATAACAGGAAATGCTTAACTACATCAAAGGCTTCATTGCAGTCTTCGGTCCAATCAATGCTATAATCCTTCTTGAGTAAATTGTTGATTGGATGAATGGTGAAACTTAAGTCTAGGATGAATCTCCAGATTGCACCAAGTTTTCCGAGAAATGACCTGATTCCAGATTCATTCGAAGGTGGGACCATTTCGAGGACAACTGAATTTTGGTTGGATCAACATCTATCCCTCGTGATGATATGATGTAACCTAGGAGCTTTCCTCCTATTACACCAAAGACGCATTTCTCTGGATTTAGCGTGACTCCAGTATTCTATTAGGCGTGAAAGAATGACGCGAGTACTTTCGGATGGTCACAACGCTTCTTGGCCTTAGCCAACAAGTCATCTACGTAGGATTCCATGATTTTATGAATTAGATCGTGGAATATATATGTCATAGCTCGCTGGTATGTAGCACCAACGTTCTTGAGACCAAATGGCATAACAAGCATAACAATAGGTTCCCCAAGGAGTTATAAACGTGGTTTTAGCTTGGTCTTGTTCAGATATTCTGATTTGATTGTATCCCGAGAATCCATCCATGAGAGACAAGAGTTCAAATCCAGTTGTTGCATCAACAATGACATCTATGGATGGTAATGGGAAGTCGTCCTTAGGACATGCTTTGTTAATGTCTCAGAAATCTATGCAGATGCGTATCTTCCCATTTTTTTAGAACAATAACGATGTTAGATACCCATTGAGAGTAATCAGTGGTTTGATGAATCCTACTTGTAGGAATTTTATTATTTCCTCTTTCACCATGAGAGCCACCTTAGGTTTCATGGGTCTTGATTTTGTTTTCTTGGTTTTGCATTAGATTTAGTGATGAGGTTGTGCACCGCAATGATGTGTAGTGCTGCGCTGTCATTTCCTTATAATTAAATGCAAAAATCTTTACGATGTTCCTTAAGGATCGAGTGTGTATTTCTACTTCTTAAGGGTTAACGAGGACCTAATTTTAAGATTTTGGTTCATCCTCCGTTCGATGTTAACATCAATTTTTCTTTGATTAAAGAGGCATTACCCTCTTCAAATTCGGAGTGGGTGGAGGTAAATCCAAATCGTCCCCACTTTCACCGTGTATACGCTAGGTTCCATCATGGGATTTCTGAAGTAGGAAGATGAATGTGGAATTAAGGATACATCTCTCCTTGTAATGCCGCATAGGCGTTTAAGTAATTGAGTGGTCATATCAGTATCAATGTGATCTAGGATAATAGACTTGTTTTCATTTCCGTTTAAAAGAGAATTTGTCGTTGCTTTTATCAATGGTTCATCACGAAGGGATACCATGAAACGGGTATCTTCTAACTTACTGTTTGGAGTAAAGCGTGATGCCGAGGTTGCTATAGAATCGGTGAGAAGATTGTGTTCTCGCGGGATTGCTTCAATTGATATGAAGTCAAAGTCCTTGCTTAAATCTAATACAGCTGTTTTGTAAAGTTGTAAGTGCTCGGCTTTGGTTTCATATATCTTAGAGACTTGGTTTGCTACCAATTGTGAGTCTCCTAACACTCTGATGTTATTAATACCGATCCTCTTGGCTAAAATGAGGCCAAGGAGGAGGGATTCGTACTCAGCGCCATTGTTTGTACATTCGAAATTGAGTTTGAAGGTGAATGGTGGGACCTTTCCTTGGGGAAGTAAAGATTATACCTACCCTGCTCATCCAATGGCATCTAGCTCCATCAAAATGGAGTGTCAATATTTATTTGGGAATATGGATCTTTGGGATATTTGTTGTGTTTGCGCATTCTACTTCCACCATACGAGAGATCCTCTGCTGGAAGAGAACCAACACCTAGGGAATTTCTCATGCCCACAGAATCAAATGGTAAGAACATTGGTAGATCATGTTCCAGTAATTTGATGATTTTTGCAGTAGTTCCTAATGATACCATTTCTACAATGTTAGCCTCATCTTTTGAGGCTAGGATTGTCTTGACTAGATTCATAGTCTCAAGATCCGTTGTAGGTATCAAACTTCTCCCCGGTTTTACGTCGTGGGTTTATTAAGTTGGTTTGTTGGAAGTTCAAATTCGAGTGCACACACGATCTTTTCTTTAAGTCGGCTAGGTGTATATCGAATGGCTTTGGATCACCTTTGGCTACAAACACCTTTCCTAGATGCAAGAATCTTACTTCTTGGAATAATGTAGAAGGGATTGCCTTCATACGGTGTATCCATGGTCGGCCGAGGATCATATTATAATTAGTTTCCCGATCTATAATATAAAACTCAGTCAGGATTGTTTTGGGTCCTAAGGTGACCGGTAGTATTATAGTTCCAATTGAAGTGGCTTTAAGGCTATCATAGCCTCTCAATGTATTTCGAGTGGTGGAACAATTTGTTTCCCCATATCCTAATTTTTGAAGGAAAGAGAAGGGGACTATGTTAACTGCGGCCCCATCATCAACCATTGCTCGTTTTACGTAGTTATTATAAACCCATACTTGTAAGTGTAAGGCTGGATCGCCTCTACGTGTAATTTCAGCATCTGTAGGCATTTTACTTATTTCGAATATGAATTCGACATCCTTATCCAGCTGCCCCGGAGGATGGATATCAAAATCTACGTGGTTCACTTGTGTTTCAGGAGGCGGAGTGATATTAATTAGATGACCTAAACCTAATGCCTCTAGAAGAGCAGCTCTGTGGGTAGGGGAATTCTTCAGTAAGTCCAAAAATGAAATGTGCGAGAAGGTTTTTGTTAGGTCGTTAATTAAATCGTAGGCACCTACGGAGTTTTTCTACTATTTGTTGACTCTTATCATTTTACAGCGAGATGACTTGGGCTTGGTTGAGAGAAATACTCTCATGTTCTTATTATAACCCGATAGGTAGTTTAGCATCTAGTTCTACTAAACTAACTATCTTGGGTCTCGGCTGATTTCCTAATTGTGGCGCAACTGATGGATTTAGTGAAGTCGAGGCTTCATGATCATTATTTTCCGTCATTACGCTTTCGTTTGTCCCATTTAGATTTAGCCTATTGTTATCGCGATTTGGGAGTGGATCGTTAAAGATCTTGAGGGGAGCGATCGAGGGGAAACTACCCCTATGAGCATGCACAGTGGTGGTGACACGGGATCTCGCAAAAACAAATCATGAAGAAGCTGTCTTTGTTCTTCTGGAAACGTTGCATGAATTTATTGTAGTCACGGCACGTTCTAGTGTCATGACCTCGAATTTTGTGGAAACCACAATATGAATTGGGATTGTAATTCCTGGTTTGTTGGTTTGGTGTATATTGTGGCCTAAAATTCTGATTAAACTGTTGCCTATTAGGATTAAAGTTTTGCATTTGTTGTTTCTGGCTTTGATTTTGGTTTTGATAACCAAATGAGTTTTGGCTTAGACCCTGTGTGGGATTTCACCGTTTTTGTTGTTGTTGAGGATGATTAAAATCCACTGTATTGATTGTGGGGGTAAAGTTATTGTTTCGTTGATTGTTCATTGGTAATGAAGTATTCACAGTATTTACCTTTTTAGGCTGATCAGTTACTCCATCTGTTGTCACCCCACGATTTTTGTTAAGGATTTTAGGTCCTTGATTGACGTTCGTGGTAATAGGATAAGTTGTAGTGTTCTGGCTGGAGGTGATTAACCTCCCGTTTGTTCCATAAGTCTTACGACCACTATCAATTGCTGCTTGATCTATTCGAAGAGCGCTCTCAAGTACTTCATCATAAGTTCTTAGTGGGAACTTCTGGACTTCTTCCTTCACCTCTCTGCTGAGAGAATGAAGGAATAAATCACATAGTTCCATCTGATCCATATTTGGAGCACTTGCCGAAGAATAAAGAACTGTATGCCACCTTTGGATGAAATGGGCGACAGATTCATTGTGTTCTTGTTTAATGTGCAAGAATTCCCTGATTCCTGTTCTTAACAGTTTGTTCATGTCGAATGCTTTGATGAACTCTGAAATGAGTTGTTTAAATGAATGGATTGAAGCCTCAGGTATTCTATAATACCAATCAAGAGCGATGCCTTCCAAAGTTTTGGGGAATATTTTAGCAACGACCCCATCCCAAGGGAGTAATTCTCGTATGGCTGTAGCGTAAGCCTTGATATGTGTGTTTGGATCTCCCTCACCTTTGTACTTGGGTAAATCGGGAAGGGGTCTTGGAAGCATGATGCTTCATATGGTGAAGTCTAAGGGCTCTTTCAAATATTCTGAATAAGTCCCTATTGCATAGGTTTCGACCATTGATGGTGCTTGTTGAGGGAGTGGTGGTGGGATGGGTTGTTGATATGGTGCAGCGTATGCATTGGCAGGGGCATAAGGAAGTCCCTGTGTTTGAGAAAAAATGCCGGGAGAGGAGAACATATCCCCTTGTGGTGACTTGGAGTACATGTTTAAGTATGACGGGGTATTGTCCAGGAATGGATTGTTTTGTACTAGACCGGGAGGAACGGTGTTAGAGATGATGGGCCTAGTTGGTGCTTGTTGTGGATACTGAGGAGGCATGCCTAACGTGCCTATTCCTGTGAGGAGGTCTACTTGGCTAGGATGGTGTGGAGGATTGGAACTCCCTGCTTGCATGAATTGTGAATTTTGACTTGCTTGGGCAAGTTCTAACCCTCTCACTTTTTCTACTAACGTTGAAATGACTTCATTTGGTGAAGTCACGATATTCTGCCTTGGTGGCGTTTGTTGTATACCATGGTTTTGTATAGGCATGTGATATCCTGCTATGAACTGATCACTATCTTGCCAAGTTTCTCCGAGAGTATTTCCTATATGCAAGTGGCATAGAGGTATTTTCTTGAAAAGAGACCTCGGGTTGTGGTTGTAAACCTCCTATAGGTGGGTACATACCCCGAGAGCGTTGTTCACTCCTAGGATAACGTATTGACTGTTCATCATCTAAGACTAGGTATGGGTCTGATTGTCTACTAATTTGTGGTCTAAGTAGCATCTGAGGAGATGAACCAGATTCTCCAGTAAACGTCATATTATTCGAGCCTGAAGGCTCTGTTTGTTGTTTTTGAGGGAACTGATCTAACTCCTCAGTTTGAAAAGATGAATTATATCTGATTTTTGGAGTTTGTGTTGACAACTGATTAGTTGAGTAGTTGTCACCCCATACCGAGAGTGAGGGTGATGATTGCCTATTCTGTTGGGCGTAGTATGCCTCAAGACCCAAGAGGGGTCTGCCATATGCATCGAATCCCGACATATTCGGGGGGTATATGAATACCCACGAATAATGGGAAGGAGTGAAGGTGGATGAGATAAGATGAAACTCTCAAAGAGAAGGTGAAACAGTTGTTGGCTTCATGTTGTGTTCATCAATTTTGTTGGTGAAGGTGATGTGAAGGCTAATGAGATGGAGAGGCAGTGAAAGCTTGATTGTTTGTTTCATGTCAAAGTTCACCAATTTTGTATGCCGGAAAAGTGACATGCGGCGTGGGAATCTACAAGTAACTCTTCTTCTCGTACCCGACCTCCCGAGGTCGTGCCAAGACAACTTGATGGGGATGGGGTATGCGTGGGATGTGGAAAAGACAAACTAGTTAGGCAATCTAATGTCTTCAATATGCACTAGTGGAATTTGTGAATATAAGGAAAAGAAGGCCCTTCTAACCCGAACTAGTGTGATAGATCGGTCAACAAGGATGATTGTGAAGGCTCCAGATCAATATGGAGCTCGGTGTGATTCAATCTATGGTTTCGTTAGGCTACGGGATTTGTGGATCGCAACCGTAGACTCTTGGTTGTTGTGGTTCTCTGCTATGGTCATGTATGAAATCAGTCCCTAATCCCTAGTATCAATAATCATATGCTTTTTCAGCCTCTATATTTAAAATTAATAGTGTGCGATCTTCTTAGAGTACCTCACAGGCGTTCTTGCAACCTAGATTCTTAGGTCAGTATCTATATCTAGAAGAGTTTCTCTGCGCATCTGGTGTGGGACAAAGGATCACAACCAAAGGTTTGTTCTCTTCGAACCCTTCTACGAGTCATATGAATGTTTGCCTAGGGTAATCTATAGTTCGGTTTATTTGACCAAAATGTGTGTGCTTGGTCGTCTTCTATATTTAATCCCCTCAAGTTTGAGAGCTGATCATTGTTGTTTGGAAGATTTGGATTCTAAGATTTGGTCTATGTCAACTATTCTTTGTGACGAGATTGGGTTGAGGCACAATTGGCTCAAATACGTATTCTCTGGGTTCCCTAGGTCCCGTGATTGTCATACAAAACAATAATGTAAATCTAATTGCAACAAAGTGAATTTTAACTACGTGAAGTGAATCTAGAACATATATAACTTCTATTTTTGTATTTTCTGAGAAACCTTAAGAATTTAAGAAAGCAGCTATTTAAAATATCTAGAATTGACAACTAAAATAACAACTTAAAACAAACAAAATAACCGAGTGTAGCTATTTGTCTATGCAATTTGTAGATCTATTCTAAACAATGAAATAACTTGCCTAATCTATTTGCCAGACTCTCGATCCTACCTCAGAAGTGAGGAGTGAATCATAGTTTCTCAGAAACTATCAATCCCCACAGCTTCCCTAGCAATATCGAAAGTAAACTTGACTGAAAAGAAGTGATTATCTACTCTATTTGATATATTTCTAACTTAGAACTTTGAAAGCTAGAACCTGGATTTTGCAGAACAGTGGCGAATCCAATGGTGTGTGTGATCTTGTCCCCTCAGTGTGATCTCCTCGTTCCTTCGTGTTCACGTGAATCCAGAAAAGCGTGTAATGCTAGCATCAACAGAAGTAGATATTGGGACAAAGGCAGCTCAGAATACAGACTGAATATAATGCGAGTAGGAGAGGGATAGCGCAAGAGTACAGAGCTTGGCTTATGCAATTCCTAGCGGGATCTATTGCGAGTCATGGAACATAAAGCGTCGTAACACGAAACTATCTTGTTTTGAGGAGAAAACCGCAACTTTAATGGCTTCCTAAGCTATTCTATTTCAATGGATTGGATAAAATAACAACAGTGCTTGCACAAGATGGATATGTGGCTTACCAATAGCTAAACAATGCTAACTAAGCATGTAATGAATTGAAACTATGGCTTCTAAGCGAAGTAACAGACTTAACTAATGAAATGAGAAGACGAGAGAAAAAAATGAGAGGCCATTTGCTTGAGCACAAGCCATCTATTTATAGCATTTCATTCACCCAAAGATCAAAACCAAACTGAACTCTAAAACTATAAACAATGGCCAAACACTATTCCAGGGGACCAAAAACATAAATGCAAGCCCAAGGCGGTAAAAAAAGCTGGTGAATCGTTGATTTTTACGTGAGTCGCGTTAAAAATGCTTTCTGGAAAACGCGTAAAGGACCGCCGCCACGAGTAGGCGGCGGTTACTGAGACCGCCGCCCGATCGTGGCGGCGGTCACGAGACTGCCGCCCATGCAGGGCGGTGGTTTCGTAACTAAAGGAAAAAGGTCCAGAAAAGAGGAAAAGAGATAAAAACAAAGGACGCAGGGGCTAAGCGGGGCATGCGGGATGTTAACGCACACTTGGAGATCTTTTCCGGATCCCGAACACCTTGCGAGGAGACCTGTATCATCATTGGGGCACTTGTTACGTTGTTCCGGTAGTACAGTACCTTACAATTTTGGGTACGTACAAGTAACTCCTATTATTATGGAGATATAATCTCCAAAAATATCTATGTAGTTTTGATTTTTACTCACATAACAATACACAACTCAAATAATAAGAGTTGTTTGAAATAACTCCAAACTAATATTGTTATTGAGTTGTTTATTCAACAACTCTTGAAAAAATTTACAAACTAACAATTAATTTTTACAATAATAATTTACTACACGTAAAGTATCAAGCACCGTGTGAGAACTAACCATTGAATTCCTAATATTCCCCCTTAGTGTGAACATGGGAAAACTTACCGTTTATCGCAACATGTTTCAAAGCTTGCTCATGATATGGATGGTTTCTAGTACAATACCAACAACCTTTGGATGGTTTTCAAGTGGTTAACCAACTGACCACACAATATATGGTTTTTAGGAAAATACCAACAACCTTTGGATAGGTTTTCCAGTGGATTATTAACAACCAAAAATATGTCTTTGGTTTCGGGATAACCAACAAACCTTTGGGGTGGTTTTCAAAATGGATAACCAAAAACCATAATATCATGATGTTATAGTATTATCATCAGCTCTCATCACATTCTTCCATAAGGGGTTACTCAAGAAATATGCTCACACATTACAAATAGAAAAATGGAAACTGGAAATGGAACATTGGTGTCATAATCCCCCGACAATGTGAAATTTCCACTTATTTCATAAACAAAATAGGAAGAATGAAATATGAAGCACACCACATGCAATCTGTTGAAAGAAAACACACTTTGAAAAATATGTCACCAAACCTTCATGTGGCCTTGTCGTTTGGGCGACGAGAGGTCACCGTCGACCTCAAACCTTTGATACCTCCATCCTCGAATGGTTTATTGCTAACTTAACCAGATTTGATCATGAGGCTCAAATATATTACCTCAACTGGATGTCGATTCCACCAAAAAATCATCCGTAAGGCAATTTTTTTGTTTTGTTTTATTTTTGTACTTTTACAATGACTCAATTTTGTAACTTTTACAATGACATAAAAATTGCACTCATTATCCTATTATTCACCTAAAAACACTTATTGAGATGAGACAATGATTATACACTGGCACTTAGGTAAAGACTTTACTTTAAGTGACACGAAAATAAAAATTATGACATAGTGACTTGGACACAATAAACTAATATTTAGGAATGAGGGATTAGACTGAAAAACTACTTTTTCAATGTAAAAAAACAAAAAAAAAAACTATTTGACAATAACTTAACAATGATTTTTATTTAAATAGATTTTACACTAATACCTATTGTCTAGAAAGTAATATTTAATTACTTTTTACACATAACATACCAAAGTTTTATATCCTTCGATGACATTTATTACCACACTACGAGACTTCTATAGACCATACAATGGAAACAAAATGAAGTGGTAAAAATTAATTAAACATTAAATATAACCCCTATTAACTAAAACATGACTAAGGATTTAGATAAAGTCCTAGCATACGATTATTATAACTCTAAACTGATGTAAACCTAGATTTCATGAGCATGGATTCTATCATTGAAGTCACCTCTTTTTCAAAATAGATAGCTAGTGCAATGAAGGAGAAAACCAATACGAGTTTCAGATGACAACATATATTTAAAATAAATTTATCAAACCAATATGGTTGAGATAGGGTGTGGGAAGATTGTAGTGGAAGATAGGGTGTGGCAAGGCTAGAGAGAAATATTGAGATTGGTATAACATAGATAATTTCCAACCAAATGGAAAACAAATCAGAGATTGGTGCAAAATTAAACTAGAAAAATCTTGACTACCATTGTGAGTTGGATAAGCACGTTCTCCTTTGGCCCAATAGATAGACCTATTATCTTCACAGCCAATGATATTGATACAATCCACATAAATTTTTGATGATGAATCTCTCAAAATTGATTATTTGCAAGTTCTTTACAAAATCCAATGCAATTTCTATGGGAAGTTGTCCATTTGATATTTCACCATAGTATTTTACAAAGCAAAATTTGTAACTGTGCATTTAACTTTCTGAAATTTTTAGAACCTTGATTTGTTTTAGATTTTTCTCAAAAATTAAAACTGGGTTGTTCTAAACATTTTACTATATAGTCACAACAAGCTTATCGTTAATCCTAATAAATATTACAGAATTCAAAATCTGATTTTTTTGGAAAAAAAGAAATTTCTCAATCATTTTTATTTCAATATAAGAATCATTTGATTTATATATACATGAACACTTACAAAACAACACCGCCCCTCCACAATCATTCCATCCGGAAAAATAAACAAAATCCACACCTGCTCTAATACAAAATATTAGAGAAACCTTTTTACATAGAAAAATAATCACTTCTCTATTAATCATATGGATTCATACAAAATAAATAGGAGAGATAAATCCTATGATTATGGAGATATAATATCCAAAAATATATAAGTAGTTGAGATTGTTACTCACGTAACAATATGCAACTCAAATAATAAGAGTTGTTTAAAATAAATCCAAACTAATATTTTTATCGAGTTATTTATTTAACAAATTTTAACAATATTTACAAACTAACAATTAATTTTTACAATAATAATTTACTACACATAAATTACTAAGCAACATGTGAGAACTAACCATTGAATTCCTAATGAGTGTCAAGTAAACTTTATTGTTTTCGAGCCATCGCTTTGTTTGACAAGAGTGTTACCGAGTGTTTTATTTCAAGTAAGTTAGCTAAAAATTTATATAAGAAATATGGATTTATTGAAAACACTTGGACTATCCAATATGAGAATGATGTTGTTCATACGGTGAACTAATATTTGTTTGAAGCAATATTGGAATTACCTAGTTTTACCACTGAACTTAACCTTTATGTGACTCCTTTAGGGTCTTATGACATCATAATAGGAGTAAACTGGTTGTCCAAACACAATTAAACAATGTGTTTTCACCAAATCCTTGCACTTCTGAATGGCACGAGAATGAATAATGACATTCGGTGTGATTGGGACACATGGGATCACCTCTCAAGCTATGGGACTTGGGCTCGAGGTGAACCTCCAGAGAAGTCTAGCTTCCTCTTCCAAAACTAAATACAACATCTTCTAATGTAAAAAATGGCTAACTAGTCCTATGCTAACATTTCATGGGATTAGGGAAAGAGATTTGCAAGGAAATGAAACCTATGCTAGAAGTGGTGATGCACCAATTTAGGGAATGTTCAACATCTGGAAGGGTTAATGTGGGAGTGAGGTTTGCATCACCGACCACCTTCACCTATAGCAACTAGAAAGGGTACAAAATACCACAAACCAAGGGCAGACGTTCCTTTGTTAAACTCAAGTATACACAAGGGTAGATCAAATCCGATACAACACAATTAATTTATCAAAATTAAAACACACATGCATATAACATCTATTTATGTGAGTAGGGACAATAATGACATAAAAATTAATGCAGAAGGAAAACGAAGTCTTCACAACTGGCATAAAATATTGTAGTATTATTCCTTCACAGCATGAAATAGACAACCTGAAATAAAGGTAAGTTAATCACTATCACTAAGGAATGGTAAATTCACAAAGTAAATGCTAATTAACATTCAACACAATAAATCATATTTTTAACAACAAGGTGTAACTTTGAATATAATCAAAGGGTTTTTGGAATCTCAGAATCACTCTTCCAAGCTTGAAGAGCAACTTCTCTAAAAAATAATCTATATCATAAATAATGGAAGCATTCCACTATTTATAAGTTCCTAAAAAGTGAGCCATTATAGCTGGGCCCTTAACTAACATTTAACTAAAAATAGAAATGTCATTAATATCAAGGAGCATGCTCCCATGAAAATAACGAATTTTTCGCAAGTGCTTGACTGGACAACCCTACAACTTTGACCAATTAGAGCTTGGACTTGTCCTTTCATGGCCGCTCAACTTTGGCTTGCTTCATCTACATCTCCCTTACCAACAAGATTTTGTTGTCCTTCCTCCCATACAACCATTTGGTGTCTGTACTCGAAGAAGCACTTGATAACCCCATAAGTTTCTTCATCTCCAAGACCACACGCATAGTGATTCACTATGTCTGCTTTGTCACGATCTCTTTTGTGTTCCTAGCTGGAAATCTTCGAAGTTTATTTGTAAGAATCTTTAGTCTCCTTGTGAAATTATGACATAAGACTAGTCGATCAATCGAGTCACTATTGAAATTCTTGGTGACCTCATCATCATGCTTCACCAAATCTTTGAAATTTTCCTTAATCTGATCCTTAGGAAGAGCATCGATATTTTCATTGAAGAATTTTTAATTGGCGTTGTCAAACTACTCGAGATGTCATTGAGGCATCTGTAATCTCTGCTAGTTTCTCCTCCAATTTCTTAATCGAGATCTTGTAATACGTGACACCTTTGGAATTCCATGGCCTTTTGATATTCAAATAATTTAGAGGCATCATCGATCACCTCTTCTGAAGAAGCATGTCGAATCCTCTTCTCTAATGTCACTCCATGTTGCCAAAGTTGAATTTAAATTATTATTATCTTGAGAGAAGGATTCGTCCATCTTGAAATGGCGCTTTTTCAACTTGCAAATTATTATATATCTCAACTACTTCCTTGACCATCCACTCATTGATATCCCTTTACGGCCTAGCTTCTTGAGCTCATGATAAGAAATATCATTGATTGTAGATGAAATTGTCATATCCGAAGTAGTTGAGACTTGATGGATGGAGGGGTTGGGTTACTTTATGCTATGCAACAATGTAGTGAGTTGCTTGACCTTGGCCTTGAGCTCATCCTTGGTGGCCTTTTCTTTGTAATATTTCTCCAAAAGGGCCCCAAGAGCAGTTTGCACATCTTATTTGGCTCCTTCATGAATAGCCTTCCCCAATGAGAATTTTGATATCTAGTAATCTGCTGCTGTGATTGTTTCTTTAGTTTTCCCCTCAACGAGGGTGGCCACCTCTATCACACACTCTCCAGATGAATTAACCGTCAGACTTGATATGGTTCTCAATATTTTGGCTTCTCTCTTGGGCATAGAATCCAATATGCTGAGATCTATAACATCCCCCAGAGGAACCTTTTTCTTTTGCTTGGGAGTTTGTCTAAACAACCATTCTGGTATGGCTAGAGCTGATGAAGATGGAGTGGCAGATCCAATACCTAAAACATCGGTTAGAGAAAGATCACTAGAAATACTAGCTGGTATTTGAGCAGAGGTAGCAATGATGGAAGGTGTGGATGTAAGGACATCCATAGGAATTGCTAGAGCAATGCTAGGGGTTGTGATTGAAGAAAATGGAAGTGTTAAAGGAATTGAAGAGGAAATGGGTGACCCATTATTTTCCCTAGTTGATAGAAGCTGGAAGTGATGAGAATACTTGGGCCATAGCGAGGGATGGGAAAGAAGGAATGATGGTGGAAGTGGAAAGAACTTGTATTGGAAGTGATAATGGAGGAAGGAGAAGATGTGATGGATCCTAGATGATACTAGGAGTGTCACTGACTTCAACCACTTCTATCACAGGCACTGTAGGAGATATAATCTTGGAAACGAGAAGACTTGGAGAGAGATGAGCCATCAACAACAAATGAAATATTCTTTGGAACTATGGGAGCCTTTTAAGCTGACCTTTTTCCCTTAGTAGGTGTTGGTTGGTTTATTACTGGTATAGCCCCTATATTTGTAGGTTGATTTTCCCCTTTAGGTGAGATTCCCAAGGTGGCAAACCAACTGAAATTCCTCTTTAAAATGGGTCCCACCCTCTCCTGGTGTATTCTTGCATTCTTACACATACCAATCAATCCATGTCAACGGTTGATTGAAAACATTATCGTTCTTTTATGAAGAATCCAAAACCTCATCATTATCTTGCATATCCTTTGGCACATCTGCTAAACCAAATTACCAAACTTCATCAAGAGTTAATCTTTCATAATACCTTTGTCACACGATGTATTCATCCCAACAATGAATCTAGATATCTTCCAATTGGGGCACGTGGGAACTGGACCGACCTATTTCCCCAAACTTACCCCAATAATCAAAATTAGTCTATAGGTGAAAATTCGCAGGTTACCTCAGCCATTTCTGCATCAACATTTTTTTCCTTGTGAATATTTGGGAAAGAATACCTTCTAATCGAAACAAGGAAATGCATTCTTGCTTTGTGATGCTTATTTTGGATTCGATGATAATCCAAAAAATGTCGAACTAATTCCAATAGAATCCATTTTTCAGTGGGACACCTTGGCAATTTTCTTGGGGTGCCTATGAAACCTGGAACTCGGATGTAGGTGAAAGTAGGAAAGTGGAAGTAGATTGCTCCCCATTCTCAAACTTCCTGGAAATCCTCATCAGAAATCCTCCGATTATATAGTTCTTTGTCAAAACGATAGAGGACGACAGTGAAGAAATCATCATTGACTCTGCTAAAATTCCTTCTTCCCTCATCCAGAGTGAGTTGGGGATAAAATTCATATATTTGAGAGGTGCTGCAAACACCCTTAGTATTTAAACCCATAAAATCTCCACATAGCAGTAGCTACATATACCAGGAAAGATGTCATGTAGAAGGTTTTGTTTCTGACACTCTACCCAATTGATAGTGAATGGTGCTACTAATGTGCTCCCCCCATCGGATAAACTCATCATTCTTCTTGATAGTTGTGATGTACAAAAATAGTTGTGATGTACAAAAACATCCATTCCTGGAATTCCTTTATAGAAGGAAGACCTGAAACTCTTCTTAACAACACAATAAGATCGTTGACTTCTGAATAAAATCGATCGATGCATAGTTTTGGGTAATTTGGTGAAATTCTTAGCCAAATAGGATTTCATCATAATCTTTGAGCATACTTCATCTTTCTTATCCCAATGTTCCACTACTATTTCTAGTGAAATTTTGGCATAATCTTGAATGTCGGGAAGTTTAAGTAGATCCTTGAAGAAATCTAGGTCCAAACGGATTACCACCTTATCATCACTATCCCTAACTGACATGGAGTCTTCGTCAAAGTGGACTGTTGCAGCTAAGAAAATTTTGGGAAATGCATAGATGCGGGAAAACTAGTGGCAAGGAAAACCCACTTTATGCATAGATGGCTGCATTCATGGTTTCTTGTTTGGAGCCTTTAATCTACCCTAGAAATTGGGAAGATCAATTTATCCTAGATAAGTGTCCCCAATATTTCCTAAGTCGGAGGGATGGAAGGATTGGGAGCAACCCCAAGAAATGAGTATTTCATCTTCTCTTTTCCATTTGAAGTGGAAGGACATCGATCCTATTTTTGGGAGCTGATATTGTATAAATTCCAAAACATGAAAGGAAACCTACGAAATTGCAGAACCAAAAGTTCTAAAAGAAATCACCGAATCGAAATCTTGAAAAATTTCTCTTAAGGAGTTTCAATGAAATCTCTACGAAACTAAATGTTCGAAGGAAATCTACGAAACCAATTTTTCTAAAAGAGTTTCCCAAAGTGGAGGTTCGAAAACCTAAAATCAAAAAACCTCGAAATTTCGAATGAAAAAGTTAGAAAGAAATTCTAGAAGGAAAATTTAGAACAATTTTTTTGCTTAATGAACTTCCAAAGGAGTTCTCCGAATGATTCTCTCCGAACAAGTCTAAGGAATTTGTAGAACAATGTTAAATCACAAAATATGGAACATGAGAAATGAAAAGAAGTATGTGAGGCCTAAGAGAATCCTTTTCAACGACTTCAAATACCTAGATAAAACTCAAAAAATGAAACATGGTGAACCAAAGGAGAGACATCATAAAAACACAGAGGAAACCAAAAGGAAAATCAAAATGAGAAGGAAACAAAGGAAAAAGACCTAAAACCAAAATAATATAAACAAAAACTATACCTTGAAAATGACGTCGTAAAGTACAAGAATGGAATGTCAGAGCAAATGTGTCGGGTAAAAATTACAAGTAAAAATCTGAGTTTAAATAAAAATCTCAATATTAATGGTAAAAATCTGATCCATATGGAGGTAGGTGAAAATTAATTATGCACACTATCTCAAAGTGCGAAACACGAAAGCCCAAAATTATGAAAATTTGGGATTTCGGACTTGAAGGTTGGGAAGCAAAAAAGACAAATTAGCGATGGAAAAATCCAAAATCGAAAACCGAAAGTTTGAAAATTTGGGCTTAGGGACATTTGGACTCGGAAAAATTCAAGTGAAAATCCTAAAAATGACTCGGAGAACTTTAAAACCCAAAACCCAAAAAACCCAAAATTCAGGTTTTGAGACATTGGACTTCGGAAGTTCGAAAGGGATTTAAACAAAAAGGGCCAAAATCTGAAACCCAAATGCCCGAAAGTCTAAAAATTCAGACTTTTGGAGTTTCAGACTTTAGAAAACTTCAAGAATTCTGAATCCGAGCTAAAAACTTGAAAAAGGAAAAACTCAAGCTCTGAACATTTGAAAATTTTAGATCTCGGCCTTAGAAAAAATCACGTGTGAGGACTTCTTTAAAAACATTGTGCGACACATAACTTCCTTAGGGTGGGTTAAATGGTTAACACAATGGATTTATTTGAGTAGCATATAATATCTTGATGATATGTAGAAAACAACAATTATTCGAGCATTAAGAGTGATTTGAAGTTAGAAAAATATCGTGGCAATGCATCTAAAGAAAGTGAGAAATAAAGGCTTTATGTTGTATGCTATTAAGATCTCAAATTTTATTTAGGAAGGTAAGAATTATTTGGAATATTTTCCACTTTTACATGAGTTTAAGGATATCCATTTGGAATAATTTCCGACTTCCTCCTAAAAGATAGTTTGACTTCACAATTGACATTAAACCAGGAACATAACCAATATCAAGAGCACCTTATAGAATGACGAAAACAAAGTTGATTAAACTGAAATGGAAACTACATGAAATCTTGTCAAAAGGATTAATCCAACATAGTGTGTATCCTTAGGAGCACTAATAATTTTTGTTAAAAGTAAGGATGAAATGTTAAGGTTATGCATTAACTGTCGCATCTATAAAAAATTAATGATAAAGAATAGGTATATTATGCCAAGAATTGATGATCTCTTCGATTAGATGAGAGATTCATCTATTTAATTTAAGATTGATTTACAATCTAGTTATCATCAGTTAAGAATAAAAGATGAGGATATTCAAAAATAACATTCAAGACATGCTTATGGGAATTATGAGTTCACTATTTTTCCATTTGGACTCACTAATGCACCAACAACATTTATGAACCTTATGAATAACATTTTTCAAGAATACTTAGATAAGTTTGTTCTAGTTTTTCTTGATGATATTTTGATTTACTCAAAGAACGTTGATGAACACAATGAACACTTAAGAATAGTGTTGGAAGTATTGAGAAAAAGGAAACTCTATGGTAATATTTCAAAATGTTCCTTTTATCAAAGTGAAGTACAATATCTTGGCCATATCATAAATAGGGATGGGATTTCTGTTGACCCATCAAAAATCAAAGCTATTATTGAGTTACCAAAACCTAAAAACATGCATGAGGTAATAATTTTTATAATACTAGATGGGTACCAAAAAAATTATTAAATACTTTTCAAGAATGGATAGAGTAATTACTTCATTGCAGAAAAAGTATAAATTTTTATATGGATTGAAAAATATGAGAGTGAATTTAAGCTGAATAAAATAAAAAAATTACATCTATACCTATATCAAAGGTTCAAGATTCGAAAGGAAGCTTTACCATGGTTATTGATGCCTCAGGTAAAGGATTGAGTGGAATAGTTCTTTAAAATTACCATGTAATTACATACAAAAGTAGAACACTAAAGGTGCATGATCGAACTAAGATCCCCATGACTTAGAGGTTATTTCTATAGTCCATTTCTTACAATTCTAGAGGAATTATTTGTTAAGAAAACTATTTGAACTGAAAATAAATCATTTAGGGCTAAATTACATTTTTACGCAGCCCAAATTAAATGCAAGACATCATAGGTGGCTGAAATTTCTATCCCAACATGAATTTGATATTAGTTACATCAAGGGAAAATAGAATCAAGTGGTTGATGTTCTAAGCCTTGGAAAGCATATTTCCACAATTATAACCTCGAACTAGAAACTTATGGAAGAAGTTAAGAACCAACTTCAAGTTTATTCTTATTGTTAACAAGTGAAAACTACATTAAAAATAAATCCAAATAATAGAAGGTATAATGGTTTTAGGTTCAACAATGAAGGAATTTTATGATTTAACAATGGAAAAATGTATGGATTTTCACCTTGTTTTTCGTGCATCAACCATTTCTTCTTGACATGTGTCAATGTCCCCTCTTCTGTCACACATCAACCACACTTTGTTGACATGTCTCAACCATGCATAAGTCATTATCTCTTATCGTGCATGAATGAATTCATGTTGATGTGTGATAACCATTCTTCTTGACACACGTCAATTGCCACTTCTTGACACATGTCACCACTTTCTTCTGCACCACTTTCTTCTTGTCACACAATCATTCCATCTTGATGCACGTCACCACTTCCCTTCTTATCGTGTGACAACATTTCTTCTTGTCATTGAAAATCATTCCCTCGTTCAACGGTGACTCTCCATGTTCTTGTCGTCAGTCAGTCATCAGTGGTGGTTACTATTGACCATCAACAAGGAGTTTCAGATATGGCTCGACATTAATGACATCGTATAGGGTAGCTCAACAACCAGATTAATGAGGTATGGACACCCATGTTTCACCATGCAAGAAAAGTACCATTGGAAAGTGAACTAAGTATGGTTACCCATACCTCCGTATGGGAAATTAATGAAAGATGTCAGTTGGTAGCTCCTTTTCTCTATATATATGTAATTTCCCCTTCATTTGGAAAGAGGAGACATTCTGGAATGTAAAGGAACTCCAAAATTGTTCCAACACTTTTGTGAGTTGCAGCCTTGAATTTATGCATTTTTGTAAAGGATTCTTTCCTTGTGCCTATATTGTAATGGATTGTGCATCATTTTAAGCAATAAAATTAGTGTTTTGTGGCTTTTTTCCCTAGCTTGATTTATATTGCATTTTTTCCTTTCATTGCATTTTTAGGTATATTGTGCATATTTATATTCTTTTGCAGGATCTAAATTTGTTGTGCTCCATGAAATTGGAGGTTTGAATGTGTTTTTGGATTGTGGCACTTTTTCTACCCTCTTCTACCTCATTTTCCTTCCATTTTCACTCACTAAGAATATCTCCTAGTCTTTTTTTTGGTGTTATCACCTCCCTTAGTTTAGGATTTTATCTTATGCATCTCTTTCTTCCTTGGTCCCTTGGAAATTCTAGGTTAGTGTTAGAATAGTTACATTTCCCTTTCTAGGAGTAGTTTTAGCATTAGAATAGGTAGAGGAACCAACCTTCTCTAGAGGTTTGTCTCTCATTTTGAGGGTCCCACACCTTGAGACAATCCCATGTTAGTCAAAGTAGGGTTTTGTAATGTGCAAATCCTAGGGTGCTACTTTTTCGACATAACAATTTTTGGCACGCCGGTGGGAAAAGTCAATATTTTCATTTTTTTTTATCAAGATTGGGTGTGTGTCTTGGTGAATTTCCAGCCTTTAGAGGCTTTTCAACAACACATCTAGTGACTCCATCATTCAAATCTAGTGGTTTCAGTAGCCCAAGTTTATCAAGTTCATGAGAAGAGTGCAAACCCGGTCTAGAGCAAGAGAAGAAGGTATATTTGAATACTTGCAGTTATCTCTAGGAAGAGGAAGGAGAGGAAGAAGAGTACAAAGGTCTCCATCTCCACCAAATAGAACATTATCCACACCTCCACCTAGTAGACCCTTTCTTCAATCGACTAGGGTTCTCAGGCCACTCAGGATGGCTCATCAACAACCACCAAATCAGCCACCTCCAAACCCCTATGCAAATTTCAGGAAGCAGTCCACTTTCCCTTAATGCACAAAATATGGTCCGATAGCAGCATTAAAGAATATCCCATACTTCATTGGAGAAAATCACACAACTCCCATCGACCACATTCAAGACATTGCAAATGTTTGTGCCATACATGAGATTGTTGAGATGGATGTTGTGGTCAAGTTGTTGGCTTCTCTTTCAAAGGAAAAGCATTGCGTAGTGGTTAGAGGCTTGGGAGTAGGATCAATTTAGAATTGGGATCAATTGTGCACAACTCTCTATGGCCAGTTTGGGGAGAGGGATGACAACTTATCCCTTTTGGAGTAGATGACTACAATAAAAAGGGCACCAAATGAGAAAATGATAGACTTCAATTCTAGATTCCAAAGAACATGGGAGGATCCCAATTATGGTTAGACCAACAAAGTTGAAGGTGCATTTCTCTATTTTCTTAAAGCTCTAAATTATGATATATCTATTATGATACAATCTATGGGAGGAATAACCCTACCAGATGCCTATGCCATAGCCATTAGAGATGAGAATTACCTAATTCAAGCTGGTAAACTTGCACCTAGGCCACCTATGCCTCTCTATCTAGATATGGGGAATCCTAATCCTAATCAAACACCTACAATAGCCCCCATCCCTGCTCCAAGAAATCAGAGTTCAAATGAAGCTTCCACTTCTTCTTCTAGCCCTTCAAATGAACTCCAGGAGGTTATGAAACAATTGCAAAACTTAGGAAATGAGTTGGTAACTCTTAAGAGGAAACAAGCTCAAAATTCTAGACCTTATCAACCTCAGTTCCAACCCAATAAACCTCCATATCAGCCAAACAAGCCACATGTTCAAGCTGCTAACTAGAACCAAGGACAACCCCAAGCTACTAAGCCATTCCAAGCATATAACCCTAATGCAGTTTCAACATCTAGGGCCTTGGTTCCAACTCAAAACAACATAGCACAAGAATATGAATGGTGTTTCCCATGCAACCAACCACAATCAGGAAACATGCTTCAATGGTGCTTTAAATCAAGCATTGATGGTGACTATGGTGGGTGTTCCTCAAGAACCAAACCAAGAAGAAAGTCAACAAAAGTAGCTAATCAAGAAGCACCTCCAAATGAGACAACACTTGTGAATTGGCAAGATGAGGATTTTGTGGAATAAATCAATCCCCTTCTCAAAGTGTGGCAGCCAACATGAGGTCTAAGAAGAGGAATATAGAGGAAGGGAAGTCATCTAATCCAAGTACTTCTCATCCTTCTATCACACTTTGGGGTATTAGCAATCCAAGTGCAGCCCCAAATGTTCAAAATCAGCCCAAACTACCTTCTAAGCCAACTCAAGTATCGGTTGTAGTAGCCCATGTAGGAGAAATTCATGTCAAGTAAGGGGAAAAAAAGGAGAATCCATCTCCTTTTAACATTATTGATCAAATGAAGAAGACCAATGTAAGCATTTCTATGTGGGAATCATTGAAAATTTTGGGCCAACGGGATTTGTTACAAGCAGCCATGGCAAATTGGTCAACATCAAATGAGTTGTCCAAGAATCAAGAGAAGGTGCTCACTAATGCAGCTCCAAAAGAAGGAGTTCATGGAGGTCAACAAGGTAAAAACATGAAGCCTCCTCCATTCTATATATCTTTGATTATTGGGAACAACCTTGTACATAATTGCATGATTGACTTGGGGCTAGTAGTTTGGTAATGCCAAAAAAATTACAGATAGTTGGGCCTAAAATACAACCTGGTTCCAAAGGAGTGGTACAATTAGATGGGGACAATAAGTGGGAACTATTTGGGATCATAAAAGGTTTAAACCTCACATTGCATGCATGTCCTAATGTCATAGTTCAACATAGGATATATTAGTGATTGACTTACCACCACTCTTTGCATTGTGCTTGTCAAGAGACTTCACCACCAAAATTGGAGGCTACTTATCAGCTGATTGGTCACATATGCTCTTTAGAACAAGGTATGGAGCTAAGGCTACAATCTAGTCTGAACCTATTGCAAATTTCCATATTGAGCCTCATGTACCAAGCCCAATCAATGCAAATTTCTTCAGCCTTTGATCAAGAGGATTTCCCAAACACTCAAGAAGCAGATACCAAAGTTGGGGCATCCCAGATTTGACTCTTGATGAATGGGAAAAAAAAGACATGGATATGATCCATACAAGGAAATAGAGGAGGCTGAGTTGGGAGTTTATTGTTTGCATGAGGAAAACACACCTCTTCCTAGCCTCACCAAACCGGATGATAAGGGTGATAATGAAGTATGAACTATTATTTGATGGCTCAAGGAGTAGGCAAGGTGTTGGAGGAGGAGAAATGATTTTTTCACCACAAGGTATGAAGTACTACTCAGCTTTCCATTTTTAGTTTACTTGTTCAAACAAATACAATGAGTATGAAGCTTTGATACATGGATTGAATTGGGAAAGAAAGAGGGGTATACAAAACTTGCAAGTGTTTGGGGATAGTGAGTTAATTATCAACCAGGTTAGGGGAAAACATGCTGCTAAGAATGATCTTCTCAAAGCCTACAAGCATTGGGTATGGGATCAAATTGATGATTTTGAAGCATTCAATATTCAAGCCATACGAGGAAGAAGAATGAGGTGTGGAAATTTGCAGTGGAAATTGGAGCAACATTTGATGTGGTGGATAATATTAAAAGAGATAAAGCACAACCACATATTCATGTAATTGTGAGGCCAGATGTGTATACTAATAATAACATGAGTTAGTAGGTATTTGAGAATGATCAACAGATCATTAATTTCTTGTAGGAGGAGGCTGAGTTCTGGTTAAAAATCAAGAGAAATTGGAGCAAAGCAAGTATATGGGGATCAAGTGGTACAACTATGGACAAACAAATTCCAAAGGGTTTAGTGACTCTAGAGTCAATATTCAATCCCAATGATCAATTTGGAGAGAGAAGACCAACATTCAGGTAAAAAGGGAAGATTCAGAATCCATTTTGGTTGAAGAGGGTAAAATGCTCCAAGTTGGCAAGGTGAGCATGAATCAAGAAAAATATGAATTCATATACAACTTTGTCAAGAGTTTCCTCATGGATGTCTTTTCTTGGAGCTATGAGGATTGAGAGGGTTTAATCCAAAATTGGCACAACACACCATTGAGCTAGATCTAGAATCCAAGCCCATTAGAAAAAGAAAAGACCGGTAAACCCTCACATTGAGCCTCTCATGAAGAAGGAACTGAACAAGCTCATAGAGGAAAGCATCATCTTCCCGATCAAGCACTCTTCATGGGTAGCAAATCTGGTGTTGGTTAGGAAGAAAAATGGGGAAATCAGGTTATGTGTGGATTTCCAGAGACTTAAATAGGCCTCTCTCAAAGACCACTATCCACTTCCTTCCATGGAGAAAATATTGCAAGTAGTAGTTGGATCAAAAAGGTTTTCACTTTTAGATGGCTACTCGGGCTATAATCAAATCATGGTGAAAGAGGAAGACCAATTCAAGACAACCTTCACTATGAAGTGGGGCACATATGCTTATAGGAAGATGCCATTTGGACTATCAAATGCCAGAGCCACTTTCCAAAGGGAAATGGATATGGCATTCAAAGGGCTGATCAATAAGATAGTTCTTGTGTATCTAGATGACATTACTGTATTCTCCAAGAATGCAACAAGTCACCTCTTTCACCTCAAACAAGTATTCCAAAGATGTAGAGATTCAGAGTGTCTTTGAATAAAAAAGTGCATATTCTTAGCTCATGAAGGTAAGCTCTTAGGCCACATCATGTCTAAGGAGGGTTGGAAATTGATCCTAATGAGTTGAAGCTATTCGAGCATTGCCATTGCCAAGTCATAAGAAGGCTCTCCAAAAATTTTTTGGGGAAAATTAATTTTGTTAGGAGGTTTGTTCCTAACTTTTCCCATCTTGTCAAGCCACTCACACTGATGTTGAAAAAGAACATGGTTTTCAAATGGACTACTGAAGGAAAATAAATATTTGAAGCTATAAAGTAGGCCATTACATAGGCTCCAACCCTCATAAATCCATATTTCTCAAAGGACTTCATTTTATATGCTTTTGGAGGCATGGATGCAATATCTGCCATACTGGTACAACCAAATCAAGAAGGACTAGAGCAGCCTATTGCATTCTTCAACCAAGGTCTTCAGGATTATGAGGTGAGATATTCATTCATTGAGAAGCATGTCCTTGTTGTGATTAGAAGTTTAAAGAAATTTAGGCATCTAGTGTCAAATAACAGAATTCATCTATTAGTTTCACATGTTGGTGTAAAATATTTTCTTTTGAACAAGGACCTTAATGAAAAGAGAGTTGGTTGGATAACCAAGGTCATGGAGTATGATATTGATATAAATGTGACCAAATTAGTTAGGGGAAAGGGTTGTGTGAGAAGCTAGCTTCTAACCAACATGAATCAAGAGAGGAGGAGGAAAAGTTGTTATGGTGTTGCAAGATAATCAAGAACAAGATACAGGTGGTATACCCATTCCTTGTTGGACTCAGATATTGTATATTTTCTTCAAATGGGTCAAAGTCCTCAAGGATTGAGTAAGTCCAAAAGGAGGTATTTCAGACTTCATTGCATCCCATATGTGCTTGTAGATAATATTTTGTTCAAAAGGGATGTGAATGGTGTCCTCCTAAGGTGCATCAAGACAGATCAGATAGAGAGGGTATTGCATGAGTTTCATGATGGAGAGGTAGGTGGTCATTTTTCCCCAAAAGAAACAACTATTAGAATCATGAGGGTTGGTTATTATTGGCCTAATATTTTCAATGATTCTACTCATGGATCAAGAAATGCAAGAAGTGTGCCTTCTTCATAGGTAAAGAGAAGCTAGCAGCCCTCCCACTCCATCCTATCTCAGTTAAACAACCTTTCATGCAATGGGGCTGGATTTTATTGGGGTGATCAATCCAAGTTCTATCCTAGGTCACAAATGGATTCTTACAACCACAAACTACTTCACTAAGTGGACAGAAGTAGTTGCACTTAAGGAAGAAAATGAAGCTAGCATTCTAGATTTCTATGAAGGTATTGCAACAAGGTTTGGTGTTCCTTCCACTATAATATCAGATAATGCCTTAGCTTTCATTGGAGAAAAGATATCTAATTGGGTTGTTAGAAATGGCATCTATTTGAGCACTTCTTCTAATTACTACCCCTAGGGTAATGGGAAAGAAGAGTCCACTGAACAAAAACTTTTGAGAATCATAAGAAGAACCCTAGATGAAAATTAGAGGACTTGGCATACCAAATTGAAATCAGCCTTGTGGGATGATAGAATCACTCCCAAGAAGTCAACTAGTTATTCCCCTTTCAAGTTGGTTTATGGAAGGGAAGCAAAGGCTACCAATATCCCTTGAATTACTAGCCTTGGAGCTTATCAAAGTAGTTGGAGTTGTTTAAAGTTCAGCTATGGAAGTCAGGTATGTAGAACTCATGGAGCTAGAAGAGCTAAGGAACTAAGCCATGAAAACAATGGAGAAGGACCAAGCTCAAATCAAGATGAGCTTTGATAAAAAATCCAAAAAAAAACTTTCAAGAAGGAGACTTAGTTTTGAAATGGGATGCAGAGACAGAGCCAAACTAGGAAGGCACTCCAAGTTTGATGCAATATGGAGTGGCCCTTACTTGATCTCAGGGTGCAAAGAAAACAATGCTTTCAATTGTCAAAGTTGGATGGAGAAGAATTACAGATTCCAGTCAATGGGATCTACTTAAAGCATTTTTTAAGGATGAATCTCATTTTTATACATACTAGTTTAGGTTCTTAATTCCTCTAAGTGCTTGTAGCACATTTTTTGTTGTAGTTAGGTTTTCTTTCAGATAAGTGCTTGTGCACTCTACATGTTCCATTTGGGATATGTATGATTTTGTTATTTATACATAGTTGTTTTTTTGTTTATTGCACTTTCTAGTTTTAGGAAAGGTATGGTGATGAAATAATGTCCCAACAAGTGTTTCAAGAGGTTTAAGAGGTTTCAAGGCATCAGACTAGTTTCAGCAATCAGAATGACTCCATGCCCAATAGATGTAAAATCACTGGTCTTTAGATCTAGCAGGAAGATCACCCCACAAGTCACCAAATTGTTATCCATTTTTGCACCCCCTACAAAATGGATTAACCTACAAGTCTGGGAATTGATAGTTAATGGGGATTAGTTTATTTATAGGGTATCTCATCTCGTGTGAGCTTCTCATCATGGTGAAGGTTTGGAGTCGAGTTTGTTTTAATGGTCGAGTTGGAAAAATGTATGGATTTTCACCTTGTTGTCATGTCATGCATCAACCATTTCTTCTTGATGCATGTCAATCCCCTCTCTCATCACACACTTTGTTGATCATGCACATCAACCATGTCACGTCATCAACCACCATCTCCTTTGTCATGTGTCAATGAATTCATGATGACACATGTGATCAACCACTTTCTTCTTGATGCACATCATCCATGCCATCTTCTTAATGCACATCACCACTTTCTTCCTATCACTTCATCACTGTTCCTTCTCAATGACGTCATCACGTCACTTCCATTCATCATCATCCACTTTCTTTTTTGTCACACATCAACCATTCCACTTCTTGATGCACTCTTGTCACCACTTTCTTTTTCATATCGCATGACTCTTTCATTCATGATGTGTGTCACCACTTCTTCCTATTCATAACAAAAACTTTCCATCTTGCCATGTCATGTCAACCTTCCCTTGTCATCGCGTGACAACATTTCTTCTTTTCATGTGACAATCATTCCTCATCTGAAACAAGTGACTCTCCTTGTTCTTTTTGGGTGTTACTAGTGGTTGGTTACTTATCGACCATCAACAAGGAGTTTTAGATACGGCCCGACATTAATGACATCATATAGGGTAGCTCAACAACCTAGATTAATGAGGTATGGCACCCATGTTCATCATGCAAAAAAGTACCATTGGAAAGAAACTAGTATGGTTCCCATACCTCCATATGGGAAATTAATGAAAGATGTTCAGTTGGTAGCTCCTTTTCTCTATATATATGTAATTTCCCTTCATTTGGGAGGGGAGACATTTTGGAATGTAAAGGAACTCTACCAAAATTGTTCCAACACTTTTGTGAGCTACAGGCCTCAAATTTATGCATTTTGTAAAGGATTTTGCCTTGTGCCTATATTGTAATGGATTGTGCATCATTTTAAGAAATAAAATTAGTGTTTTGTGGCTTTTATTTCCCTAGCTTGAGTTATATTGTGTTTTTTCCTTTCATTGCATTTTTAGGTATATTGTGCATATATATTCTTTTACAGGATCTAAATTCATTGTGCTCCATGAAATTGGAGGTTTGAATGTGTTCTTTGGACTATGGCACTTTGTCTTCCCTCTTCTACCTCATTTCCTTCCATTTTCACTCACTAAGAATATCTCTCACCCCTTTTCTTGGTGTTATCACCTCCCTTAGTTTAGGAATTTTATCTTATGCATCTCTTTCTTCCCTGGTCCCTTGGAAATTCTAGGTTAGAATTTTATTTTTTCCTACCATCCTAAAATAGATGGAAAAACAAAACGATTGACCAAATTTTTGGAATATATACTTAGAATGTATTACATGGATCAACAATACAAATGGGAGGAATATCTACCATTGGTTTACACTTACCACTCCTCACTAAAAATGGCTCCATTTGAAGCATTGTATGAGATAAAGTTTGGAACTCCAATTACCTGGGATATCACATATGACGAGAGAGGTGGTGGGTCCAAAAATGTTGACTAAAATGGAAGAGAAAGTTAAGCTCATTCGTGAGTGGTTGAAAGTAGTTACTAATATGCATAAAAACTAATGTGATTTGAAAAAATATTTACAAAAACATTGAGCAAGGAGACATGGTATTTTTTAGGGTCAAACCAAAAAAGAGCTCTATTTAATTTGACAAAGATGCCAAGTTATCTCCTAGATATGTAGGACCCTTTGAATTCCTAGAAGTTATATGTCTAGTGTCTTACATATTATCTTTACCTCCCGTATATGTCGGGATACACAATGTTTTTGATATATCACAGATTATTAATTGGAACTCATTATAGGTTTAGGACCTGGGAATCATCGTAGTTAAACCAATAAGAGTGCTTGAAAATCACAAGTTGTCTCAAAAATTGAGAATTTTGTCAATGTAAGGTCCAATGGAACAAATATTATGAAAATAACACAACTTGGAGAGTATGAATTATATGATGATTGTTTTTCCTTTCTTGTTCAAGTAAACAAAAGTGTTTTTTTAATAATTTTTGATGGATTTGTTGAAAACTATTTAATACCTATTATAAATAAATGATAATTTAAGCCATACTAAAATACTTTTTGGGAATTACTTGCTGAGATAAGGCTGATACAACCAAGTTTTAGAACTTTGATTGGTTAAATTCTAGAAAAATTCCAATTGATGAGAAAACTAAAATGTATTCTACATTTTTATTCATGAATTTTGCTTATGATTGATATATTAGCAATGATTATAATTGAATCATCAAGGACAATGATTCTTTTAGAGGAGAAGTATGTAATATCACATATTTAATTAAATTCATTTATTGAATTATTAAGATAATTGTAATAAAATTTTAACCATTTTTTGGACATTGATTTAGCAGATGCTTATTGACCACCTTGGCCATTATGAAGGAGACATGTATCATGAATCAATTTTACTAGTTAAGGTTGATATTTTAAATGTTATAAAGACAACATGAAATTTCACCATGCATTGTGAACTATGATTGTTATGGATATTAACACTTGTTGGAATGGAAAAATTTACTAAGTATCAAGAGATAACAGAATATTAAGGTGCACAATTAGGGTATGTGAATGAGCGCAAGGGCCGAGTTGAAGTGGTGCGTGCCCACAAAGTCTAATCCCAAGACTTATGGAATTTTGTATATATGGGTTAAAAATATAAAAAGCAAGTTTGGAGTGTGAATCACGCAAAGACGAAGAGTGACGAGAATCAAAGATCAAGGAATGTCTATTTTTGGGATAAAGCACATGCAAAGAGAAGATTGAAGGTCATGCATGGAATGAGCTAATAATAGGAATAAAGAAGAGTTTATTTATAGGGTTACTCTATTATTAAGAATGTTAGGAAAGCATGCATGATTTATGGCTTATTTTGTATGTACGCATGGATATTTTGAGAATGCATGGGTGGTGAAGGGAAAGTCCCCACCCCGATATATATTTGATGTACCTCATTTTATTAGACATCGATGATGTCATAGAGTTATGTTTCATCGATATACTAGCGCACATGATTTTATGGTGATAATTGTTATGTATTTTACTTTTGATATGTCATACTATTTTTATGAATGGATGACGAGAGGATGGATCTGGTGATTGATGTGTCTCGAATACGATGATCATATGATGCAATCGATCTTAGTAAATGTTTAATCTAGTATGTTTCCATATGTTATCTTTAATAATATACTCTTGAATGTATTCTTTTATATTGGTAATCATGGATATACATGCTAACATCTTGACAATCCAGACAAAGGAGGGACCGGTAGCTTTGTGCGCTTCAAAGTGAGCATTCATATATGTCTCCGGATGAAGTGCTAGTGCACATAGTAGTTAATTGAAATAAAGAGACTACATTTTGGTTCCGTTTCTAGGACCTCTTTTTAAACTATCTACCAGGATGTTGCATGCAGATGGCGTAGCAATTGACTCTTGAGAGCATTGAAATTTGTGTTAAAGATAGAAAAGATACATTTGCACATATATATAACACTCGGACCTGATTTCAATGCACGATGGTGGGTGGAAGACAACCTTTATGATGCACTCTATGATACAATCTTTAGCGTCTTTCCGGTGAACTTGTATGAGTGGTTGGGCAGCGTATGCATAAGAGAAGAGTTGGAGCTATAGGCCAAAGCTTTGAATGCGTAAAGATTACCAAACTTTGTTTAATGGTAATATGGATTGGACTAGAGTTGTAGATATTTGGTGGGCTGGTGTGTTGCATAATTACACATTGGAGTACGCTATTTCTACTTACTTATGTCTAGAGGAAGCGTAGTTCAGGTTCTTGTGTGATCTCGAGAGGATCATATTTACGCGTTATGCCCTTGGAGATTAAGATCTTGATGATAGAATTGGATTTAGAGATCTGTCATATGGATAAATAAATCCCCACCACACGTAGGGGAAGGAGTAGGTGTAGTGAAATATGGTGGACTTGAAAAAGAGAGGAAGAAAGAGGAAAGATAGATCAAGTATAATGAGCGAGAGAGAGGGAAGTGACAAAGATGAGTGAAATTAAGGAGTCTATGGAGTTGTGGAGGATGATGGATCATGAAGGATTTGAAGCTCTCATGGAAGACAAGGAGTCAAAGCATCGGGCTCTCCCAACATTACACAAACATAGTAGAGAATCCCATTTGGTTTCGGCTTAGTGTGCATTAGAAGAGAGCATGAGGACCATAGCACGCATTGGAACCCACCTAGCTAGCTAGCCCTTGAGCTTATTTTTCCGGATCTAGAAGTATTCATTAAGAAGTATTCTTGTGTAGGTAATTAAGTATCTATGGGTGGATATCATTTTTCATTGAATTGAAGTGCATTAGATAAAAAAACCTATGGTGGCACAAATGACATAATTTTTTGAAGTTCTAATTAGAGGGTTTTTTTAGGTGAGTCATCGTGGCAAAGTGTGGATGCACAAAATATTGGAAGTAATTATGGGAGTACTAGAACTTATCATATTGTGGGAGTTAAGTTCAACACTATAGTTGAGATGCAAGAAAGTACATCCATTGGTCTACTTCCTACTTTTGTAGGGGGTGTGGAAGGCTCTGGGGGATTAGGACGATCGAGATCTAGTGGATCGGGTGGATCAAGAGATGGAGGAAATACTAGTGGATGCTCGGTTCAAAATTTGGTGGGAAAGGTACACATCCACGAAACCACATTAACAACCTCTACAACCACATCAAAACCTCAAGTCTTCTATGATATGTCTCTCCACTTTCCAGAGTATAGAGGTATTGAAGATGCAACAGAGCATGTGCACAAGTGTGAGCTACTATGGCATGCTAAAGGAATTACAACTTTAGATAGAAAGGTAAGTCAATTTTCTACTACTCTTTAATGGTGTACACATAACTAGTATAACAAGTATAATCTACATCAAACTCTAGTGGATTATGATACTTTAGCCTCTATGTTTCTAGATGAACTTCATATTCTAGAATTTTAGTAGAACAGTATCAATGTTCTCAAGGAAATTAAGAAGGGCCTATCTAAGAGCGTAAGGGAGTAGGATGCGTGATTCAAAACTTTCTTCTCAAATTTGTCTTATGATATCCATCCCAGTTTGCATGCCCAATGGTTTGTTGATAGATTCTTGAATCCCTTGAGACAAGCACTATGTGTAGACACTAAAATTAGGCCACACTCCCCTTTTGTCCATTGACATATAAGCCCCTTTTATTACATTTACCAGTCATGACCCCTTCACTCCCACTAATATTAATTTAATTAAATTAATACTTTATACTCACTATATTTATTATTTAAATATCTTATTTAAATAATGTCTACACATATAATTCACTTAGACACCTCACCAAACTAACTCAACCTAAGACCTATTCTTAGCAAGTTACCATAACTAACTAAGACTTACCCAAACCCTAAAAATCAATGCCTACATTCCCTCTAACCACATTCCCACATGCTCACAAGAGGCTCTCGCCTAATCCATGGGATAAGGACACGAGATCCGAGGAAATTAGGAGGATCTCCTAAGTTTAGTAAACCTAAGAAATCCCTCCTCGACCGACGCGCTATCCCTAACCATCGCCGGTTAAGCTAGACCGCCGTCGCTACTCCCTTTTAACCTAAAACAACCTTATTCTCAAGGTTAGAACTTGGAACTTGGAAGCAAGAAATTTGATGAACAAGAAAAAATCTTAGAGAGATAACGCATCTTCAGAGAGCTAATTCCAACAAAAACTCACATCCAAGGAAGGAGATTGAGCATCTTCTCCTGCACAACCAGCCCAGCCATGATCTGATCTATCCAAGCAAAGAGGAGTGTGCATGCAGCCCATGTAGAATATTTTCTTCAGTTGGTGATCACTTGCAGCCTTCAAACCCATCATCAGCACCTCCATCCTTCACACATAGACCACCAGGAATGAAATCCAAGTATAACGTCATACTTCATTGGTTTATTTCATTTCATCACCCATTGTTTATCTTGCTCCCTATTGACCTTCTCCAACATTTTCACCTCTCATAGACTCATCAAAACCTCATAAAATCCTACTCTAGTCACCCAATACCTCATCCCGACTAACCAAAATCCTTTGTGTAATCACAAAGGAGACCAAAACCTTGTTCTGTGACATTTCCAGATCTCACAGTAACCTGCTAGTTATACCTAACCGTGGTCGGTCACCCCTGACCGACGCTGGTCTCTATGTTTGCCCACATAGTCTTAAACAAAGACCTCCGCCCACCTAATTTTACCCGTGACCTACCCGAGACCTTTATCGACCCGCAGAAACCTAAAACCTATCCCTTGACCTTGGATTCTATTCTAGCTCAGCCTGTTAGATTATATCAATTTCTTATTGTTTTTTAAGTGAGATACCTAAATCGTTTTAAAATAACAATAGGATTTACCTTGTTTTCAGCACTAATTTGTTTAAAAAAAGGATCGATAGCCATCTAGGAAGTATCATACTTCCGGATCTAGCTCACGCTAGGTAGTTCACTGCCCATATTGTTTAATTCCTTTTGGTGGTTTTGTTTTCATTACAGGTAGTTCCTCCTAGCCAAAAGGAAGCTCTCATGGTCATCTATGGATTCGGAAGTCATACGCGCACAACAACCCATCAACTGACATTTGAACAAGTATTCCTCCTACGCTCGTTACCCTATCTATTTCGTCAACACTTCAAAGAAACAATCTAAGAAAAAGGTGAAACATTTTGGCACACCTGGTGGGACCCATCCAGGGGTTCCTTGCATTTCATTCATTCCTAAAAAAAAATTGTGTGTTTGTTTCCTTTCTAAAAAAATCGTATACACTAATTTTCATCCCCGTTAATCCACTTCTTCTTTCTATTTTCTCTAAAGGAAACTTTTCTTGGTGTATTTAAAAAGAATAATTTTTTCATGTTTTTGCATTATAGTGAAAGAGCATCCTCTTCCTTTTCATCTTATTGTGTCATCCAATTTCACATTTTCGATTTGGGTTTTAAAACAATCACATTTCATTTCGATTTATTACATTATCTCACATTAAATGAGGGCAACCTATCTCGCTAGAGGTCATGACCAGCCTAATGGTTGAAAAACGAATCGTAGAAAGCACTTCTATCCTTTTCTCTTTTCTCGAGTCTTACCAAACCACACAAAAATTCAAATACATACATTCTTAAACAACATCTTACCTAGAAGAAGTTGTAGGTGATCACATGATCATGGCACAGTGGGCACCCAGCTCACTGCTCTGTCGAGTCATACTTCAGAGCGAAGCCCACCCCCACCATAACATACCTGAAACCTCACCCTTTAGATCTCCTTATTTGTAGGAAGCCATCCTCACCAAAAACTCTATTTCACAATTCATGTGTCAGTCCCTAAATAGCATAAGCTAAACAAACATAATAGAAAAGGGAACTCTTAGGATCACATTTTCTTAGTGTTTCTACTTGGCTTGCATTTTGAGGTGAAAGATCACATTCATCACTTTTTTGTTCATCCTTGCACGCTCCTCATCATAGCTGGTGTATTCCGCTTCACCTGAGTGTGCCTGGGCCATATCACCATCATTCCCAAGAATTCTGGGTTTGATTCCACATCAAATTTTAATTCACAACCACTTTTTCTCATCACTATTTCAATTTCACAGTAACCATCATCGGTTACCTCTGACCGCCATCGGTTATACCCAACCGACGTCGGTTCCAGGTCCTTTTGCTAACCTACTCAAAAGGACATTTTCACTTCACTTTCTTCCACTTTCCATAGTCTCTGTCACTGTCACTTTTTCCATTGACATTTTACACATCCCGCATTTGGCATACTTGTCATATTTTTCCTTTTGCCTCATTTTTTACTCACTGTCTATTTTCTACAGTGACCAGCAAAGAATGTTACCCCTAACTGATGTTGGTTTTACCTAACCAACATTGGTTAGCCTATTTCATATTCCACCTACGATTTGTTACTTCATCCATTTTTTATCACCGATTCACTGCTCCTACCGTTCTCTATATCATTTACAAAGAAGCAACCCTACCTAATCAATACTAGTTCACATGGTGCTAACTCGAAGACAAGTGAATGCCCTCGTGTTCCACACCAGTTGCCAATTGCTCCCACCTAGTCCTTCACCACCTTCTATTTTATCACCAGCCATGGATCCTATCTAGCCTACTAATATTGCTACTGAGATGAGGAGTTCACATGACTCCTTGACCGTAACTCGCCGCCTTGTAATTTTACCTCTCCCACTGGTCCACTCGAGATGCCTCTGTCGCCGATATATGCATGCCCGTATCTATCCCCCAAATTATTACACCCACTTCTACATCATCCCCATCTAGCTTCGTGCTACCCACATCCACCTTACCCCCAATCGTTTTGGCAGCTAGGTTCTATACCCGCCATGATCGCCGTAAGTGTTTTTATCTTTGTGGCATCCATTACATCCACCATACCTCGATGATTACCCCAAACACAACCTCATCCACCCTCATGTCTCACACATACCGTAGCTACATTCCCACCTCCAAAGTGTCGGTGATCCCTACCCCATTTCGTAACATAGCTCTTTCCATTCCAAAATCATTAGCCCCTATTTCCACTAAGGCTACCGCGACCCTTCCTCCCCATATACATACTACCAACAACCACTTGTTTCATCTATTATTCATTCTAGGTATGTACCCCCTATTTCATTACCTTCTTCTCCACCACCTTACATGGCAGCCCCATACACTAGAATGCCACCCCCATTATATACCCAAAACCAACCTCCTCACACTATAGGAGGCATCCAATCATCACAACCCACTAATGACCTAATTAAATTGATGATGGATAAGATGCAGACACTAGAGGCATCAATTTTCAGCTCCCGCAACACTCTCACCTATGACGAGATTTGCAATGAGCCTATTCACCCATCCATTCCCATCCGTTCATACCCTGTGCATTGGGAAATGCCAAAATTCAACCACTTCAATAGCAAGGAAGACCCACAACAACATTTGTGCTCGTTCAAACATGGGTGTTATCTGATTGCTCATGATGATGCCTTGCTTTTGAGAACTTTTCCCATGTCCCTCACTGGACCTGCATTAGATTGGTATAGTGGGTTACCCAAACACTCTATATTTTCATTTAATCAGTAGCCCAAGCTTTCTTAGATCATTTCTCTATCAATATCACCAAGAAGGTTACCATGACCAATCTATATTCCACACATCAGTATGAGGATGAATCTATCATAGATTTTGTTGCTTATGGCGTAGCCTGATCAATCAACTTACCTTCCAACTGCCACAAACTGAACTCATCGAGATCTTCACACGAGCTTGTGCCAGACATATCTCCCCGACCTTGCAAGTCCAAACTTTTCGAACATTCGATGAGGCATTCACTATGGCACAAAAATTAGAGATTCAAAGGCCATCGAAGAGAAGAAAATCCAATTACGAAATAAGAATTCGGCATTCAAGTCGAATGAAACCTCTTCTTCTTCTAAACCACCAACCAATTATTCAAAGGCTAAAGGTACCGCTAACGCAGTGGTACTCAAGGCTGGCCCACTCATCCATCCAATCAAGCTACACCCTCATCTAATCTATCACCCATATAGGATTTTTGATTCAGACAAGAGCAAAGGAAAATATACCCCAATTGGGGAACCTTACTCTTCTATCTTAGAAAATCTTATCAAAGCTGGCGCCATCACCCTTCCACCCATAAAACCACACACTGGTTTTGACCCTGCTTGCCCCATGCCCGCGTGGTATAAGGAACAAGATTTCTATAACTATCACTGAGTGAAGGGTCATAGTGATAGAAACTGCATCACTTTTAAGAATATTGTCCAAGAAATGCTTGAGAAAGGTGAGTTAACTATGGATAATCCCAACACCACCCCCAACCAAAATCTACAAATCTTTAAAAACCATTTCCCAATCATGCCCCTTCATCCAATCAAACTGGTGAGACATCCACTCACGATACCCATACCCATGAGGTTCACGTAATCTTTAACGAGGTACCTATCACCTCTTAATTACCTCACATCCCTTCCATAGAGTAAATCCTAGCCCAAAACCTCTTTCCACATTGGAACCAACCGTCCACTGTTCCTTCACCAATGGAAGAACACCTTTAATCTCCTACATCACCTACGGAGGAGTCTTCTACTAACATTGAGACCATCTCACCCATAGCTTCTCCATTTAGAGAACCTTTACCTATCATACCTCCTCAACCCATGAGGAGCTCCCATTACCTCCTCCACCCATGAGGAGCACCCATTACCTCCTCCACCCACAGAGGATCTCCCATTACCTCCTCCACCCATAGAGGAGCACCCATTACCTCCTCCACCCACAGAGGAGCACCTATTATCTTCTCCCGTAGAGGAGCACCCATTACCTCCTCCACCCATAGAGGAGCACCTATCCATTCCTCCACTTATTAAGGAACTCCCATCATCTCTTCCACCCATCATAAACATGGTGGAGGAGGTACCTTTTCCTCTTGGTGAGCATTCTCCATCAGCTACCCAACATCCAAATGAACTACTTTCATCTCTCTTACCCACTAAGTCAAGCTAGCCGATTCCCCATCTCTAAGATGCATTTTACAGGAATTCCCATTAGGTCCTCACCAACTCCACCCACAAACGTGCCATTCTCATGTTTGGACGATCACTTGATTATGTGGATAGGGCTTTATTATGGGGGCATCTCTTACTTCCCTGTCTCAACACATATGCAGAGACCCTCGATGACACCTCCACTATTTACCCTAGCACATTTCCACCCATCAAACCACATACAACCACTACCTGTCGTAACCCCTTCCATGATACCTATTAGCACTCACACCACACCCTTACCCATAACCTAACCTACGTGCCTAAACCCAAACCCATACCCATAAAATTTACCTCCATTAAACCTATTACCACTTTAGGGTGACCCGACCACCAGCCTTACTCATCCACCTATTAAACTCAGTATTTAGTTGCATCCTCCAACATCAAAACCACACCTAATCCAACACCCAAACTAAAGAAAAAACTCATCGACCTCATACCCCAACTACACCAATCACACCCACACTTGTCCCATCTCGCCTTAAGACCTCGGCCTACCCAACATGGTCAAGCACCCTTCACCCATCCATAAACCAATAACACAACAACCCATTCCTTCCTCACAAACCTATAATCTACCTAGGCACACAACACAACTCATACCCGCACCTGCAGCCTCTTTACCAATAATACCTTCGATACCTTTAGCCATTGCTTCACTACCCACTACACTTCGCTCATTTTCCTCACACACCAAGCACAACCCACGCCATCTACCTTCATAAAGACCCCTATTATCCCTATGGGTAACTCACCCTCTTCCTCCATCTACTTTTCCTTCCGCACCTCGTACACCCACATCACCTTTACCCAAGAAGGTGCAACCCAAAAACAAAACCCCACTACCCCACAACAAGGTAGTCACAATAACCCCACACCCTCCTACCCGTCCATCTATTGTACCCCTACCCAAATGAACCCGACCGATACCTCAAACCACACCGGCACCTAAACCCATAGCTTGACCTGTTCCTACACTTCCAAAATAATTCCTCGACAACCAACCACACCTACACCCAAACCCACATTCACTTCCCATTGTGATCCACTAGCAGGGGTCCTATGCCAAAATTTTAACCAACCTCCTCGAGACTTTTGTTATCACATTACCGCCACTCAACCTTACGACCCCCTCAAACCCAAGCCAAAGGGGTTTGATGATACCAAAATTTGCACATACCATCGTGTGCCAGGGCATGATGTGGAGAACTGCAAGGCCTTGAAAACTGTCCTTATCCAATTATGTCCACTGGAAACCAAATTTGATGACGACAACCTTCTTGACGAGGATCCTACTTCATCTACACCCATTCCCACACTACCACTCAATAACCACAACCTCCACCCTCAAAGCTCTTAGAACCACACACAAAATTTGAAATTAACATGGTTTGCATCGAGAGAACTTGCCATGCCACCACCAAAATGGCATTACGCCCAACTAACCTCACAGGATTTTCTCCTCCAAAGAGGTTTTTTCCCTTCATGTGTTGTTATACCACTTACCCTACACCTTCTCCATTTGAAAACTTCTCTCAAATAAACATGGTACATGTCACTACGCATGCACGTGAAGGGTAAAGAAAAGGTAGCTAACCAACCAACCAATCCTATACCCAACATACCATCTACCCCATACCTAAAATAACTATCTACGGCCCCACATACCCCATTTCTAATGGCATCGACATCACACCATACTCAAACAACTACACCAATCTCCTCTCAAAATTTCATTATATGACCTCATCCAAACCTCGGAATCCCATCATCAAGACCTCTCAGAGGTTCTTCAATCTATCGAGGTTTTACCCAATGACCCTACACCCATAGCCTCCATTATCACACCTCATCATGTAGCCTCTCTCACCAAATTACAACCTTCACCAAGTGGCCTCCCTTAGCTTCTCGTAGAGGAAAAGATTGCACCATACCAAAACAAGGACCTGCACCTAACCCTCTTCATCTCTATTCACATTGATGACATACGGGTACAACATGTGATGATTGATGGAGGCGCTTCAGCGTTAACATCATTTCATCCTATGCATTTGCTCAAATGTGTATACCTGAAAATTACATGAACAAACGCTCGATCATGTTGTTTTCATTCAATGACACTATCACCTCCACACTAGGTAATCTTGTCATCCCGCACATTCACATGGGCCCCGCACTATTCCTAATTGTTTTATGTTTTGCAGGGGAATTCCAATATAACTTGTTGCTTGGTAGACCCTGGATCCATTTCATGGGTTGCTTTCCTTCCACTTTGCATCGATGTGTAAAGTTTGAACATGAAGGACACACTTATACTTGCCCAATTGACCCATCACCTTTCAAAACATGCAACATGCTTTACTCGACCCAATGATGTGCTCATACCTATCAAGTCATCTACCTCTCGCAACCACTGACCCAATGCTTCACCTACACCCCCACCTACCAATACAACCACTTTCTCCGCTTTCACCACACATACCTCCTCTATTCCTACCACTGTTATAACCTCCATGGTCTCACCAACCCATTAGCTGCCCAATCCGTTAACTCCACCTTCGCATAGACCTATCGACATTAAAATTTTCCTCCGTAATTTCTATTTTATTAATGTATGTATTAGGAATAAGATGTTCTTAAGTATAATTAGTAGTGGTGTCCAATAGAAGATAACAACGCCACAAGATAGTGCCACCAATAAAGTAGAGTATGGTAATAGTCAAAGTACAAAAGGAATGGTGTGGTAAAAAGTAAATATTTGTCGTAAGTAATGTTAAAATGTCAAAATTGGGGTAAGTAGAGAAGTAGGGTCTACATGATTAGGAATTAGAAATATTATATTTGTAATAAGGACAAGGAGTGATGTCATAAATATTTTGTGTATTTTATTTGTAGAAAATCTAAAAAGGTGGAACCCATGTGAGATGATAAGGTTTATCTTATCTTAGAAGATAAGCCTACATGTAAAGGAAAGAGTTTAGGCATGGAATATGATTGGCCGGAAGAGATTTCCTATCCTATCTTAGAGATAGGGTGGATAAGCCTGAATTCCTATAAATAAAGAGGCCACCCCCCTCATTTAGCATAGAAGGAAGTAGTGAGAAATATTGTATGAGTAAGCCATCATTTTGAAGGTGTGTTAAAGAAGCCATTAAGAGGTGTAATTGTGAAGTTTCTCCCATAGTTATTGTTGGAAGGCAAGTGAAGTCAGTAACACTTGAAGTACCTCATGGGTGAGATTGTAACAATTTCATGTTGATATTATAATTTACACCTATATTTTTAGATTTTTCATCATTCCTTCGTATCATAGTCTATGGTATTCTTGTGTTATGTTTGTTGTTGTGTTTTCATATTACATCCACCAAACTAAAGGTTGTGCATTAGTAAATAATCATAGACGAGGATTTCCCGGTGATGAATTATCATAGTGCTTTGGATTGGTGATGACATTTTGGTTCTATTCTGGCTGGGACTATTCCTCGTTGGTAGATTTTCTCGGAAAATATTCCCCTTAGTCGAAATTATTTAGAGGGTAAACTTGTTTTTATTGTGCATAGTAGTTACCATGGTAAAGTCACTTTTTACCATGAATAGTATTTACCACAATAACTTTAATTTTTACCGTGAATAGTATTTACCATAGTAACTTCACTTTTTACCATGAATAGTGTTTACCACAGTAAAGTTAGTTTTTACCATAGTAAGTCAAGTTTTACCGTGGTCATTCCTATTTTACTGTAGAAAGGTGTAAAGTCACTTTCTATTATAGTGAGTCCAATTATTTTTGCACATAAGTCTTACTAATTGTACTTGTGAGTTGGTATTTCACTGTGGTTACTTTTTAAAATGGGGAAGATTCCTATTTTTTCAGCCCAATCTAATGAAGATGCTTCCTCTTTCATTCAAGAGTTTAAACGATCTTGCATTTGTAATGGCCTCATAAGAAGGGAACAATGGACTGAATTTTTTCCTACCTTTTAGATGGTTCAAAACTTAGGTGGTTTGAAACACTAGGTGATAATGTGAAAAATTATGGGATTTATTAACTGAAAGTTTTCTTGAAGAATTTGGTGAACAACAGAAATATGTAGATCTCATGATCGATATCACAAAGCTATCCCAAGGAGAGAAGGAGAAGATAAGGGATTATCATGCTCGTGTTCTAGAGCTAAGGAGGAAGCTCGATGCCCAGATCGGAAGGAAGGATTAGTGGATGGGTTGATGAATGGCGTGGATAATCTCCTCTGTAAGCACTTCATTCTTGGGATGAAGCCAGAGATCGACAAGCGAAGTATTACCACCCAACTACCATTGAAAAGCAAAGGAGATTGCAAGAAGGCAAGAAGAAAGCATGGAAGAGGAGCCCAAAGAAATTGTTGCTAAAGTAGAGCCTACACCAGCACCTTTGGTCCATAATCCACAACCACTCTCGGTGAGCACAAATATTTCTCCTAGTACATCTACCGAGTATGAAGATCTCTCAAGAAAATGGGCCATTTAACTATTAATCTTCTTCAAAGAAAATAATTTAGTTCTTAGGGAGGAGATAGAGGTTCAAAAAGAAATATTTCTGAAGTCAATGTTTGTTATAAAAAGGGTCATTATAAGTATAATTATCGAGATAGAGCTTCTACATCTGTACAAGAGATAATGATAAAGGAAAAGCACCTGTGAATTCTTTTGAAGTAGTAGATAAGAACATAAATAATGAAGTAGATGTGTTTGTAACAAAAATAAATAAATAAAAAGATAATCAAGATGGAAATGATCCTAAGAAGATGAAAGGAGAAAGTAAGAAACATAGGAGAAAAAGTTGGGTGTGCAAGATTTTCTCGATTTCACAGGACAAGGACCATACTCCATCTTAGAAGATCTATCCAAAAGGCCTGCAAATATTACATATGGTCAACTCTTGGTTATGTCTTTTGAGAAGAGGCGGGAGCTGCGAAATGGACTCAATGCTTGACGAAGGAAGGAGGTTGAGGTCCCTGCTTTTGGAGGTAGAGGCGGATCCCTATGCTCCACAAGCTTGAGTATTATGTAATGGTATTTCAATTCATGATGTCTTAGTTGATGGAGGTGCTGCAGTTAATGTAATGACCGAGTCTATAATGAATATGTTGGGTTTAAAAATTGATCACCCCTCAACACTTATGTTAAGGTCATTAAATAAGGGAAAACTAAACCAGAAGGTGTAGTTTCAAATGTGGCAATATCTGTTATGGGTGTTGTATGTGTGGTAGAATTTCAGGTGATGAAAAATGGTATTGTTGTGTACCCAATGTTGTTGGGAAGACCATGGCTAAGGAGAGTTCATGCAAGAAACTACTAGAATGAAGGCTTCATGACACTTGGACGTGGTAGAGAGAGGGTGAAGATAAACGTGATCCCTCGGCATCATAAGGCAGAACCTATGGATTCAAGTGATGAAACTGATGATGGACATCCTCCGATTACTCTAGTAGTACAAGTGAAGTGGACACAAAAGATGAAGAAAGTGAGGTTGATGTTTCGGTCATGGATATCCTTCCAGTCACACCGACTCATGAACCCATAAAATTATCTGAAGAAGAAATTGATGATCATCTCCAACAAATAAAGATTGGTGATGCTGTGATGGAGAATGAGAAGGAATCCTACCTCCAGCTCTTTAGAAGGTACATACACCTATTCACTTTTGATTACAAGGAACTTCCATCAAGTAAGTTGGGTAGAACATTCTATTGAGTGGTAGATGGTGCTAAGCCCATAAAGCAAATGCCATATAGAATGAATCCTAATTTTTCCAAGACTGTAAAAGAAGAAATAGATAAGTTGCTTGATGCAGGATTCATATTTGCTATGGAGAATTTAGAATGGGTTTCTCCCATTGTGATCTCAATAAAAAGAATGGGAAGCTACGCATTTGTGTTGATTATGAGAAGCTCAATAAGGCAACAAAGAAGGATCATTACCCTCTTCCATTCTCATATCAGATCTTGGACGAAGTAGCTGGCCAGGAGTGTTATAGTTTTGTTGATGGATATAGCGGATACAACCAAGTTTGTATAGCAGAGAAAGATCAGCTAAAGACCACGTTCACCACTCCTTGGGGAACGTTTGCTTATAGAGTTATGCCTTTTGGGTTGTGTAATGCTCCGGCAACGTTCCAGTGCTTGATGAATAGGGTGTTTGAACCCTACATTGGGAACTTCATCAGAGTATTTCTGGATGATTTTTGCATCTATGGGAGAAAGATGGACCACCTGCACCAGATGGAGACAACATTTCAAAGGTTAGATGAAGCACAAGCCTCACTAAACCCTACAAAGTGTGTCTTTGGATGTTCTAAAGGTGTTTTGTTAGGGCATGTTGTATCCAGAGATGGTATTGGTATTGATCCTGATAAAGTTTCAAAAATCAAAGAGTTACCATTTCCTATGAATAGAAGTAAGTTGAGATCATTTTTAGGCCATGTGGGTTACTATAGAAGGTTCATCAAGAATTTCTCAAAGATTGCATAGCCACTAACCCAGTTCTTGAAGAAGGATGTTACTTATGAACCAAGAAATAAGGTGCATGAAGCTTTTGAACAACTGAAGGAAGCTTTGGTGTCTTCACCTATTTTAAAGAATCCAGATTAGAGCAAGCCATTCATTGTGTATACTGATGCCTCAGATGCAGCACTAGGAAGTACTCTGAGCCAAAAGGATGAAAATGGGAATGATCATCTAGTTTACTTTGGGAGTAGACAAATGACCAAAGGCTTGAGGTAAATTATATCAGAATCAAAAAGAAGCTCTAGCTATCATTTTTTGTAAAGAAGTTTAAAAATTAATTGCTAGGCAGAAATTTATAGTTGTAATAGATCATCAGGCTCTAAAATATATTGTAAATAAGCCTAATCCATCAAGGAGGATAGCAAGATGGATAATTTTGTTACAAGAATTTGAATTTGATATTATAGATAGGCCAAGAAAGAAGCATGTCAATGCAGATGCACTCTCTCGAGCCTATGATGGTTTAGGTTCATCTTTTGATGATGATGATTTCCCATATGTAGCATTGTTATCCCTTAACACAATCCCTAGTGAATACATAGATATTTGGAATTATCTGAATGAATTCAAGTTTCATGATGATTCCAATGCAAAGACTAAGAGAAAGATTACTCAAGCTACGGTCGTCCATATTCTATTCTCGCGCATGGAGTATTATTTCGAATAGAATCTTATGGGAGAGCAGTAGTTGGACGTGATCAAGGGAAGGAGCTGATAGAAGAATTCCACAATGGTACATGTGGAGGACACTTCTCCGGATAACTTACAAGCAAGAAGGATCTTGAATTCAGTTATCATTGGCCCACTTTTTAGAGATTGTTATAATTATTGTAAGACATGTGATATTTGTCAAACACATGGTAACCATAAGACTTCATCAGCTCCATTATGCCCTATTCTTCCACTTGGTCCCTTTGAAAAGTGGGGAATAGACATTTTAGGTCCACTTCCAACTACCCCATGCCAAAATAAGTATATTGTAGTTGCACAGATTATTTAACCAAGTGGGTCAAGCTAGGCCATTGAAAACAACTTCTATGATGAAGTGGCAAGGTTCATATATGAATGCATTGTCACCATATTTGGTTGCCCATTAGAAATTGTAATGATCAAGGAAGCCACTTCATTAATGAGGTGGTAGAAGCCCTAGTCAACAAGTTTTCTATTAAGCATAGGAAGGCAACATCATACAAGTCAAGCACAAATGGACATGTGGAATGAACAAATTTTGTGTTATGTCAAATTCTAGTAAAAGATGCAAGCCTTGCAGGTACATAAGTGGGATAAAAGGATTCATGCAACATTGTGGGCATATAGGGCAACATCAAAGTCAAGCAACAATGGATACTCCCCATTTTAGTTGGCTTATGGCATTGATCCAGCTTCTTCCTATTGAGTTTGATATTTCCACCTGTGAGAGTTATGAAAAATGAAAGGATGGATGAAAGTGATTCAAGTAAAAGAAAGGTTGGTGCATCTTCATTTGCTAGAGGAAATGAGGAAATAGTGAAGGATACAAGCTATAAGAATAAAATGAAGAAGGAATACTTTGATCAAAAGATCCATTGTTTCCATTTCATGTGAATGACTTGGTTCTAGTATATGATTCAGATACAAAAAAAGAAGGCAGAGAAAATTTCTTCCAAAATGGATGGGGCCCTACAAAATAGTAGCTATGCATGAAAATGGTACATACCGACTGGAGGAATTGGATGGTACTCCCATTACGAAATGGGTCAACCATGACAAGTTAAATATTTTCCAAGCACCAGCTTCAAAATGTCCATAAGAGTCTACTCGAGGACGGAGTAGAAGCTAGGAAGGGGAAAATGTCGACATTAAAATTTTCCTCTGTAATTTCTATTTTATTAATGTATGTATTAGGAATAGGATGTTGTTAAGTATAATTAGTAGTGGCGTCCAATAGAAGATAATGGCGCCATCAGTATGGTGCCGCCAATAAAGTAGAGTATGGTAACAGTCAAAGTACAAAAGGAATGTTGTAGTAAAAAGTAAATATTTGTCGTAAGTGGTAAGTAATGCTAAAATGTCAAAGTTGGGGTAAGTAGAGAAGTAGGGTCTACATGATTAGGAATTAGAAATATTATATTTGTAATAAGGACAAGGAGTGATGTCATAAATATTTTGTGTATTTTATTTGTAGAAAATTCTAAAAAGGTGGAACCCATGTGAGATGATAAGGTTTATCTTATCTTAGAAGATAAGCCTACATGTAAAGGCAAGAGTTTAGGCATGGAATATGATTGGCTGGAAGATATTTCCTATCCTATCTTAGAGATAGGGTGGATAAGCCTGAATTCCTATAAATAAAGAGGCCACCTTCCCTCATTTAGCATAGAAGGAAGTAGTGAGAAATATTGTATGAGTAAGTGTGTAAAGGAAGCCATCATTTTGAAGGTGTGTTAAAGAAGCCATTAAGAGGTGTAATTGTGAAGTTTCTCCCATAGTTATTGTTGGAAGGCAAGTGAAGTCAGTAACACTTGAAGTACCTCATGGGTGAGATTGTAACAATTTCATGTTGATATTATAATTTACACCTATATTTTTAGATTTTTCATCATTCCTTCGTATCATAGTCTATGGTATTCTTGTGTTATGTTTATTGTTGTGTTTTCAGATTAATCTACCAAACTAAAGGTTGTGCATTAGTAAATAATCATAGCACGAGGAGTTCCTGTGATGAATTATCATAGTGCTAGATTGGTGATGATAGACCTCCGACACATCATCCATACCAGCTATTAGCTACCCATTTACCAACCGCTGATCCTGGAAGGTGTTTTCAATGCATCACTGGGGAGTACTACTTATATAGTGTCAACACATTCCTTACTCGCACGAGTATGGAAGCCTTCACCAACACCCTCACTATGATCACCATATAGGAGAATGCCTCCTTTATGGTCCTCCTCATCTTCGTACTAGTCTCACCTATGGGGGACTTGATACTACCACTTACACACCTGAACCACCATCACAACCCCACCCATTTTCCATTGACTTCCAATCACTTACCAATCGCCATTTTTCCCACACCTTCCTACACCACTGTGCGTGGAAGGGTTTTGGTTTTGGATTTTACGAGAAAGGCTGCCATACCATTATTCCATGTACCACCTACAAACATAATGACCATAGTGGTATCGGCTTCCCCAACCCTTCTACCAAACAGGCCCGCATTGAACTCATTGAGGACCCTAGCCCTTCTCCACCTTCATCACCACCCTCACTGATGGAGTCGATGGATCCTGAATCTATTCCTCCTAACTTTTTTTTCATAAACACCATTTCGGGGCCTTTGACTTATCAACACAAAGGCAAGACCCCTTCCACTCTCTCATTCCTATATCCCGAGATGATCGACAATGACAAACCTATGATTAACGACGTTCAATGTCGGGATGATGAATTCATACTCACCTACCTTGGTGCAGAAGACTCATATATTCATCAATAATTACCCTCTAAGATGTAAACCATGTTGAATGAATCGACTATCGAGATCAACATTCATACTCAGGATGACCCGCACATCCTAAAGATCGGACAATATTTAGATGTTGTTGAACAGAAGCCATCACTTCTTTTCTCTGAGATCATAACCACACTTTTGCTTGGTCTTATGTAGACATGCCCGGTATTGACCCCACCATAGTGGTCCACAATATTGTAACCATTCCCGATGCCAAACCTATCAAACAAAAGATGAGGAAAATACACCCTCACATTGCTCTTCTCATCAAAGAAGAACTTCAACACCTTCTTTCTATTTCCTTCATCTTACCCATTGATTATCCTCGTTGGATTTCTAACATTGTCCCTGTTACTAAAGCAAGGGGGACTCCGCATTTGCACGGACTTCCGTGACCTCAACCTAGCCTCGCCCAAAAGATGACTTTCCTCGCTTCGGTATTGATGAACGGTTGACATTACCGCTGGTCATGAGATGCTCTCACTCATGGATGGTTTCTTGAGTTATAACCAAATTCTACTTGCCCGAGAATATCAAAGCACAAGATTGCATTCATTACCCCTTAGGGAACCTTTTTCTATCAAGTCATGCCTTTTGGCCTTAAAATGTTGGTGCTACATATCAAGCAGTGTGTTATGACTTACATCTTCCATGATATCATGCATCACATATTGGAAGATTACGTGGATGGTCTCTTGGCCAAATCTAAATGTCGCGCCGAGCACCTCACCGTCCTCATAACCATCTTTGACCGCCTCATTAAATATTACGTCCGACTTTAGCCTAAAAAGTGCGTCTTCGTATTTCTCTTAGGAAAACTCCTGGGATTTATTTTTTCCTCCGTGGTATAGAAGTTGACCCTACTAAATCAAGGCCATTCTCGTAAATGCCTCCGCCCACTAACCTCAAACAACTCCATAGCCTCGCAAGGTAAATTGCAGTCCATTTGTTGTTTCATTTCACAACTATCTCGATTAGTGTCAACCATTTTGCCATTTTCTTAGGAAAGATGTCTCCTTTAAATGGGATGGTGACTATCACAAAGCTTTTAAGGCTCTAAAACAATACCTTCTCTAACCACCGTACTCATTCCACCGAAATACGATCAACCTTTTTACCTATACATATCAACTACCGATCATTCCTTGGGATCCATGCTCACTCATCACGATGAACAACATAGGAGTAGTTGGTTTATTACATAAGTCATACTCTTTTGGACAATGAAACCGAATACAACCATCTAGAAAATATTTACTTAGCCTTATTTTTTGTCACAACCAAACTCCTCCATTACCTACTTAACCACAAAACCTATGTTGTGACCAACACCAACCCTTTACACTTCATGTACGCCAAACCTTATCAAAATCAGCATGTCATGTGATGGCTTATGCTTTTAGCTGATCTTTACCTCAAATTCACCACCAAACGTCCATTAAGGGCTAGGATATCACCGACCAAGCTAGGACGCACCTATTACTGTGGACCAACCCTCTAATTTTTAATTTCCCAATGAATCCATTGTTACCCTTTCCTCGGACGAACCCGCTTTCCAAATGACACTATTCTTCGACGGTTCCAAGTTTCGGCATGGGGGTGGGGCTGGTGTTATCTTCATTCCTCTAGGTGGTGAACCCATGCCTTTGTCTTTCAAACTAGACTTTGAATACACCAACAATATTGTTGAGTACGAAGTGCTCGTACTAGGTCTCCAGACCGCCTATGCCCTAGATGTCAAATCAATCCACATATTTGGTGATTCACAATTGGTCATAAACCAAGTCAATGGTATGTACCAATGTCATAACGAGATACTTCAAAAGCATAAACATCATGTAGATATACTATTGACCACTTTTGATCGTTACACCCTTCAAACCATCCACGTTTAACCAAAAATTTACGTATACCATGGCCTACTTAGCTTCCCAAATATGCCGCTTCCCCTACCGATTCCAAAATATTTGTCACCGTGCAATGCCTCCATTCACCTTCTTATTTACCTCATGATGTTTACTCAATTGGAACCGACACCCCTAACCTGAGTGACCTTTGGTATAAACAATACTCTAACTACCTTTCCCTCTCCATCTTACCTCCTGATCTCACCCGTAATGCATACAACACACCTTCCTTAAAAAGTCTCTCTTTTCATTATCCTGGGGACTCTCTATAAGAATGGCTTTGATGATATTCTCTTACGATGCCTCACAAGTTCTAAAATTCCTTATACCATTGAGGAGGTTCATGATGGCATATGTGGAAGTCACTTTAGTGGCCTTGTTGTTGCTAAGTGTATTCTTCGCCTAGGCTATTACTGCCCGACCCTTAACCATGATTGTTGTGACTATGTCAAGCATTGTGTGAAATTTCAACAACATTTCAACCTTCATCATACACCCAGTCATGCCTTATAGGTCACTCATGACCTTTGGCCCTTCTCTCAATGGGGTTTGGATCTTATCGGAGAAATCAATCCTCATTCTTCCCAACGCCATCAATGGATCATAATGCGCTACCAATACTACACAAAATGGGTCGAAGCCATACCAATCATCTCCATGAAAGTTGAGAAAATATGTGAGTTCATTAACCATCACATCATTTGTCACTTTGGTGTCCTCATTGCCTCATCAATGACAATGGAAAACAATTCAAAAACAAAACACCTGCAAAAATTTGTGATGCCTTTTGCATTCAACTTAGTTTCTCCTCACCTTATTTCCCACAAACCAATGGCCAAGCCAAATCCACTAACAAAACCTCAATAAAATTCTCATGAAATTTTTTTGACAATACGGGAAGGATTAACATGTGCACATTCCTTTTTCTCTATGGGCATACCACACTATTATTTGAACTTCCACGCTGTTACACCTTTTCACCGGGTCTATGTAATCGAGGCCGTTTCGCCTCTTGAAGTCCAGATCCCCTCACTCCGCATTTCTCTCCATGACATGCTTACTGATGATGAATTTCATTAGGACCACTTAGCACAACTAGATTTATTAGACGAACATCATCTTAACGCTCCGAGATCACCTTCAAGTTTACCAACAACGTATCAAACATGCTTATGAAAAATGTGTTCATGAATGAACCGTCCAAGTTGGTGACCTTGTCTTGAAAGAAAATCAACACGTAACCAAAGCAGAAAAAATTAAATGGAGAAAATTTTCTCCTAATTGGCTTGGACCATACATCGTAACTCATACCTATGGATCAGGTGCCTATCATTTGTCCTCGCTTGAGGGTAAACCCGAACCTGAGCCCCTTAACGCATTGCATCTTCATCCATTCTATTGTTGACTCATTGTCCTACCTCACCCTTCGTCTCTTTCCATGCTCATATCTTGAGCTCTATCCACTCCATCCACCTACCTAATGATTAAACAAGAATCATGTGAGTACTTGTCACTTGTTATCTTCTCTTGAATATGTGTACCACAAAGACTACACGTAGCCTAATTCTCATGGATACTTTTGTCTACCTTTAGATGAGATCCCATGGTCATTCCACCTCACCTTTTGAACAAGAGTCCTTTCCTTCACCTTGGTATTTTCCATGATTTCAAAGACCTCCAATGGGACCAATCTCCTTGAGTCAAACTTCTAATAAAAATATGACTCTTTCAAAAGGACATCTTCTTCTCGACCAAATTACTACTATAAATAGACTACTCCTCGAAGGATATCTATGTGAAGCTTAAAAAACTGAAGCTTCCACATCAATTAGCTTCATGCAAACCTCAAGGAGTACCATATTATTTATCCCATAGAGACTTCCCGCATCGATCATTCTATCAAAACAAAAACACTTTTTAGTCATGGACTTGCCCATTGTGACCTTGGACCTCTTGCCCAAAAGACCTGTCACTCAAAACATATACAATTAACTACCTTTCACCCACCTTACCATTTCCACTCTCATTTCCTAAATTACCTCAAGGGACATCTTGGACTTTTGACATTTGGTGATCTTGTGACTACTTTCACTATAGAACAGTTAATCATGCAATGCCTTTCGGATCTTGTGTTCATCACCCCCTTCACGGTATGATCTACTCGGTATGATCCTACCCAATCGAGGTGGCTCTATTTCCCCCTCTTATCTTTTAACCATCTTATTTTACATTTCGATTACCTTATACAAGACTTGGTCCTCGCCGCTTACCTTTGGGGTAATCCTCCCGCTCTCCATAATTGCCTTCACTCGCATCATTTTACCTATAATCTACCCACACCTATTAAACCTAAACCCACTAGATGCCCAAAACCTACCAACTCATTTCCATCTTCTTCCTAGCTCATGGGAGAACTACATCGGTCCGAGGTCCCTTTTCACCAGACTATGTAGGCAGCACTTCCAGGGCATGGGGCCCTAAAAGGTTAGCTTGGCCACTCTTTACCCTAACCATTTTCCCCACCTTTACCTAATTTCCTATTCATATCAAAACCTAGAAATCTATCCCATATCCACATCATTCGACCTACATACACTCCTCATGTTTCACATACTCTTTTACCACTACCATTATTTCCCATATTCATTTATAACCCATATTTAAACATTGAACACCATTACATTCATTTGCATTAACATGTATTACCAAAATACCGAAATACACATCCATGCCTAAACCAACCTGACTCAATCCATGCCTAAACTAACCTGACTCGATCCATGCCTAAACCGACCTGACTCGATCCATGCCTAAACCGACCTAACTCAATCCATGCCTAAACTGACCTGACTCGATCCATGCCTAAACTAACCTGACTCGATCCATGCCTAAACCGACCTGACTCCATCATGCCTAACTCACCTAATCCATTCATATCATAACGAAAGTAAAATAAAATACACATCACAACACATAATCATCTGAACCTCATACATCTCATCATATAAATACCTGTGTATCACAATAATGTACACTCATCTAAAAAATACATGTGTCTCTCATACATCGTCGGCTCGTAGGCCGCTATCCAATACAAAATATCTTTGGCTCGTAGGCCGGTATCATGTACAAAAAAATAATAATAAATACAAATATCTTCGGCTCGCATGTCGGTATTAGGCACAAAAATCATACTAAATACAAAATCTCTTTAGAATGCAGCCGGTCCCATATATAATCCATACAAAAATGAATCGGCATGCAGCCAATCCATAGCAAGTCAATCATCTCCCCATCTCGATGTCGAGGAATGATCCATGTGACTCTCTCTCCCGACTCTTCTAGCGCACTGTCTAGTGCTCGACACCCGCCTTACCTCATGTTGATGGCTCCTCACCTAGGGCTGCCCTCTACACACTAGTCGGCCCCCTATACTCCACACCGTGAGTCTGGGATCTAGTCCTCTCAATGGAGGCCTACGTGTGCTCGTACTGCATAAGAGGGCACATCTAGCTCGGTAAAGCTAACAAATGATCCTGATAATATCATGCCTCTACTAGGGTATCCTCGAATCTTACCATGGTCACTATCTCGTGAGAGTGCCATGGGTCCCCCTTCCTATGTGGATTCTGTACCATGGGACCATGTCTCGAATCTACCCCGTGCCTCGTGTCGGTACCATGGCCTAACTCACCATGGGAGCTATGCCTCGCGCCTTAATCGGGCCTACAACGTAGTAATCTATACCTAAACTAACACATGAATAGCTTGGCTCTGTCAAACCCGTAACCTCTCCCTCTCGTGTCTGTGGCCAAGTGGCCCTGTAAGTATTGTACTTTGCACTGTAGGGTGGCTATCTGCTCTCCCCCTCTACCTACCTCCTCTCCGTCTTTCTTCTCTACCTACCTCCTGTAAAGGTACCTATCCCCGCCCCTACCTGAGCCTACAACATCACTATCTAGGCTTGTAATGTGTCAACATGTGCCTCTATACCTATCAGCTACCCCTGCATAATCCCGAGCTACATCACCAAGGTAGCCACCTTCCCTTGTAGGGGATTCCTCTACACTGTGATGGTGGCTAAGTCTAGCTGCCCTAGCCTTGGTGGTATGGATATCAACTATGTTTCCCACCACCGCCCGTATCCGTCTCGCCACTCCAAAGATCATCAATTTGTGAATCCACTAGTTGTTCCTCCTATCTAGTCGACACGGTGGGTCGCGGTGGAGACATAGGTCTCTCCACGTCATCTCTCATGTACTGTGGGAATAGAGGTGGTACATCCTGGACTAACCCAAATTGGCACCTAACCCACTCTATAGGTATCCACTCATGCTCTCCCACTCTCCTCCCCTCTATCCACAGATATAGTTGTAGCCCATCTAGCTCGTGGCCATCTGTTTTGATACGGGGAAGCCCACATACGACCTTGAAATGATGTCCACCCTAGACAACCTCTAGTAAGCTACATCATGAGTAGCTCTGCACCTCGGGCCTCTCCAATGGCCGGTACCCACCACCTGTACCCAACTCTCAAAACTCTCTGTGGGAATGCATCTACTCGGGGCATCCCCACTGGTTGAACACAAGCAATGTGCTTGTAATCTCAAGAATACAAGAGTATGGTACAACAGATGTTGAACCTTCACAATCGCCCTTATGCCCATAGCTCTCTATATACCTACGTCAACAATGCAGGTGCCCATGTGAACCATGTCCACTGTATCACCATGTCATGAAGGACTCCCATCAGTGACCTCGAGAATCTCCCACCCTCTGCATCCAACAGTAGTGCGAAGACACTACCTCCATCAAAAGTACCACTAACCTCATCTCCTCTGGATGAGCTCTATACATCACTCCATAGCTCATGCTAGCACTATGGAATGTTAGGTCTGCTACACCCTCACCAAAAATGGGTGCTAGTAGCTCCTCAGACACCTCTAAGGAGATAGAATAAACCTGGGCCCCCAATATGGGCAATTGCAGGATCTTGTAGACATCCTCCAGGGTGATCGTCATCTCACCTGTCGGCATATGGAAGGTGTTGGTCACCGAGTCCCATCTATCGATGAGGGAAACCATCATACTCACCTCCTAGACTACATGTCGGTAGTGCCTCACCCCTATCAACCCCACCTCTACAACATGTTGCCACTCCTCTGCGTCGTGCTCACCCGTATTGTCAATAATAAGGGTGGCACCCGGGCCCTTATCCATGCCTCATCTCATGCCTCGCATCCCACAAGAGAAATGTATTAGTACACCTTCCCAACTTACCCTATTTCACCCCACATCCTCGACCTAATCTCTTTCCCCACCCCCATCTCATTGGCCTTATCACTAATCCAACCTACCCAAACCCATCTACCCTACCTATCTACCCTAACCCTCACCCAAACCTACCCAAACCCATCCACCCAAAACTATCTACCCTACCAAAACCCATCTACCCTACCTATCTACCCTAACCCTCACCCAAACCTACCCAAACCCATCCACCCAAAACTATCTACCCTACCCTCACCCAAGCCACCCTAAACCCTTCCCGTCTCCCTTAACCCTTTTTCCTCTCACCTAATCCTTTCCCACCTACCCTACTTTCCCACCCCGCCCCTATTCTATTCCCTTTTTTATCCCAACTTACCCTTTGACTTACCGACCCCCGGTTATCCCTTGACCGACCAAGGTCTCCCCTTGACCGGCATCGATCATTGTTCTTGTGGACCGATACCGTTCATTACCCACCGACGCCACCCACAAGCTCATCGACGTCACCACCGCTTCGGGCCACCCGCACAATTTCCCAACCCCTGTTTCCCCCTAATCCTCCTACCCATCCAAATTCCCCTTTACACCCCTAATTATTCTTATAATCCTCCTCTTCCCCACCCCCTACCCTTCCCTATTCCCATTTCCCCTTATTTTTCCCATTTTGCAATTCTTTCCTCTCAAACCCCATTTTTCATATTTTTCTATATGTTTAATCAAATTAGCTGAAAATACATAACAAAGGTTCCAAACCTACCGATCCCATTGTCTCCATCGTGGTGGAACCACCAGCCTCCATGTTGCTCCTCCCGATCCTCTCGGCCTCTCGCCATCCAAGAATGACCACCGAACCTCCACACCAATCACCTCACTCGATTTGATCCTATGACCCCACCTCTCACTCAACTAACCTTGCCTATGCGTGGCTTGCCAACCAATCTCTCGATGTCCTTGTTTTTCCTTTTCCTCTTTTCTCTCTTCTTGTCCTTTTCTCCTTTTCACAAATACCAAATGAATTTTCAAAACCCGGGTTTTTGCCTTTATCACCTACGACTCAACCGATGTCGGTTCACACTTTACCAATGCCATCGATACCCTAGCCAACCACCATGGTTCCTCTCCACCGTCATTGGTTCATACATTTTGATCATTGTCACTACCCTACCTACTTATTACCTTCACATTGACCCCATTTTCCTTACCTCCTCTTTCTTTTGCCTCCCCTACACCTACCTAGACCACTTTACCTTCCCCTCTTGCCCTCCACCTTCTTCAACCTCACCTTGTCTAACCGCTGAAGCCTCATGTGTGTCGACTTTATTATGGGTATGGGTTACCTTTCTTACTCATTGCCTTCACATTGACCTCATTTTCCTTACCTCGTCTTTCTTTTGCCTCCCTACACCTACCTAGACCACTTTACCTTCCTCTCTAGCCCTCCACCTTCTTCATCCTCACCTTTTCTCTGTTGAAGCCTCATTATTTTACCCCTACCTCGACCTTACCCATGATGTGACCTATCTACCTAGACCCGGAAAACTATTTGCGACCTTTGAACCAATGTGCTTGCTTCATATACCTTGCGACATCATTACCCGTGTTGTTTGAGCTCCTACCCTTACCTTGCCTATTGTCATGTTGTCTATCCTGACCCTACCTTTGGTGTACCAGAACATACCTAAATGTTCCTACACCTAACCTACGTTGTGTTTCCTAACCTTATCCTATACCTTGGATAATGGATTCACTTCAACCTTGTTTAGATAAACCTATCAACCTTAGATGATGTAGATTTTTCCCGCTCTTCAACCCAAAGAGTAGCATGTTGTAGTTTATACGTGTGCATGTGTTTGATTGTTGTTACTCGTGACCCATTAGCTATATTGCTTGAATAGACCTTTCACCCTTTTCCTTGTACCCACTTTCCTTTTCTTCACATTTACCTTTTATCAAACCACTCATGCTTCAACCTATTATCTCGTCAGGTTCTCGGTTTGAGGGGGATCACCTTCACCCTCACATGGGGCAACCACATCTTATTTTTGTTAGCATCGCTTACCAATACAAGCTATGCAACAAAAAGGGGCAAAATGTAGACACTAAAATTAGGTCACACTCCCCTTTGTCCCTTGATGTATAAGCCCCCTTTATTACATTTACCCAACTATGACCCCCTTCACCCAACTAATATTAATTTAATTAATTTACTTAAATTAATAATTTATCCTCACTATATTTATTATTTAAATATCTTATTTAAATAGTATCTACATATACAGATTCACTTAGACACCTCACCAAACTAACTCAACGTAATACATATTCTTAACAAGTTACCATAACTAACTAAGACTTACCCAAACCCTAAAAATCAATGCCTACATTCCCTCTAACCACATTCCCGCATGCTCACAAGAGGCTCCCAGTCTAATCCGTGGGATAATAACATGAGATCCGAGGAAATCAGGAGGATCTCCCTAAGTTTAGTAAACCTAGGAAATCCCACCTTGACCGACGTCGGTTATCCCTAACCATCGCCGGTTAAGCTGGACCGCCATTGGTTACCCCTTTTAACCCAAAACAACCTTATTCTCAAGGTTAGAACTTGGAACTTGGAACTTAGAAGTTGGAAGCAAGAAATTTGATGAACAAGAACAAATCTCATAGAGATAACGCATCTTCAGAGAGCCAATTCCAGTAAAAACTCACATCCAAGGAAGGAGATTGAGCATCTTCTCCTGCACAACCAGCCCAACCATGATTTGATCTATCCAAGCAAAGAGGAGTGTGCATACAGCCCATGCAGAATATTTTCTTCAGTTGGTGATCACTTTCAGCCTTCAAACCCATCATCAGCACCTCCATCCTTCACACATAGACCACCAGGAACGAAGTCCAAGTATAACGTCATACTTTGTTGGTTTATTTCATTTCATCACCCATTGTTTATCTTGCTCCTATTGACCTTCTCCAACATTTTCAACTCCATAGACTCATCAAAACCTTGCAAAATCATACTCCAGTCACCCATTACCTTGTCCCAACCAACCAAAATCCTTTGTGTAATCACAAAGGAGACCAAAACCTTGTTCTCGTGACATTTCCGAGATCTCACAAGAATCGGTGCCAATTATACCTAATCGTGGTTGGTCACCCGACCGACATTAGTCTCGTGTTTACCTCACCCTCACTCACCTATGACCTACCCGAGACCTTTATCGAGCCCGTAGAGACCCATAACCTATCCCTTGACCTTGGATTCTATTCTAGCTTAGTTGTTAGATTAGATCTATTTCTTATTGTGTTTTTAAGTGGGATACCTAAATCATTTTAAAATAACAATAGGATTTACCTTGTTTTCAACACTAATTTGTTTAAAACAATGGGTCGACAAATGACCATCTAGGAAGTATCATACTTCCGGATCTAGCTCATGCTAGCATTCACTACCCATATTGTTTAATTCCTTCGGTGGTTTTGTTTTCATTATAGGTAGTTCCTCCTAGCCAAAAGGAAGCTCTCATGTCGGTTGTGGATTCAAAAGTCATACACGGCAACAACCCATCAATCGACATTTGACATGGGTATTCCTCCTACACTCATTACCCTATCTCTGTTTCGTGAACACTTTAAAGAAACAATCTAAGAAAAAGGTGAAACACTATGTCATAAGAATTATATGGATCCGTGTGAGGATTTAGAATAATATTTTTACGTTGAAGTAGTTGGGGGTGTTGATACTAGAGTGAGCCCATTTTCGAGGCTTAGATTGTGGCTATGGTGAAGTTGGAGAAGCTCTTTGTTAATTCATTTCATGAGACGCACAAAGTGGTATATGATGCATAGATTGTGAGGTTGAAGGACATATTAAGGATAGTTTCCCATGCAATTCAGTGTGCACTTTGTTATTAGATTGTGAGGTCTGTCACCTGAACCATGATGTTTGGGATTATCCTCTATTACAACACACTATTCAGAAGAAGGTGTCCATGTATTGTAATATTTGCAAGTCCCATACTCATGAAACCACTGACTGCAGATTGATTGATCACATCCATGAAGCCATTGAGATATGAGTGCACAAGACTAGTGTGGGGAGTTGATCAAAGGAGAAAAAATGACCAAAAAAAATGAAGCACAAAATAATGGGGATAATAGGAATAGAGGATTTCATGGAGGATATAGAGGCCAAGCTCCCAGAGGTGGAAGAGGAGGGTTTGCTAGAGGAACCTAATATAATTATATATCATCCGATAATTATCAACATGATTTCCCTCAAAAGAATATTTTCTCATGTTTTGGGAAGAAACACAAGTTAAAGGAATGCCCAAATTTATATGAGCACATGAAAAAGAATAAGAAGCAAAACAAGGGCATAGTGATGATTAAGGTATGATTCATCATTGCTAATCAGTGGATGCCTAAGAAGACACTTGATCCTGAATTTTAGAATGTGATGGTTACAATATATGCTGACCCCATGTGCACACGTGATCCTCTCAAGGATTAGCCACTCATTATGAAGAAAGAGGTGATACATGCTAAGTATCCATATGTTGTGCACTAGAAACAAGTATACCAAGAAATTATGGGAGTCATTTGAGATCTACATAGAGACATACAAAGGCTTGAAAGAGCAAGCGCATAAGAGGGAATGAGAAAAAAATTGAGCTCCCTGTAGAAGAATTTATACGAATTGAAGGAGGTTTACATGATGGTGTTCCAAGAGAACATTATTCCATTTTTAGGGGAATGGCTGCAAGAAAAGGTACCACACATTGGGTTTGAGCGCGAGAGTTAAATACTTCATGCAAATCTACCACCAGTAGAATCAAAAATTTGACAAGGAGATTAAGATGGATGCAGAAATTATGGGTGGTTGTTACATAACATAGTGATTGACACTAGCAAAAAAGTGAATGTATTGACTCTAGATGTATGGAATCAGATGGGTAGACCAATGTTTCATCCATCTTTAAAAGCAATGTACATGGAAAATAGGACTAAGGATATGCCTATTGGGGTACTAAAAGATGCATCCATAACTATTCAGTGGAGCCAAGTTTATCGGGACTTTGAGGTATTGGGGCTTGCTCAAGCAAAAAACTTTCTAATAATACTTGGATGTCCCTAGTGCTATGTGAACAAAGTTGATCTACACTTTAACAAGAGGTACATTAGTTTTGAGAATGATGAGTAGTGCATGATCATACCCATGCATGATAAGAAGGTAGAGCATTATGTTGATCCCTTGAGTTAAGAAGAACTTAATAGAATTTATGCTCATATAGTGCGTGATCCAAAGAATATAGAATAGTCTATGAAATGCGTCCTTAAGTAGGAAGATGCATAGTCTGTAAGTGACACTACTAGTTTTTCTTGTGATAATTAGGCTCATGGAACATATGAAATGGTCGGGCGTGAGGTCAAAGGAAGAGTCACTAGAATGATTCATTTGCACATGATAAGGTGGTTAGGATCTACTCAGGTACTAAGGTATACTAGTGAAGGGAACCCTAATGCATTCTTATGTGCCATAGAGACTCAATGGTAGAATGAAGGGGATAGAAGAAATATGTTGGTCTATAATTTACGCAGGACAACAAATTATTAGTGGGAAACACATAGAGATGACCTTTTGGAATGGAAAGAAGTGAGAATCACCTTTTCTACTAGGTTTACTCAGAGAAATGTACCTACACAGATATGTAAATTTCATGGGAAGTCTCTTTTCTTTCAACACATCCATGATTATGAGAGAACATGAGCATAAGGAAAGGAGGCATTACCACCATCACTTTGGGTACATAAGTTATACTCCACATTATGTGGTTGTGCATGCACATGGTATGTCCATGCTGAGTTGAAAAGGAAACAACAAATTGGCAAGAGATGACTTATAATATGATCCAAAATTTTGTTTATTTTTCTATTAAGCCCCATTCCATGAAGCATTGCAGATTATGAAGCACCTTACTTCTTAAGATAACACAAAGGCTTAAGAACTTATGTTGGAGTTGTTTGGGAAACTTGACCTTGAGGAGCACCTTGATCTTGAGGATACAAATGAAGAAGAGATTGTGCACACCTAGAAGAAAAAGAAAAGGAAAATGTGTATACATGATAAATGAAGATGAAATTGATAACTCGGATGTTAACCACACTAAAGGTCTGTGTAAGGTAATAGACACTATAGATGAGAAGGCATGCGCTTATCATACTCCTATGAAGATAAAGAAGGTTAACATCGGTATAGAGGTAGAGCCTAAGGAGGCCATTATTGGTGATTACTGGTCGAGAGAAATAAGTAAAAAGATTATTCAACTCTCACATGAATTCCAGAAATTATTTCCATGGGGCTATCATGAGTTGAAGGGGGTACACCCATCTTTAGGATAAATACGAGATCAAGTTGAAAGAAGGTGTGCGCTCGGTTAATAAGAGGCCTTATAGGATGAATCCTAATATGTGTGTGAAGGTGAAGGAAAAAATTGACAAGATGCTCAAGTCTAGAATAATTGAGCCTATTGAAGAATTTGAATGGGTTATCCCCATGGTCATAATTATTAAGAAGGATGAGAGGATAAGGATTTGTGTGGACTATAGAGAAATCAATGCTTCATGTGTTATTGATCCTTTTCCTACCCCATTCACAAAAGAAATCCTTGAAGGAGTTGTTGGGCATGAGATATATTCTTTTACAGATGGATTTTCAGGTTATCACTAGGTGTGCATCGTGAAGGAAGATCAAGAAAATAAAACTTTCACCACTGAATGGGGAAGTTTTGCATATATAGTTTTCGCTTTGAATTGCAAAATGAGTCAAACAATGTTCTCATGCATTTTTGTGCAGGAATTTCAAGATTTTATTCATAAATTCTTGTAGGTATATTTGGATGATTGGAAAATATATGGCTTAGTCAAGGACCATTGTGATAATCTAAGGCTCATGTTTGAGAGGTGTAGGTAATTGAGAATCTCTCTCAACATTAAGAAGTTCATCTTTTCTACACCTTTTGGCACTTTACTTGGGCACATCATTTGCAAGGAAGGATTGTTAGTAGACCCAGCCAAGATAGTTTTGATCTTAGATTTAGAAGAACCTAACAATCAAAGTGAAGTTTTTGGATTTATGAGACATACTTGTTATCAAAATAAATGTATAAAAGACTATGTAAATATTTTTACACATTTGGAATAATTGTTAAAGGTAAAGGGATATTCTATTAGGGTGACACACAAAAACAAACATTTCAAACATTAAAGGAATGGATTACCACTGCACCTATTTTGCATTTTACTTTATAGGAAAAACCCTTTCATGTTCATGATGATGCCTCAGAATGGTAATTGGTGTAATGTTGGTGTAACCATGGGAGGGAATTGTAGATCATCCCATTTTATTTGCAAGTAGGAAGTTGACACCCACGGAATAGAATCACAAAACCACCGAGCATGGGAGTTATCTATGATCTACGTGTGGCACAAGTTCATGAAGTACTTGTTGGAAACACCGTTTATTTTCTATACAAATCATATGGCACTCAAGTATTTGGTCAACAAGCCTATTTTGCAAGGGCACATTTATAGATGGATACTTTTGTTTGAAGAGTTTGATTTTATAGTTGTTGTGAAGCTAGGAAAGAGAAATTTAGGGCTTGATCATTTATCAAGGATATTTTTTTGTGAGGACAAGCAAAGCATTGAGGACATAATGCAGATGCACAAATTTTGAGGTTAAACAACACATCCGCATACTTGGAGGATATTGTATTATTTCTTAACACTTTGGGTAAGCACTGAAGGCATTGTTGTCTCCAAATCAATGCACCCCTCGAATGGCCAAAATGTGAACAGGACGTTCAATGTGATTGGGACACATGGGATCACCTCTCAAGCTATGGGACTTGGGCTTGAGGTGAACCTCCAGAGAGGCCAGATTCCTCTTCCTAAACTAAATTTTTTACTACTCCTAGTGTAATAAAATGACCATCTAATCCTAAGCTAACATCTTCATGAGTTTTAAGGAAAGAGATTTTACAGAAATGAAACTATACTAAGGGTGGTGATGCACCAAATTAAGGGATGTTTAACATCTGGAAGGGTTAATGTGGGAGCGATGCTTGCATCATTGACCACCTTCACCTATCACAACTTGAAAGGGTACAAAATACCACAAACCAAGGGCATACGTTCCTTCGTTAAACTTGAGTGTTCATAAGGATAGATCGAATTGGATTCAACACACAATTAATTGATCATGAGGAAACCACACATGCATATGTCAAACATCTATTTCTGTAACTAGGGATAATAATGACATAAATTAATACAGAAGGAAAATAAGGTTTTCACAACTGACATAAAAGATAGTCATATTATTCCTTCACAACATGAAATAGACAACCTAAAATAAAGGTAAGATAATCATTCATACTAAGGAATCATAAATCCACAAAGTAAACATTGATTAACCATTCAACACAATAAATCATATTTTCAATAGCAAGGTGTAACTCTGAATATAATTAAAAGGTCTCTTAGAATCTCTGAAGTACTCTTCCAAGCTTGAAGAGCAACTCCTCCAAAAAAATCTATATCTACTAACTTGAAGCATCAACTATTTATAAGTTCTTAGGCTGAGCCATTACAATTGGGCCCTTAACTAACATTTTTCTAAAAATAGAAATGTCATTAAATTAAGGGAACATGCTCCCATGAAAATAGCTAATTTATTACAAGGGTTTGAATCAGTCAACCTCGTAACTTTGACAAATGCAGAGCAAGTCATGGCTCATTGATAGATGGCTCTGGCATTTTTCAAACTGAAGGGCATAACACGATATCATAAATTCCTCCAAGGAGTGATGAAATAATTCTTATGTTGGTCTTCTAGTGTGATGAGAATTTGATTATACCCAGAGAAACCATCCATAAGAGAAAGCATCCCATGTCCTACAAGTAAGGTCTACGAGTTGATTTATTTTAGGAAGAGGTAGGTCGTCTTTAGGGAAAGAGAGGTTTAAATCTCAAAATTAAATGCAAATACAAATCTTTTTGAAATATTTGGCAATTGATTATGATATTGGAGACTCATTTTGGATAGTCAATAGGGATGATGAAATCAGATGAAAGAATGCATTGCAACTCCTATTTGACAAGGAGGGAAACTCAAGGATGCATGCGGTGAAGCTTCTACTTAACCGGCTTAGCGTTAGGAAAGGTAACAATTTTATGGACAACAATGGAAGGATTAAGGCCTAAAATTTCATTGTATGACCATATAAATTCTTGGATATGTCTATAAAGGAATGCCGTAAAAGATTCAAACTCCTCCAGATCAAGGGATTGACCCACTTTGAGAATGTGGGGCTCTTACGGAGTCCCAATGTTGATGTCGATAGTGGATTTGTTAAGAAAGGTGGATGTGTCTGGAGGTAAGGTCTTATGAAGATAGGAATCTTCTGCCCCCATGTAGGAAAGGATGGAGTCATTGTTGGTGCATTGAAGAATGTCAATGGTAGGGGAATATTCCTCTATCATATCTAGATATTGAAGAGGGAAGGACCTAGTTTCACCTTCACATTGATAAGTGACTAGTCCCAAGGTAATGGTGGACATTAAAAAAGTTAGAGGATATGGACATGGTGTCATCCATATCCATGACCTCGTGGGATGGAGAAGATGGAGGATCAATTTCCATGAGAGCTAAAGATGGAGGGAGAGGGTCGACAGATTATTCCTTAAATCCCAACCTGAATTTTTCATGGGGTTTGTAAGATTGATCAATGACGATGTCATGCATACCTTCTTCATAATGGCCCATTCCAAATCCTTTCCATGCATATCGATGGAGATAATTATAGGTGAAGGATTTTTTGTTAAGAAATTTGAACCCATAGGTATATGGTTTTGTGTGATGTTGAGCATCAATGTGAGAGGAAGGGTGATCAATGCCACCATATATGAGGTTGGTATGAAGATGAGGTAGATCGAAGGGAATGACGGTCCTTATATCAAAGTTGATACTTTAGAGCTATATCAGGTCTACTGAGTCTATTAGGTGTGGGAAGAGTGTTAAGCATGAGAAGGTGGTACTCCCCCAATGAGATCTAATCCATCACTTTGTCTAAGGAGTCATCATTGGGAATCTTGGATGCAAAGATGGATGAGCTAGTAGATGCCTCAAAAGAACCTTATATGGTGATGAGCATGACATTATTTAAATGGAGTGTTTATGGGGAGAGTTAAAATCTTCCCCTCATGTTCATATTTGATACATCGATGAAGGGTGGAAGGAACACAATGCATGGCATGAATCCATGGTCATCCAAGTAGGATATTGTATTAAAACTCCCCTTCTACAATATAGAATACCTCATGGAGGATTTTTTCACCAACACAAATAGGAAGAATAATTGTGCCCAAAGTGGGGGCAACAACATTATTGAATGCACGAAGGACCACATGTGATTGGGTGACAATGGAATTAGGGAGATTTTTCTAATAAAATATATGTAATGAGATGATATTTATGTTATCTCCATTGTCTATCATAGAATGATGAATGAATGTGTCATTGATATGCATAGTGATGAAAAGGGGAAGGTCATGTTCTTCAAGTGTTATGTTAGGAATTTCGTATTGTCAAAATATATGGAGGTAGAAGTAGCAAGGGCTCCAACAAGATATGTAAAGGACTAAGCCTCATCACTAGAGGTAGGGATATGTTTAAGAGCTTAAATGAGAGCTTTCCTATGATATGGGGAGATTTAGATGAGCTCATAAAGTGACATCTTAACTAAGCCCTATTGAATTTTTTTCATAACACTTTGCTTAATAGCGGTAGGACAAGGACAACTAAGATAGAACCTTAGGTTTTGATGAAGAAGGGGGTGGAGTAGATTCTTTAAAGGGAGTGGTGATAATGACTTTTTATTTTGATTGAGTAGGTGGTTGGAAGTCATGGTGGTGCGAACAGGTGGTGATCCAGATAGAATTGATGAAGAGAGGAGGACCTTATTTGGGAGAGGTCTTGGTTTAAGGAGGGATGGAAATGAAGGTCTTGGATGAATGAGGGGATTAGAGATCTTGGTGGATGAAGGCTGGGATGTAGAAGCTAGGTTGGTTAATGGAAGAGGGTGTTCCCCTTCAACGAGAATAACATCCTAATCCATAAGATTATGGATGGTGGTTTGGAGGGCATTGCAATGTTTGGTGTCAATTCTGGTGCACGATGGTATGCAAAAATGATATTAGAGTCAAACCATGAAGGTCTTGGGCCACGTGGATCAAAAGGTTTGATAGGTGGAAGAGTGATTGCAGATGTTTGAAGTAGGTGTCGAAAGATATCTCGTATAAGAGTCGATGGGGTGGTTAAAGAAGATGATGTAGATGAAGGGAATTTAAGAAGGGTGGATGTGGAGGAAAGGGATGGTTTGCTATAATGAGGCCTTATGGGAGCCTTTTATTTTGTCTTGGACTTAAGAGAAGAAGATGGTTGTGTCTTGGTTTCATTTTTTATAATTGGTGTCTTAGATGGCTTGGACTCTGATTTAGTAATTGAATATGTGGATGGTTTGGAAGGGAGGTCAGATTTGGAAGAATGATTAGATGATTTGGGCTTATTGATAATGGGGGTCTTGGATGAAGGGTCTAGCCCTAAAATGAAAGGAGATGTTCCTAAGAGTGATGATGTGACATTAGATTTCTTAGGAGGGTTAGTCTTGGGAGGAGGAAGCTCCAAATTTTTGTGTGGGTGTGTGAGGGACTTTTAGATGGGCATGCCAAGGTTCTGAGACTTTTATTTTGAGGTTTTTCCCTTGGCGAGAATGATGAAAATTTCAACCGGGGAATTTATGGAGGTAAAACTAGATCTTGTAGATTATGTTGTAGAGGTGGATATTTAAGGTGGAAGTGGTTTTCTATGATGCACTTGACCAGATTGCGTAAGTTTAAGATTCTTTGGTGTGGGAATGGTTGGACATGTAAAGGGGGTGAGAATCTCATTTGTAGTTATGTTAGATGTATGCATAGAATATGTAGACATAGATTCAAATTTTGATGTGGGTATAGTCATGGGAGTAGATGTGATTGATATAAACGGTGAGTGTAGTTATGCGAATGTGAGATGAAGATGTTAAGGTAATTATAGATGAAGGACTAGATGTGATAGATGGGGACATGATAGATATGGATGGGGAAGTGGTTGTAGTTAATTTTGATGTGGGTGTAGTAGTTGTGGACACAATCGATGTAGATATAACGGGTATAGGGATAGGTGGATATGTTGATGAAGTTATGAGTGCAAGATAAGAGTTTGAAATAGGAGTAGGTGCAATGGATGACGAGATGATGGGATGTTGGTGAAGGTGTTGGAACTTTTTATAGTATTGATTGTATGGGCATTAGGTTCCTGTGATGTGGAAGGTGGAGTTTGATTATTTGGTGGATGATTAGGAAAAGGTTGTTTGAAAACATCTAAGGGTTGATTAGGTGGTGCATTAGGATTATCCACTTGGAGGTCACCAGATTCTATGAGTTTTTGGACAAGGTCTTTAAAAGTGTGACACTTCTCAATTTCATGGCCACATACTTGATGGTATTTACAAAAATGATACTCATGATGCCATACTAGTTTGGGTCTTAATTTATTGTAGGGTTGGATTGGAGGAAGTCAAATGAGATTTATCTCCATTAACTTGTCGAATATTGAATGTAAGATTCCCAAGAGGGGTATAGTTAAGAGGTGGCCTAGGATATCTTTGTGGAGGCTCCATGTGAGAAGTGGATGTGGATGATGATTTAACCATAATGGCATTAGTGGCATTCTTCGATTTATCCCCATACATGGAAGATTTAGTGAATTCATACTTAGGTATACTTGATTGAAGTTTGAGATGGCCTTGCTCAAGGGCATGGAATTCAAGTTTGTGAGCCATAATAAATGAATCTTCAAATGTTTTGAATGATTTAATTTGAAGAGCAGAGGATATATTCTTCACACAATACCGTGAGAAGAGTTTTTTCAATTGATTGTGGAAGAGTGAATGATAGTTGGTTGATTATGCCACGTCATCATGTGACAAAATATGTGATAGATTTTTCATCATATTGTCTAATGGCATAGAGGTCTATGATAGTGATCTTATGTGCACTATTGATCAAAAAAATTAGGAATAGTTACGTGAGTTGGGTGAAGGAAAACAATGAATGTTCGGGATGTCGTTGTACATTTAATCCAATGTCATCCAGCTAAAGACATGGGGAATGTGTAAAGCATAAGGTCCTAATCATGGGCAATGAAGTAACTTGAATGTATAAAAGCATGAAGATGTTATTGTGGGTCCTCCTTGCTATTGAACTTGGAAAATTTTGGTAATTCCCAATGAGGAGGATAAGGCTTTACTGGGGACTAATGGATTGATAGGTTTGTTACTAGCTTCCAAATCTTAAGGGCACGTAAACACGTGTAGAACCAATGAAGTGTGGAAGTGAAGGCACGCAAGGTAGGATTTAAAAAATGGTTCTTAGAGAACCAATGGGCATGTGTCACACAAAGAACAATTCGGGACTTAGCCATTTTTGGCATTTTGGGCGGGACACATGAAGAACGTGTTCCATTTGGATAAGGTTTCAACCTGCAAGAATGGGTGTTCGGAAGGAATATACCTTATGATAGAAAGATCCAAAAATTTAATCATGACATGGAGAGGCACGCACGCTGGGGACAACCCACACCTTGACACTTGGGGCCAGATCTGAGGCTACAGAGAAGTTTGTTAGAGCTCAGAGGCCTATTTATACATGTGCCCTTGGCAAAGAAAAGGGAGAGAAGTGAGGTAGTGGAGCTCTGTAGAATTACTGCAAGAACTATGGGATGAAAATGGGTAAAGGATTCCAGTAAGGATGTAATGGGGAAATGGGGAAAATTTTTATTTGTGAGAATACATGTATGGATCCACACATGGCGCATGACTACTGGTCTACCTTCTGTAATCTTTTATAAGTAATACTATGAATGAATGTGATAAGGTTGCCATGACAAATGTATTAAGACTCTTTCTCTATATTACCTGCATATTTCTATTGTACTTTTATTCTTGTATAATCATGAATCTTACTTGAATGTTATGTATAATGGTGGATTTACAACTTCCTAGTTCTATTACTTTTTGTTGCACTTTTCTTTTATTATGACTGAAAGGGTATAAATATTCTAAGCTCTATAGCTTTTTCATGTCTTTTAAATCACTAAGTCAAGATCATGAGCATGCCTTCCATTGAACTCACATAAAAGAGAGACTTGGATCCCTCTCATGTGCCTCGGGTGAGCGCACTCGGCCCTGCTAGGTGATAGGCCGGTGTGCATGAGGTTCCCTTGTTCTTAATGGGGTGAAAAAATGACCTAAATATTGGTTCCGTTGCCGGGACCTCTTTTGAAGTTGTAGTGGAACATGGCATACATCATGATCTATGTAAAAAGTGATGGTGGAGCGCTTAACACTTGAAGATGTTGAATATTGGTTTAAAATCACAGAGAATGAATTTACTCAGAGATTGATACTGGATTTGGGTTTGATATGCGAAGATGGGTGGAAGACACTCTTTATCATGAGTTGTATGAAAATTTTTCGTTATTTCCCAGTAGAGTTATTTGAATGGCTCTTGGCTTATACATCTAGATTGGGGTGGCACTATAAATCACACCTTTGGACCCAAAACGTATCGAACCTACAAGATGCTGATCTAATGTGGACCCGCTATAGATCATTGGTGGAAGGGAGTATTGACTAGCTACACTTAGAATATGCCATTTCCAAGTATTCCTATCCAGAAGTTGTAGAGTTTGAGTTCTTGCAAGAGCCAGGGGATCATTTTGTGTGCTATTCCCCTTGTGATAAAAATCTTGATGGTAACCATGGGTTTAGAAGTCATTTCTATGGCCGGATAAACCACCCCGAGTGTTAGGAAAGGAATCCAGGTTGGGGAAGGATGGCTGATCTGATTTGACTAAATAGGAAAGGGAGGAGAGACGGCTCAAGTATAACAAAGCACATGAAAATGAGATTGACAGAAAACATGGGATTGATAAAAGGTTATGGAGCTAGAGTGGTGAAGGGAAAGGATTGAGGTTCACGTGGAAGATGTAACCCGAGCTCAACTATAGTACCCCATCTTGGTTGCGGGAGAGAAAAAGGCTTTTGATGAGAGTCCATCATAAGAAAGAGAGTCCTCTCCCATTCGATTATCTGAAGCATTGAACCTGAACTTAACTCCCTCCCGCATAAAAGTATAGATCCTTTTTGGAATGAGGGAGAAAATACAATTGATCCCATTTGGAGAGGCAATGAAAGCAGAGTCGGTGAAGAGGAATATACAACTTCTCATTTGGAGATTAGATGGCTTCACAACTATTGAAGTTTGGTGGAATGTTCGTGACAAAGCACGAATACAACGATTGGTTTTGGAAGCACGTTAGGAAGTGGTGGGGAAATACACAAACCAGGGTGGTACTAGTTCACAAACCATCGGTGCGTAATTCAGTGGGACAAAGTGACAAGCATTCAACAAGAGACAAAAGCCTTGACCAAGGAATTCAGAGAGGATAATAAGAGGTGGAATAGGTGGAGAAAGGATCATAGGAGGAGAAAAGAGGAAACCAAGCCATTGCTGGATCGGGAGGGTAGGGGCCTCAATCAAAACCTCCTCAAGTTTTTTTGAAATGTCTCTACACTTACCAAATTACATGGGATAGAAGATGTCACGGAGCATGTGCATAAGTGTGAAGGTGAAACCATCACCACACAAGGGGAATCAAAAGGAGAGGGTGCCATTTTTGGCCTTTTTGGGAGGACACATGAAGAACGTGTTCCATTTGGATAAGGTTTATCTTAAAGTGCGTAAAGGTGTCCTGGAAGGAATATACCTTGCTGATAGAAAGATCCAAAAAGTTAATCATGACATGGAGAGGCATGCACCTAGGGTGACCCACACCTTGACACTTGGGGCCAGATCTGAGGTTGCAGAGAAGTTTGTTAGAGCTCAGAGGCCTATTTATATGCACATGCCCTTGGCAAAGAAAAGAGACAGAAGTGAGGTAGTGGAGCTCTGCAGAATTACTGTGAGAACTATGGGATGAAAATGGGTAAAGGATTCCAGTAAGGATGTAATGGGGAAATGGGGAATGTAATTTTTGTTTTTGTGAGAATACATGTATGGATCCACACATGGTGCATGACTATGGTCTACCTTCTATAATCTTTTATAAGTAATACTATGAATGAATGTGATAAGGTTACCATGACAAATGTATTAAGACTCTTTCTCTATATTACCTGCATATTTCTATTGTACTTTGTTCTTGTATAATCATGAATCTTACTTGAATGCTATGTATAATGGTGGATTTACAACTTCCTAGTTCTATTATTTCATTGCACTTTTCTTTTATTATGACTGAAAGGGTATAGAAATTTCTGAGCTCTATAGCTTTTTCATGTCTTTTAAATCACTAAGTCAAGATCATGAGCATGCCTTCCACTGAACTCACATAAAAGAGAGACTCGGCTCCCTCTCGCGTGCCTCGGGTGAGTGCCCAATGCCCATGCTGGGTGATAGGCAACACGCATGAGGTTCCCTTGTTCTTAGTGGGGTGCAAAAATGACTACATCTTGGTTCCATTTTGGGACCTCTTTTGAAGTTGTAGTGGAACATGGCATATATCATGATCTCTATGCAAAAAGTGATGGTGGAGTGCTTAACACTTGAAGGTGTTGAAGATTGGTTTAAGAGCATGGAGGATGAATTCACTAGAGATTTAGTACTAGATCTGGGTTTGATATGTGAAGATGGGTGGAAGACACTCTTTATCATGAGTTATATGAAACCTTCTTCTTGTTGTTTCCCAGTAGAGTTATTGAATGGCTCTCGGCTTATACATCTAGATCGGGGTGGCATTATAAATCACACCCTTGGACCCAAGAAACATATCAGAACCTGCAAGATGTTGATCTAATGTGGACCCATGCTATAGATCATTGGTGGAAGGGAGTATTGACTAGCTACACTCTGGAATATGCCATTTCCATGTATTCCTGTCTAGAAGTTGTTGAGTTTGAGTTCTTACGAGAGCCCAGGGATCATTTTATGTGTTATTCCCCTTGTGATCAAAATCTTGATGGTAACCATGGGTTTAGAGGCATTTCCTATGGCGGCTAAACCACCCTGAGTGTTAGGTGAGGAAGCCAGGTTGGGGAAGGATGGCTGATCTGATGACTAAAAGGAAAGGGAGGAGAGATGGCTCAAGTATAATGAAGCACGTGAAAAGGAGATCGATAGACAACATGGGATTACAAGTGGGTTATGGAGCTAGACATGGTGGAAAGGAGTTGAGGTTCACGCAGAGGATGTGGAACCCAAACAGTCTATGGTACCCCATCTTGGTAAGTGTGAGAGAAAACCTTGTGGCTTCTGATGAGAGTCCATCACGTAGAGAAAGAAGAGTCATTGGCATGCATCTGACCCTACCTAGTGACCAAACCTTGGCACTTGGTTTGTTGAATGAGGGAAAAATATAGTTGATCCATTTGATTTCAGTGAAAGCAACCGATCAATGCCTAGAAGATACAACTTCTCATTTGGGACTTCTATGGCTTCACACACTATTTCGGTATTTGGTGGAATGTTTGGACAAGGCATGTATATAGCTGGTTTTGGAAGCACGTTAGGAAGTGGTGGAGGAAATATGACTGGGAGTGGTACTAGTTCACAAACTATCGGCGTAATTCAAAGTGGGATGATGGGAGCATTCAACATGACAAACACAGCCCTGTACCTAACACAAGAGGATCTGGAGGTGGAAGTGGTGGAGCTGGTGGCTCAGATCTAGTGGATCCGGTGGAGGAGGAAACACCAGAGGAAACCAAGGGACTGGATCGGGAGGGCAAGGGGCCTCAGCCACCTCCTCAAGTCTTTTTTGAGATGTCTCTACACTTACCAGATTATAGTGGGATAGAAGATGCCATGGAGCATGTGCATAAGTGTGAGCTGCTATGGCACGCGAAGGGAATCACGACCCAGGATCAAAAGGCTAGTCAATTTGTGATGACCTTGCAAGGACATGCACATAGTTGGTATAGAAAGTATGACCCTCATCGATTGTGGATTATACCACACTGAGAAATGCATTCTTGGTGGAATTCCACATACCTGAGTTTGAACAAAAGAGCATTAGCTCTCTCAAAGAAATCTAGTAGGGAATGGCAGAGAGAGCATGGAATATGATGCACATTTTAAAACTCTATTGTCTAAACTATCTTATGATATCCACCCTTCACAACATGCTCAAGTGGTTTTTCGAGGGTTGATCACACCCTTTAGGAGGGATTTATCTCATAAAACATTCATGGACCCACGTAGAAGTGTTGGAAGCTACTTTACACTGAGGTAGTTGGTAGTGTTGACACTAGTGTTAGCCCATTTCTGGAGGCTCAGATTACTGCCATGGCTAAGAAATTGGAGAAATTATCTACCAACACATAGTTCTAGAGATTCATGAGAGGGATGTGGTGCATGGATTGTAATGTAGAAGGGCACACAAAGGATAATGGTGGGATATGTACTGAAAGGGTGTGTGCATGCCATAGTGGTAAATTGTGAAATATGTCACGAGGACCATGATGCAAGTAGATGCCCCTTGCTGCAGTGCGTGATCCATAAAAATGTATCTTGTTATTGTAAGATATGTACCTCAACCACACATGACACCAAGGATTGTAGATTGATTGACTAGATTCATGAGGCAATTGATCTTGTGTGTGCACCAGACTGGCATTGCCAGTAGTTCCAAAGGAGATGACCATGGGTATGGAGAGCATGGAGATGGAGGTGCACATGGAAGAGGGTTTTCATGGAGGATTTCATGGTCATGGTAACCACGTGGAGGAAGAAGTGAGTTCCCGCGTGGGACGTGTTTTAATTGTGGAGCCATAGACCATTATAAGTGTGAATGTCCAGATCTTCTACAATGCTCCTGGTGTGGAAAAAACATAAGTACGAAGAGTGCCCAGAGTTATATGAACATATGAGTCAGCAATACCGGAAGGATAAGGGTGCTGCCATGGTGAGTATTAAGAAGGCTGACATGTAATGGCTTCCATGAGTAATACGTGAATCAGAACTAGAGCTGTTATGGTAACAACAAGGGTGGAATCACACGTGCAAAGGAAGCACCTAGGTAGAGACCTCTGGTTTTGAGAGAAGAAGTAGTACATGGGAAGTATCCAAACCCGGCTCACCAGAAAGAAGTCTACCAGGAAACCATGGACGTAATTCAAAGTTTACAAGGGGAGATCCAATGCTTAAAAGAGCAGACTAGAAAGGATGAGCAAAGAAGAACCGTAGAAGCACCAAAGGGTGACTTGGATGAGGTTAAGGAGGTGTGTAAACTACTGAGGCAGGAGAATATTATTCCCCTTCTAGGAGCATGGTTGAGGGAAAAGGTACCATGCACCGGGAAGAACATGAAAGGTAGATCCTGCATGCAAACCTCCCACCTCACAAGCCTTGATTATGACAAAGAGATTACCTTGAATGTAGTAGTGGATGGATGGTTACTTAGCAACATCCTCATTGACACAGTGGAGGTTAATGTTCTCACTCTGGATGCCTAGCATCAAATGGGAAGACTTGCATTACAACCATCTTCAAATGTGTTGTATATGGAAAATAAGACAAAGGCAATGCCCATAGGTGTATTGAAGGATGTGACCATTACCATTCAAGGGACTAAGTTCACTGGGAGATTTTGAAGTCTTGGCACTTGCCGAGGTAGATAACTTCCCAACGTTACTTGGGTGCCCGTGGTGCTATAAGAATAATGCAGATCTCCGGTTTAACAAGGGGTACATAAGCTTTGAAAACAAGGAAGAGTGGGTAGTTATACCACTGGTTGATGGGAAGTCCACCCCCTATACTGAACCCCTTGGGGAGGAAGTCCTGGATAGAATATATGTGTGCTCCATAAGAGATCCAGAGACCATCCACCCTATAGAAGGAGTCATCCAGTTTGATGATGCTCAATCTATCAGTGATACTACTAGTATAGCATGTGATAATTGGGTGCATGGGACTTATGAATTGATTGGGTGACATCTGAAAAGGATCAGTAACCAAGGTAACCATGTGTGTATAGTTTGGCACCTGGGAGGAAAGGTAATAACCAAGTATTCTGGGGATGCATACCCTGAGGTCTTTTTGAGAGAGATGGAAGCTCACTGGAGGGAGGATGAGTGACGAAGTATGCTAGGTTATGTTTTGATAGGCACAACAGCAAGGTGGTGGGCCATGCATAGTGAAAACTTGTTGGAATGGCACGTGAAGTTAGAATTGTGCACTCACTGTCGATTCTCAAAAAGTAACATACCCACCGCTATCAAGGATTACAATGGCAATGGACCCACCTCTTCCCACATCCAGGCATGTGAGAGGGTCTGGGGAGAAGGCATGGAAGCTTTACCACCCTCCCTTTGGGTGCACAAGCTGTATTCGACACTACAAGGTTGTGCATGCTTGGTATATCCATTCTAAAACACGCCACCAAATGGGAAGTTGGCAGGAATTAGTGGCTGACTTGGTTCACACATTCGAGTACCAAAGTACCAAGCAACTAGTTGATGAGGCATTACAGACTATCAAGTGCCTCACTCTGGGGGATTGCACCATGGTGGAAGATAGGTTAGTAAACTTACTCGGTGGGCCTAGCTTAGAAGCATGGTTCGAAGAGGAGGAACCAGAAGACATACAATTTGAGCGCATGTGTGCTAAAAAGGAGAAAGGAAAGATGGTATACATTGTTGATGGAGAGGAGATGGAAAGCCTGAATGTGACCATTTAGTTAGGGGCATGTGAAGTAGTTGATAAAGTGATGGATGCATGTGCATGCATGCGTATCATGAACCACTCAAAACCAAGAAAGTTAACATCGGCTCGGAAGAGGAGCCCAAGGAAGCTATCATTGGGGACTACTGGTTGGACAAGGAAGTATCAAAGATCATCGATCTCTTGCATGAATTTGAGGATTTATTCCCCATGTGGATACCATGAGTTGAAAGGCATCCACCATTCATTGGGGGAAATGAGGATAAAGTTGAAAGATGGTGCATGCCCGGTCAAGAAGAGGCCTTACAGGATGAATCCCAACATGCGTGAGGGTTAAAGAAGAGCTAGACAAGATGATAGCATCCGAGTATCATTGAGGCTATGGAGGAATCATAAGTGGATAAGTCCAATGGTGATCAGCATAAAGAAGGATGGGTGGATTAGGATATGTGTGGATTATAGGGAATTAAATGTTGTTTGTATCATAGATCCTTTTCCCACCCCCTTTACTGAAGAGATTTTGGAAGGAGTTGTTGGGCATGAGGTCTATTCCTTTATGGATGGATTCTCGGGATATCACCAAGTAAGGATTGCCAAGGAAGACCAAGAAAAGACAACTTTCACCACCGAGTGGGGAAGCTTTGCATACATGGTCATGCCCTTTGGGCTGAAGAATGTGCCCATTGTATTTTCGCATAGTGGTACAAGCATTTAAGGACTTCATCCACAAGTTCCTTTAGGTATATTTGGATGATTGGATAGTGTATGGATTGGTAAGGGACCATTGTGATAACTTGAGGTTGATGTTTGAAAGATGTCGTAGTTGAGGATCTCCCTCAACATCAAGAAATGTATCTTTGCAACTCCTTTTGGAACGTTGTTGGGACATATCATATGCAAAGAGGGCTTACTGGTGGATCGAAAGTTGTAGTTATTGTAGGGTTAGGGGAGCCTACCAGCCAAAGTGCAGTGTGCATGGATTTCTTGGACACACTGGGTACTACAAAAAGTTCATTAAGGGATACGCCAAGATCACCGCGCCTTTGGAAATATTGCTCAGACATAAGAGTGCCTTTCAGTGGGGAGAGGCAGCGAGAGGGCATTTGACACTCTAAAAGAAAGGCTTATCACCACACCTATTCTATGATTCCCATCATGGGATAAACCTTTCCATGTCCACGTGGATGCCTCTAGTACAACAATGGGAGCCATTCTTGCTCAACTAGGAGAGGGGATTGTTGATCATCCCTTGTGTTTTGCAAGTAGAAAGTTGACACCAGCAGAACAAAATTATACAACGACCGAGCGTGAGGCATTTTCAATGATCTATGCTCCACAAATTTAGAAAATATCTACTGGAAACTCCCTTCATATTCTACACTGACCATATGGCCTTGAAGTATCTAGTAAAACAAAGTAGTGTAAGGGCGCATATGCCGTTGGGTACTTTTATTTCAAGGAATTTGAATTCAAAGTGGTGGTAAAACGGGAAAGAACAATTGTGGGCTAGATCATTTATCAAGGATTGATTCGGGAGAGGACATGTAGAGTATCGAGGAAACCATGCTAGATGCACAACTATTCAAGTTATGGCATGCGCCCTCAGAACTAGAAGACATTGCCATTTTTCTCAAGGAAGGTGTGGCACCCGAAGGGATGAATGCTCTGGAAAGGAAAAGGTTAGCCATACGTGCCATGCCCTTCATGTTGATCAATGGGGATTTGTATAAGATGGGCGCATGATGAGGTTTTTGCACTGGTGTGTATTAGAACATGAATGCGTAGCTATAATAGAAGAAGCCCATGGTGGGATTGCTGGAGGACACTATGCAGGGAATGCAACCACGTGCAAGATCCTAGTCACTGGACTATGGTGGGAGATGATTCACTAGGATTGTATTGAGTTTTGCAAGGCCTGTGACCACCAGCACCTTGGAAAACCTGGAAGAAGGGATGAGATGCCCTTGTGCCCCATCGCTAGCACAGAACCTTTTGAGAAATGGGCAATAGATTTTTTCAGACCAATCTCACCAGCTGCATGAAGGACTAACTCATGGTATATCATTACCTGTACTGATTATCTGACAAGGTGGGTAGAGGCCACGCCCACTAAGGATTACACCATAGCCATGGCTGCTAGATTTTTGTGGGAGAACATTATCAGCAGGTATGGGTGCCCATTAAGTTTAACAAGTGATAGGGGCACTCACTTCTTAAATGAAACAATTAGGATTCTATTGGTAGAATTCATGGTAGCCCATCACAAGACTACCCCTTATCACCCTCAGGAAAATGGGACTATAGAGGCATTTAACAAAATCCTTAGTCACACATTGACTAAGATATGTGATGTGGGTAGGTAGGATTGGGATGACAAGGTATCAAGTAGTCCTTTGGGCATACAGAACAATGTATAAAAGGTTGAACAAGGCCACACCATTTCAACTGGTGTTTGGCATGGAGGCTATTTTTCTAGTTGAATTTATGCTACCATCTGCGTATAGCATGTGCGAGGAGGATTGGATGATGAACAAGCACTGGAAGAGAGAATAGATGAGTTGATGAAGTTGGATGAAAGGTGCTCACTAGCAAGATGGAGCCAAACAACTGAAAAAGCTAAGCAAAAGGCATGGCATGACCGCCACATTAAGAACAAATAGTTTGAGGTTGGCCAAATGGTATTGCTATATGATTCAAAATTTCTACGCCATCCTGGAAAGTTGAAGGTGCATTGGTTGGGTCCTTATATAATTTCATACATCCTTGATTCGGGTGCATGCCAATTACAAGCACTGGATGGAACAAAATTACCTGGACACTTCAATGGGAGTAGGCTGAAGCCCTACTATAAATAATGCTTCTTGGTGTTTGTAAATAAGGTAGTTCTTTGCCATTAGTTTAGAATTTCCTTTTATGCTTTTCCTTTCTTGTTTTTCCCTTTTCATGTTGTTGTCTTGTTTTTTGTGCCTTGGGTGCACCGGTAACCTTATTACTTTTTGACTTATGAATGCGCAGAGGACCACGCATCATTTAGTGTGGGGTGAGGTGATAAAAAGAGAAGCATGAAGTTATTCTTGTAGGAGGATTGGGTTGGTAGACCATTCGAACTAGCCCCATTGAAAAGATGCATTAGAGAAAAGAAGGCAGATGGGTGGCAAAATAAGGTTACATTGGAAATCCATGTACAAAGGAAAAAGTGCAAAAACATGAGGTAGGTGAAAGAAAGAATCATGAGGATGGAAGAGGTGCCTTTGGCACTGGTAACACATGTGCAAGAGTCTTCTATCAAGATGGATTTCACACTTAAGGTTGGAAATTTTTTGCGCAGAAGGTTGGAAAAGTTTTCACGCAAGGATTGGGCATGGGTGAAAAATTTTCACGCAAGGATTGGGTGCAAGGAAAAGCACTGAAGTCGGGTTTGTTTGAAAAAAATGCCACATTAAATATTATCGTATGGTGGTAGGTAGCCTAGCCTTTAATGCGTAAAAGTGGGAAAAGCTATAAATACAAGGATGGGTAGTTCATTATTTTACTTTGCGAAAACAAGGAGAATGATTTTCTTTCAAGAGCTAGGGTTTCGAGAGCTAACTCGTGTGAAGGAAAATCTCAAAAATCACACGCAATCGGTCTGCTAGATCTACAAACTAGAGCAGAAGTGATTCATGGGTGTGGGGAACATTGTGAAAGAACACCGTGATCAAAGGAGGAAAATCAGAAATTAGGGTTTGTACTCTAGGGCATGGGGCGCATGAGGAAAACTCTCAAATAACTCAAAAGTAACCAGGGAATGAAAGCAAAGGGTAAAATGATGGCCACAAAACCAATTGATAAGCCTACAAGTACAATCCAAGAAGGGAAAGGGTAAGGGAAAAGGAAAGAAGAAAGAAGAAGAAATCCCTTTGGATACCAATGAGGAATGGTACTCAGAGATGCAATACCGGATGGGGTTTTTCTAGGGCAAGAGTGGGAGTCCCATATTAGACAGATGACCGTAATCGATTACAATCACCGGTCAAGTATAATTGTGAAGGAAATGGTGCTGGAGCTGGTGTGCCCCACAAACAAATGAACACCTGATGGGATGCCGATCTACAACGATGTAGTCAAGGTGAAAATGGAGAAGGTAGGGCTTCTCCAGCTTTATGAATTGCCATACTTGGGAAGCCCGAGCACTGTACCAATGGTTAATGATGACATGCGTGCATGAAGATTTATTTCTACTTCGCAGGGCAAAAATGTGCATAACTCCCTAGTTAATCTCACACTTTACAAGCCTAAGCTATAAAGGGGATGCGATCATAGATGACCTCTAGGATGAGGAGGTAATTAAAGAAACCATTGCATCCCTAGGATTATAAGAAGGGATCAAGGTACTATGATGTCACGGATATCAGTGATCCGGTGATGAAAATGGCCGCACACCTCATTTCCAAGCTGAATGGGCAAGAGAGGTGGACCCAAGTGAGCAAGCCCTAGTTGAATGTCTGCGTAGAAAGGTCACGGAGGGCACCATATACAACATCTCCTAGTACATAGTAGATGAGATCATAAGTAGCATGAGAGAATGGAGGGAAGATATTATTTGGGAACATTCTATTAACCATTGTGTTCTTAGAGATCGGGGTGTCTGGATGCATCTGATAAGTTTGTATGGGAGTACCCCGATGAAGACCCTTCACCCATGGATAGGTTCTAGAAGTATACTTGTGAGTCAATGATAGGGGTGCACAAGGCATGCTTGGATAAATGGTATATGTGCCTCTAGAATGCATTTGGGGTGGAATGGTGATCCTGAACAACTCCCCATGGTGACTGAAGGTGAAGTAGAGTTCACGGTATACCAACACTTCTGCATTGGTAGATTCATCTTGGTGGATGGTAGTTGGAGTCCCTAGTGCAAACTCCCCTTCTCATTTACCCAATTCTTCCAAGTAGGGGTAAACAGTATAAGGAGTGAAGAAATTAAGACTTGACCTATCCACCCTTGACAGTGAACACATAGAGAAATGAGAAAGAAGTTGGTCTACCTGGGGAAGCATGTGTATGTTGAAAGGTACGTGTCATAAGATGTACACATTATAAGGCCCATGACCTTACCCATTTCTGAGAGCGCTGTTGCTAGGATCTACCTACACATAAGGCCAAAGTTTGAAAGGGGCGTACTTGGAGAATGAGATATCCATTCTAGGTGACCCCATGGGAAGAAAGAAGCCCACGCCAAAGCACAAGGAGAGGAAGAAGAAGAAGAAGAAGAAGAAATAAAGGGTGGTGGAGAGGTAGAATGTAGGTACCACAGGGCCGAGTACCTACGTCAGAAAGAAGAGAAGAATGGTGGTTAGGGAGAAGACCCTAGAGCCTGTGAAGCCACCATCCCCTGAAGGACCTTCAGATGAAGAGAGACAACATCCCGACTCCAGATTTTTCTATCAAGGGGAAGAAGAACAAGGAATGGAGGAACAAGGGTCTGAAGATGTAGATGACCCAAATGCCTATCTAGGTGAAAAGGATGATGTTGAAGGGGAAGAGTTGGAGGTGGATCAAGAGCCAATTGATGTCCATGACTCGAGAGGGAGAGGAAGCAGAGGATACAAATGATGCCTTCATCTTTGTAAGGAGGAAGGGCACCCAAAGGGAGGAAGGCATGTGAAGAGAGGAGCGAAGGAGCTAGTACCAAGGAGCCAGATATGCCCAAGCTCACTCAGGAGGAGGTGAATGAGAAGGAACAAGGGAGGCAGAGAAAATAATCAATACCCTGGTCGAAGAGGAGTTGGAGCACAGCGGAGCTAGTGCTGGTGAATTCAAAGAAGAGCAGAGGGAGAAGAGTGTGGGTAGCACAAAAGGCCCAACTCTTTTGGTAACTATTCCCAAGGGTGTGTGCACATGGGAAGTAAATGTGCGGAAGGGGGAAGAACAATGATGGGTTACATTGATGACCCCAACAAAGTTTTTTGTGTGCGTGTTTCCAAAGTACCATGCCCACCAAGGAGCTCACCGCCATGGAGTCCTTTGACCCGAGGGTGGATACCCATGAATGAGGAAGATGCTATCATGGGCATTCGACTCCCACCTCGATGAGCCTAAGTTTGAGATTAACCAAGGAGTGGTATTAAAGCTATCCAAGGAAAGGGGACAACCCCATTGTAAACACACACAACTATCGGATGAGAAAGTGTGTAATGCACTCAACAAAGTCTCCATGGAAATGAGGCTAGGCTCTTTGGTAGGAATGACAGGGTTAGAGTCTTGGAGGACCTGTTGGAGAAGAGGAAGGAAGAAGTGGTGAAGCTAATGAAGGATCTCAGCCTTGAGAAATTAATCAGTGCTCAACTATAGAGGGAGCTTCAAGAGGAAAAGGCTAGGGTACGTGAAGTTTCCAAGAAGGTGGAGCTCATCTCCCAATCGATTATCACAAAGCACCCAGACCTTAACCCTCCCACACAAAAGTATAGATCCTCCCTGGAATGTCTAGAGGACTTGACTGGATCCTCACCATGGAGAGGCAGCCCTTGGCATTAGAGTCGGTAGAAGAGGTAGTGGTGTGCTTGGAGAAAGAAGACAAGTTGAAGGTCATCGCACTCATGGCTGAATACAACAAGGTGCTCATGACGTAAGAATAGCTACACAAACCATGGGGGTCACTTACGACCATTATGCAGATCAAGACAAAGTGACAAGCATATACGCACTGGTGATGAATGAGTTGAAGGAATTCAGAGAAAAGAATAAGGGCAATAGAGCCGAGTGGGAAAGGATCATAGCTGAAGTAGAAAATAAATTTGAAGCCATTGAGAACCGGTGAGTCTCAATCAAAACCCAGCTAAAAGAGCTCTACAAGGTCATCACAAGGAAGATGGATGCCCTGGAAGATCACGCTAAAGAACTGGAGACTGTGGTGGAAACCATTACCACACAAGGGGAAGGGCTAACCTTCGACGAGGTGAGCACCTTGGTTGGTGACATCTGCACTAAAGCGTAGGAGGAAGTCAATGCTTGGAGTACACTGGAGGCCGACCTCCAACAAAATTTTCCCCTTCTTCTTCTTTAGGAAATTTTCCCCTATTCTTTCTCTTCCCCATTCTTTATTCTTCCCCCATTCTTTTCCAAGGCAAGGCCTTGCATTCTTTTTTGTACTGCATTCTTTGAGAAGGTTCCCGAGGGTGGAGAACAAGTGAAGTGTGGGGTAATGTTGGGCCCCTAATATAGCTTCCAAATCTTAAGGTGCGTAAAGGCACACATGAACCAGGAAGAAGCAGCGCAAGTGAAGGTGCACAAGGTAGTATTCAAAAGGCTTCTTGGAGAACCAAGGGCATGTGTGCATGTGAAGAACAATTGGGACTTAGCCATTTTTGGCCTTTTGGGTAGGACACATGAAGAACGTGTTCCATTTGGATAAGGTTCCAACCTAGATAGGGTGTCCTAGAAGGAATATACCTTGTGATAGAAAGATCCAAAAAGTTAATCATGACATGGAGAGGCATGCCTGGGGTGACCCACACCTTGACACTTGGGGCCAGATCTGAGGCTGCAGAGAGAAGTTTGTTAGAGCTCAGAGGCCTATTTATATATGTGCCCTTGGCAAAGAAAAGAGAGAGAAGTGAGGTAGTGGAGCTCTGCAGAATTACTATGAGAACTATGGGATGAAAATGGGTAAAGGATTCAGTAAGGATGTAATGGGGAAATGGGGAATGCAATTTTTGTTTTGTGAGAATACATGTATGGATCCACACATGGTGTAATATTTTATAAGCATGACTGAACTGATAAGGTTGCCATGGAAAATGTATTAAGACCTTCTCGTAATCTTTTTTTTTATAAGTAATCATGAATCTTACTGAATGAATGAATGTGATAAGGTTCCCATGACAAATGTATTAAGACTCTTTCTTCATGTCTTTATTACGTAAGATCAGAGCATGCATATTTCTATTGTACTTTTTCTTGTATAATCATGAATCTTACTTGAATGCTAGACCTCTGGCATATCATTCTAAAATAATATAATGGTGGATTTACAACTTCCTAGTTCTAATTTAAAAAGTGATTGAAGATTGGTTTAAGAGCATGAAGAGCATGATGGAGGATGACTTAGAGATTTAGTATTGGATCTAGGTTTGATATGTGAAGATGGGTGGAAGACACTCTTTATCATGAGTTGTACGAAACCTTCTTCTACTATTTCCCAAGAGAGTTATTCAAATGGCTTGTTGGCTTATACATCTAGATCAGGTGGCATTATAAATCACACCCTTGGACGTAAGAAACATCAGAACTTGCAAGATGCTGATATAACATGGACCCGTGTTATAGATAATTGGTGGAAGGGAGTATTGACTAGCTACACTATGGAATACACCATTTCCACATATTCTTGTCCAGAAGTTGCTAAGTTTGAGTTCTTACGAGATCCTAGGGGATCATTTTTGCATGTTATTCCCCTTGTGATCAAAATCTTGATGGTAACCATGGGTTTAGAGGCATTTCCTATGGCTGGCTAAACCACCCTGAGCACTAGGTGAGGAAGCCAAGTTGGGGAAGGATGGCTTGATCTGATGAATGAACAAGAAAGGGAGGAGAGATGGCTCAAGTATAATGAAGCACGTGAAAAGGAGATCGATAGAAAATGTGGGATTACAAGTGGGTTATGGAGCTAGACATGGTGGAAAGGAGTTGAGGTTCACGTGGAGGATGTGGAACCCGAACAGTCTATGGTACCCCATCTTGGTAAGCACATGGGAGAGAAAACCTTGTGGCTTCTAATGAGAGTCTGTCACGTAGAGAAAGAAGAGTCATTGGTGTGCATCTGACCCCACCAAAGTGACCAAACTTGGTGCTTGGTTTGTTCAAATGAGGGAAAATATAGTTGATCCATTTGATTTTAGTGAAAGCAACCGATCGGTGCCTAGAAGATATAACTTCTCATTTGGGACTTCTATGGCTTCACACACTATTCCAGTATTTGGTGGAATGTTTGGACAAGGCACATATACAACTGGTTTTGGAAGTGTGTTAGGAAGTGGTGGAGGAAATATGACTGGGAGTGGTACTAGTTCACAAACTATTGGTGTGTAATTTAGTGGGATGATGGGAGCATTTGGCATGACAAAAAAAGCCCTTTACCTAACATAGGAGGATCTAGAGGTGGAAGTGGTGGAGCTGGTGGCTCAGATCTAGTGGATCCGGCAGAGGAGGAAACACCGGAGGAAACCAAGGGACTGGATCGGGAGGGCAAGGGCCTTAGCCACCTCCTCAAGTATTTTTCGAGATGTCTCTACACTTACCAGATTATAGTGGGATAGAAGATGCCATAGAGCATGTGCATAAGTGTGAGCTGCTATGGTGCATGAAGGGAATCACGACCTAAGATCAAAAGGCCAATCAATTTGTGATGACCTTGCAAGGACATGCACATAGTTGGTATAGAAAGTATGACCCTCATCAGACTGTTGTGGATTATACCATGCGCTAAGAAATGCATTCTTGGTGGAATTCCATATACCTAAGTTTGAACATAAGAGCATTAGCTCTCTCAAAGAAATCCAACAGGGAATGATAGAGAGCATGTGGGAATATGATGCACATTTTAAAACTCTATTATCTAAACTGTCTTATGATATCCACCCTTCACAACATGCTCAGTGGTTTTTCGGAGGGTTGATCACACCCTTTAGGAGGGCTTTATCTCATAAAACATTCACGAGACCCACGTGAAGCGTTGGAAGCTACTTTATGTGCTGAGGTAGTTGGTAGTGTTGACACTAGTGTTAGCCCATTTCTGGAGGCTCAGATTACTGCCATGGCTAAGCAATTGGAGAAATTATCTGCCAACATAGTTCTAGAGATTCGTGGAGGGATGTGGTGCATGGATTGTAACATAGAAGGGCACACAAAGGATAATGGTGGGATATGTACTTGGAAGGTGGTACGTACTACCGTAGCGGTAAACTGTGAAATATGTCATAAGGACCATGATGCAAGTAGGTGCCCCCTATTATAAGCATGTGATCCATAAAAATGTGTCTTGTTATTGTAAAGATATGTACCTCAACCACACATGACACCAAGGATTGTAGATTGATTGACTAGATTCATGAGGTAATTGATCTTGGTGTGTGCCAGACTAGCATTGCTAGCAGTTCCAAAGGAGATGACCATGGGTATGGAGAGCGTGGAGATGGAGGTGCATGTGGAAGAGGGTTTTGGAGGATTTGTGGTCATGGTAACCACGGAGGAAGAAGTGAGTTCCCACATGGGATGTGTTTTAATTGTGGAGCCACAAACCATTATAAGTGCGAATGTCTAGATCTTCTACAATGCTCTGGTGTGGAAAAAACATAAGTATGAAGAGTGCCTAGAGTTATATGAACATATGAGTCAGCAATACTAGAAGGATAAGGGCACTGCCATGGTGAGTATTAAGAAGGATGATGTGTAATGGCTTCCATGAGTAATACGTGAATTAGAACTAGAGCCTATTATGGTAACAACAAGGGTGAAATTTGTGCATGTAAAGGAAGTGCCTAGGTAGAGACCTCTAGTTTCTAGAGAAGAAGTAGTACATGGGAAGTATCCAAACCGACTCACCAAAAAGAAGTCTACCAAGAAACCATGGACGTAATTTGAAGTTTACAAGGGGAGATCCAATGCTTAAAAGAGAAGACTAGAAAAGGATGAGCAAAGGAGACTAGTAGAAGCACTAAGGGATGACTTGGATGAGGTTAAGGAGGTGTAAACTATTGAGGTAGGAGAATATTATTCCCCTGCTAGGAGCATGGTTGAGAGAAAAGGTGCCACACGCTAGGAAGAATGTGAAAGGTAGATCCTACATGCAAACCTCCCACCTCACAGCCTTGATTATGATAAAGAGATTACCCTTGAATGTAGTAGTGGATGGATGGTTGCTTAGCAACATCCTCATTGACACAAAGGCACGAGGTTAATGTTCTCACTCTGGATGCCTGACATCAAATGGGAAGACCTACATTATAACCATCTTCAAATGTGCTATATATGGAAAATAAGACAAAGGCAATGCCCATAGGTGTCTTGAAGGATGTAACCATTACCATTAGGGGACTAAGTTCACTGGGGATTTTGAAGTCTTGAACTTGTTGAGGTAGATAATTTCCCAGTGTTACTTGGGCACCCGTGGTGCTATAAGAATAATGCAAATCTCTGGTTTAACAAGGGGTACATAAGATTTGAAAAAAAGGAAGAGAGGGTAGTTATATCATTGGTTGATGGGAATTCCACCCCCTATACTGAATCCCTTGCAGAGGAAGTCCTATATAGAATATATGTGTGCTCCATAAGAGATCCAGAGACCATCCACCCTATAGAAGGAGTCATCAGTTTGATGATGCTCAATCTATCAGTGATACTACTAGTATAACATGTGATAATTGGGCACATGGGACTTATGAATTGATTGGGTGACATCTGAAAGGATCAGTAACAAGGTAACCATGGTGCGTATATTTCAGCACCTGGGAGGAAAGGCAATAACCAAGTATTCTGGGGATGCATACCTTGAGGTATTTTTGAGAGAGATGGAAGCTCACTGGAGGGAGGACGAGTGACGAAGTATGTTAGGTTATGTTTTGATATAGGCAAAAGCAAGGTGGTGGGCCACACATAGTGAAAACTTGTTGGAATGGTGTGAAGTTAGAATTGCACTCATTATCTGATTCTTAAAAAGAAACATACCCACCGCTATCAAGGATTACAATGGCAATGGACCCACCTCTTCCCACATCCAGGCATGTGAGAGGGTCTACGGGAGAAGGCGTAGAATATTTACCACCCTCCCTTTGGGTGCACAAGCTGTATTTGACACTACAAGGTTGTGCGTGCTTGGTATATCCATTCTGAAACACACCGCCAAATGGGAAGTTGGTAGGAATTAGCGGTTGAATTGACTTCACACATTTGAGTACCGAAGTACCAAAGAACTAGTTGATGAAGCATTGTAGACTATCAAGCACCTCACTCTAGGGGATTGCACCATGGGAAGATAGGTTAGTAAACTTACTCGGTGGGCCTAGCTTAGAAGTATGGTTTGAAGAGGAGGAACCAGAAGACATACAATTTGAGTGCACGTGTGCTAAAAAGGAGAAAGGAAAGATGGTATATGTTGTTGATGGAGAGGAGATGGAAAGCCTGAATGTCGACCATTTGGTTGGGGCGTGCAAAGTAGTTGAGTGTGATGCGGATGCATGTGCACATGTGTACCATGAACCACTCAAAACCAAGAAAGTTAACATCGGCTCGAAAGAGGAGCCCAAGGAAGCTATCATTGGGGACTACTGGTTGGATAAGGAAGTATCAAATATCATCGATCTCTTACACAAATTTGAGGATTTATTCCCACATGGATACCATGAGTTGAAAGGTGTCCACCATTCATTAGGGGAAATGAGGATAAATTTGAAAGATGGTGCGTGCACCTAGTCAGGAAGAGGCCTTATAGGATGAATCCCAACATGCGTGAGGGTTAAAGAAGAGCTAGACAAGATGATAGCATCCGGTATCATTGAGGCTATGGAGGAATCAGAGTGGATAAGTCCAATGGTGATTAACATAAAGAAGGATGGGTGGATTAGGATATGTGTGGATTATAGGGAATTAAATGTTGTTTGTATCATAGATCCTTTTCCCACCCCCTTTACTGAAGATATTTTAGAAGGAGTTGCTAGGCGTGAGGTCTATTCCTTTACAGATGGATTCTCGGGATATCACAAAGTAAGGATTGCCAAGGAAGACCAAGAAAAGAGAACTTTCGCCACTAAGTGGGGAAGCTTTGCATACATGGTCATGCCCTTTGGGCTGAAGAATGCACCTACTATATTTTCACGCGCATAGTGGTACAAGCATTTAAGGACTTCATCCACAAGTTCCTTCAAGTATATTTGGATGATTGGATAGTGTATGGATTGGTAAGGGACCATTGTGATAACTTTAGGTTGATGTTTGAAAGATGTCATCAGTTGAGGATCTCCCTCAACATCAAGAAATGTATCTTTACAACTCCTTTTGGAACGTTGTTGGGGCATATCATATGTAAAGAGGGCTTATTGGTGGATCGTGAAATTTGTAGTTATTATAGGGTTAGGGAGCCTATCAACCAAAAAGTGTAGTGCATGGATTTCTTAGACACACTGGGTACTATAGAAAGTTCATTAAGGGATACGCCAAGATCACCATGCCTTTGGAAATATTGCTCAGACATAAGAGTGCCTTTCAATGGGGAGAGGTGTAGTAGAGGGCATTTGACACTCTAAAAGAAAGGCTTATCACCACACCTATTCTATGATTCCCATCATGGGATAAACCTTTCCATGTCCATGTGGATGCCTCTCTAGTACAAGAATGGGAGCCGTCTTACTCAACAGGAGAGGATTTTTTATCATCCCTTGTGTTTTACAAGTAGTGTCATCACCAATCCTTTTTATGATAATTCTTCACCGAGAACTCGTGCTATGATTATTTACTAATACACAGCCTTTAGTTTGGTGGATGTAATTTGAAACAAAACAACAACATAACACAAGAATACCATCGACTATGATAAGATAGAATGATGAAAAATCTGAAATATCAAAGTAAATTATAATATTAACATAAAATTGCTACAATCTCACCCATGAGGTACTTCAAGTGTTATTGACTTCACTTGACTTTCACCAAGACTATGGGAGAAACTTTACAATTACACCTCTTAATGGCTTCTTCAACACACCTTTAAACTGATGGCTTCCTTCGCACACTTCCTACAATATTTCTCACTACTTCCTTCTATGCTAAATGAGGGGGGTGGCCTCTCTATTTATAGAACTTCTAGGCTTATCCATCTTATCTCTAAGATAGGATAAGAAATCCACTCTGACGAATCATATTCCATACCTTAACTCTTATCCTGCACTGTAAGCTTATCTTCTAAGATAAGATAAACCTTATCATTTTACATGGGTTCCACATTTTTAGACTTTTTACAAATAAAATACACAAAATATTTATGACCTCACTCCTTGTCCTTATTACCAATATAATATTTATAATTCCTAATCACGTAGACCCTACTTCTCTAATTACCCAAACTTTGACATTTTAAAATTACCGGACCACTTACGACAAATATTTACTTTTACAACATTCCTATTGTACTTTGGATCATTACCGCACTCCACATTATTGGCAGATCAGATCGACGTACGCCGTTATCTTCGATCGACGCTACTACTAATTATACTTAACAACATCATATTCCTAATACATACATTAATGAAATAGAAATTACAGAGGAAAATTTTAGTGTCGACATCTTCCCCTTCTAGCTTCTACTCCGTCCTCTGAGTAGAATATTCTGGTGCTTGGAAAATCTTCAACTTGTCGTGGTTGACCCATTTCGTAATGGGAGTGCCATCCAATTTCTCCAAATCAGCACGTACCATTTTCATGCCACAGCTATTTTGTAGGGCCCCATCCATTTTGGAAGAAATTTTCTCTTCTTTTTTTTGTATCTCGGAATCATATACTAGAACCAAGTCATTCACATGAAATGGAGACCACCGGATCTTTTGATCAAAGTACTCATTCGCTTCATTTTCTTCTTATGGCTTGTATCCTTTGCTATTTCTCTCATTTCCTCCAAAGCAAATGAAGATGTACCAACCTTTCTTTCTCGAATCACTTTCATCCATCCTTTCATTTTTCATAACTCTCACAAAGTGGGAATATCAAACTCAATAGGAAGAATCTGGATCAATGCCATAGCCAACCGAAATGGGAGTATCCTGTTTTTGACTATGATGTTGCCCTAAATGCCCATAATGTTGCATGAATCCTTTTATCCCATTTATGTACTGCAATTTGCATCTTTTGCTAGAATTTGACACAACACAAAATTTGTTCATTCCACTCGTCCATTTGTGCTTGGCTTGTATGTTGTTGCCTTCCCGTGCTTAATAGAAAACTTATTGACTAAGGCTTCTACCACCTCATTAATGAAGTGGCTTCCTTGATCTGCATTACAATTTCTAATGGGCAACCAAATCTGGTGACAATGCGTTCATACATGAACCTTTCCACTTCATCCATGGAAGCTATTTCAATGGCCTAGCTTCAACCCACTTGGTTAAATAATCTGTGGTAACTACAATATACTTATTTTGGTGTGATGTAGTTGGAAGTGGACCTACAATATCTATTCCCCACTTTTCAAAGGGACCAAGGGAAGAATAGGACATAATGGAGTGATGAAGTCTTACGGTTACCATGTGTTTGACAAATATCACATGTCTTACAATAATTATAACAATCTTTAAAAAGAGTGGGCGGTGATAACTCCGCATCCAAGATCCTTCTTACCGTAAGTTGTCAGGAGAAGTGCCCTCCACATGTACCATTGTGGAATTCTTCTAGTGAGTTCCTTCCCTTGATCACGTCCAATCGCCCTCTTGTGACTTGTCCATCGTGTCCTATTCGAAATAATACTCCATGAAGAATAGAATATGGACGACTAGCTTGAGTAATCTTTCTCTTAGTCTTTGCATTGGCACCATCAGAAACTTGAATTCATTAAGATAATTCCAAATATCTATGTATTCACTAGGGATTGTGTCAAGGATAACAATCTTTGCATCGGGAAATCATCATCATCACAAGATGATCCTAAACCATCATAGGCTCGAGAGAGTGCATCCGCATTGACATGCTTCTTTCCGGCCTATCTATAATATCAAATTCAAACTCTTGTAGTAAAATTATCCATCTTGCTATCCTCCCGATGGGTTAGGCTTATTTACAATATATTTTAGAGCTCGATGATCTCACAACTAGAAATTTTTGCCCTAGCAAGTAATTTCTAAATTTCTTACTTAAAAAAATGATAGCGAGCCTCTTTTCGATTCTAAAGATAATTTACCTCAAGACTGTTGCTCATTTGTATCTGCTCCCAAAGTAAATTGGATGTTCATTCCCATTTTCATCCTTTTGGCTCACTAGTACTTCCTAGTGCTGCATCGAGGCATCAGTGTACACAATGAATGGCTTGCTCCAATCTGGATTCTTCAAAACAAGTGAAGACACCAAGGCTTCCTTCAGTTGTCCAAAAGCTTCATGCACCTTATTTCCTGGTTCATAAGTAACATCCTTCTTCAAGAACTAGGTTAGTGGCTATGCAATCTTTGAGAAATTCTTGATGAACCTTCTATAGTAATCCACATTGCCTAAAAATGATCTCAACTTACTTCTATTAAGAGGGAATGGTAAATCTTTGATTTTTGAAACTTTATCAGGATCAGTACCAATACCATCTCTGGATACAACATGCCCTAACAAAACACCTTTAGAACATCCAAAGACACACTTTGTAGGGTTTAGTGAGGCTTGTGCTTCATCTAACCTTTGAAATGCTATCTCCATTTGATGCAGGTGGTCCAACTTTCTCCCATAGATGCAAAAATCATCCAAAAATACTCTGATGAAGGTCCCAATGTAGGGTTCGAACACCCTATTCATCAAATTTGGAATGTTCATTGGAGCATTACACAACCCAAAAGGCATAACTCTATAAGCAAACGTTCCCCAAGGAGTGGTGAACGTGGTCTTTAGCTTATCTTTCTCTGCTATACGAACTTGGTTGTAGCCACTATATCCATCAGCAAAACTATAGCACTCGGCCAGCCCTACTTGGCCCAAGATCCGATCCGAAAATGGAAGAGGGTAATGATCCTTCTTTGTTGCCTTATTGAGCTTCGTAATCAACACAAATGCGTAGCTTCCCATTCTTTTTATTGAGATCACAATGGGAGAAACCCATTCGAATTCTCCATAGCAAATATGAATCCTGCATCAAGCAACTTATCTATTTCTTCTTTTACAGTCTTGGAAAATTAGGATTCATTCTATATGGCATTTGCTTTATGGGCTTCGCACCATCTACCAGACTCAATAGAATGTTCTACCCAACTTACTTGATGGAGTTCCTTGTAATCAAAAGTGAATAGGTGTATGTACCTTCGAAAGAGTTGAAGGTAGGATTCCTTCTCACTCTCCATCACAACATCACCAATCTTTATTTGTTGGAGACGATCATCAACTTCTTCTTCGAGATAATTTTATGGGGTCATGAGTTGGTGTGGACTGGAAGGATATCCATAATCGAAACATCCACCTCACTTTCTTCATCTTCGGTGTCCACTTCACCGGTACTAGAGTAATCGAGAGGATGTCCAATCATCGGTTTCATCACTTGAATCCACGAGGTTTTGTCTTATGATGTCGAGGATCACATTTATCTTCATGCTCTCTCTACCACGTCCAAGTGTCATGAAACCTTCATTCCGAAGAGTTTCTTGCATGAACTCTCCTTAGCCATGGTCTTCCCAAAGCATTAGCAATGACAGCGATTACCATTTTTCATCACCCGAAAGTCTACCACACATACCACACCCATATGAGATATTGCCACATTTGAAACTACACCTTCGGTTTAGTTTTCCTTTATTTAATGACCTTAACATAAGTGTTGAAGGGCGATCAATTTTAAACCCAACATATTCATTACGTACTCGGTCATTACATTACTCTGCAGCACCTCCATCAACTAAGACATCATGAATTGAAATACCATTACATAATACCTCACTTGTGGAGCATAGGGATCGCCTCGCCTCCAAAAAAAAAGCAGTGGGACCTCAACCTCCTTCCTTCTTCGAGCATTGAGTCCACCTCGCAACTCCCACCTCTTCTCGAAGACATAGCCAAGAGTTGACCATATGTAATATTTGCGGTGCCTTTTGGACAGATCTTCCAAGATGGAGTATGGTCCTTGCCCCTGTGAAATTAGAAAATCTTGCACACCCAACTTTCTTCTCCTATGTTTCTTACTAGTTTCTTCTTTCATCTTCTTAGGATCATTGCCATCTTGATTATCTTTTTCTTTCTTTCTTTTTGTTACAAACATATCTACTTCATTATTTCTTCTCTTATCTACTACATCAAAAGAATTCACGTGTGCTTTTCCTTTATCATTATCTCCTTTACCGAGATGTAGAAGCTCTATCTGGATAATTATACTTATAATGACCCTTTTATAACAACCATAACAAACAAATTCAGAAATATTTCTTTTGGACCTCTGTCTCCTCCCGAGAACTAAATTCTTTTCCTTGAAGAAGATTAATAGTTAATCGACCCATATTTTTGAGCAAATCTTCATACTCGGTAGATGTACTAGGAGAAATATTTGTGCTCACCGTAAGTGGTTGTGGATTCGGACCAAAGGTGCTTTGGTGTAGGCTCTACTTTTAGCAACAATTTCTTTGGGCTTCTCTTCCATGCTTTCTTCTTGCCTTCTTACAATCTCCTTTGCTTGTTCAATGGTAGTGGGTGGTCATACTTCACTCGTTGTCGATCTCGGCTTCATCCCAAGAATGAAGTGCTTACATAAGAGATTATCCACGCCATTCATCAACCCATCCGCTAATCCTTCCTTCCTGATCCGGGCATCGAAGCTTCCTCCTTAGCTCTAGAACACGAGCATGATATTCCCTTATCTTCTCCTTCTCTCCTTGGGATAGCTTTATGATCTCGATCATGAGATCTACATATTTCGTTGTTCACCAAATTCTTCAAGAAAACTTTAGGTTAATAAATCCCATGAATTTTTCACATCATCACCTAGTGTTTCAAACCACCTAAGTGTTGAACTATCCAAAAAGGTAGGAAAAATTTAGTCCATTGTTCCGTTCTTATGAGGCCATTACAAATACAAGATCGTTTAAACTCTTGAATGAAATAAGAAGCATCTTCATTAGATTGAGCTGAAAAAACAGAATCTTTCCCATTTTCAAAAGTAACCAAGTGAAATACCAACCCACAAGTACAATCAACAAGACTTATGTGCACAAATAATTGGAATCACTATACTAGAAAGTGGCTTTACCCCTTTCTACAAAGAAAAATAGAAATGACCACGATAAACTATGGTAAAACTTGACTTCTCGCAAAGTGAAAAACTGACTTTCATGGTAAACACTATTCACAGTAAAAGTGAATTATCATGGTAAATACTATTCACGGTAAAAAGTGACTTTATGCGGTAAATACTATTCCCAGCAAAAATGACTTTACCATGGTAACTATTATTCATGGCAAAAATGACTTTACCATGGTAACTACTATGTGATAAAAACAAGGTTACCCTCCAATTGATTTTTGACTAAGTGGGAATATCTCTCCGAAGAAAATCCACTAATGAGGAATGGTCCGAACGGAACCAAAATGTCATCACCAATCCGAACTATGATAATTCTTCACGGGGAACTCCTCGTCTTTATGATTATTTACTAATGCACCTTTAGTTTGGTGGATGTAATCTGGAAACAAAACAACAACATAACACAAGAATACCATTGACTATGATAAGACGGAATGATGACAAATCTGAAATATCAAAGTAAATTATAATATTAACATGAAACTATTATAATCTCACCCAAGAGGTACTTCAAGTGTTATTGACTTCACTTTCCTTTCACCAAGACTATGGAAGAAACTTTACAATTACACCTCTTAATGGCTTCTTCAACACACCTTTAAACTGATGGCTTCCTTCGCACACTTCCTACAATATTTCTCACTACTTCTTTCTATGCTAAATGAGGGGGGTGGCCTCTCTATTTATAGAACTTCTAGGCTTATCCATCTTATCTCTAAGATAGGATAAGAAATCCACTCTAACGAATCATATTCCATACCTTAACTCTTATTTGTACATGTAAGCTTATCTTTTAAGATAAGATAAACCTTATCATTTTACATGGGTTCCACATTTTTAGACTTTTTACAAATAAAATATACAAAATATTTATGACCTCACTCCTTGTCCTTATTACCAATATAATATTTATAATTTCTAATCACGTAGACCCTACTTCTCTAATTACCCAAACTTTGACATTTTAACATTACCGGACCACTTACAACAAATATTTACTTTTTACAACATTCCTATTGTACTTTCATTTATTACCATACTCCACATTATTGGCGGCACTGCATCTTGACAAAGCACCGTTATCTTCTATCGCACGCTACTACTAATTATACTTAACAACATCCTATTCCTAATACATACATTAATGAAATAGAAATTATGGAGGAAAATTTTAGTGTCGATAGTGCGCCACACAAACAAATGAACACCGACAAGATGTCGATCTACAAATGACGTAGTCAAGTTGAAAATGGAGAAGGCAGGGCTTCTCCAACTTTATGAATTACCATACTTTGGGAAGCCCGAGTGCTGTACCAATGGTTAATGATGCGCGTGCACGAAGATTTCTTCTACTTCACAAAAGTGTAATGTGCATAACTCCCTAGCTTATCTCACACTTTGACAGCCTAAGCCGTCAAAGGGACGTGACCTTAGATGACCTCTAGGATGAGGAGGTAATTAAAGAAACCATTGCATCCCAGGATTATACGAAGGGATCAAGGTACTACGACGTCGTGAATATCGGTGATCCGGTGATGAAAATGGTCGTGCACCTCATTTCCAAGTCAGATGGGCAAGAGAGGTGGACCCAGTGAGCAAGCTCTGGTTGAATGTTTGCAGAAAGGTCGTGGGAAGGCACCGTATACAACATCTCCCAAGTATATAGTAGATGAGATCATAAACAGTGTAGAGAACGGAGGAAAGATATTATTTGAGAACATTCTATTAACCATTGTGTTCTCAGAGATCGGGGTGCCGGATGCATCTGATAAGTTCGTATGGGAGTACCCCGATGAAGACCCTTCACCCATGGACAGGTTCCAGAAGTATACTTGTGAGTCAATGACAGGGGTGCACAAGGCGCACTTGGATAAATGGTACACACACCTCAGGAATGCATTTGGGGCTGAATGGTGAATTCCTGAACAACTCCCATGGTGACTGAAGGTGAAGCAAAGTTCATGGTATACCAGCACTTCTCCATTGGAAAATTCATCTTAGTGGATGGAATTTTGAGTCCTTGGTGCAAACTACCCTTCTCATTTACTGCCCAATTCTTCCAAGCAAGGGTAAACATGTACAAGGAGTCAAAGAAATTAAGACTTGACCTATCCACCCTTGACAATGAACATAGAGAAATGAGAAAGAAGTTGTTCTACCCTGGGAAAGCACGCGTACGTTGAAATGTGCATATCACAAGATGTACACATTGTAAGGCCCATGACCTTACCCATTGCTAAGAGCACTGCTACTAGGATCTACCTGCACATAAGGCTAAAGTTTGAAAAGGGCATGTACTTGGAGAATGAGATATCCATTCCAGGTGACCCCATGGGAAGAAAGAAGCCCGCACCAAAGCACAAGGACACGGAAGAAGAGGAAGAAGAATAAGAAGAACAAAGGGTGGTGGAGAGGCAGAACGTAGGTACCACAGGGCCGAGTACCTACGTCAGAAAGAAGAGAAGAACGATGGTCAGGGAGAAGACCATGGAGCTTGCATGGGCCACCATCCCCGAAGGACCTTCATATGAAGAGAGGAAAACATCCCCAACTTTGAAGTTTTCTGCGTAGGGGAAGAATAACGAGGAATGAAGGAACAAGGGTCTCAAGATGTAGACGACCAAAAAACTATAGAGGTAAAAGGATGATGTCAAGGGGAAGATTTGGAGGTGGATCAAGAGCCAATTGATGTCCATGACTTAGAGGGAGAGGAAGCAGAGGATATAAATGATGCCTTCATCTTTGTAAGGAGGAAGGGTACCCAAAGGGAGGAAGGTGCATGCAGAGTGAAGAGAGGAGCGAAGGAGCTAGTACCAAGGAGCCAGGTATGCCCAAGCTCACTCAGGAGGAGGTGAATGAAAAGGCAACAAGGGAGGCAGAGAAGATTATTGATGCCTTGGTCAATGAGGAGTTGGGGCGTAGCGCAGAGCTCATGCTCGGTGAGTTCAAGAAAGAACAAAGGGAGAAGAGTGGAAGTAGCACAAAAGGCCCAACTCTTTTGGTAATTGTTCCCAAGGGCATGCGCATGGGAAGTAAACACATGGAAGGAGGAAGAACAATGATGGGTTACATTGATGACCCCAACAAATTTTTTTCATGCATTTCCAAAGTACCGTGCCCACCAAGGAGCTCACCGCCATAGAGTCCTTTGACCCGAGAGTGGATACCACGAACGAGGAAGATGTTATCATGGGCATTCAACTCCCACCTCGATGAGCCTGAGTTTGAGATTAACCAAGGATCGGTATTGAAGCTGTCCGAAGGAAAGGGGGACAACCCCATTGTAAACACATAGCAACTATCAGATGAGCAAGTGTGTAACGCGCTCAACAAAGTCTCCATGGAAATCGAGGCTAGGCTCTTCGGCAGGAATGACAGGGTTAGAGTCTTGGAGGACCTGTTGGAGAAGAGGAAGGAAGAAGTGGTGAAGCTAACGAAGGATCTCAGCCTTGAGAAATTAATCAGCACTCAACTACAGAGGGAGCTTTAGGAGGAAAAGGCCAAGGTACGTGAAGTTTCCAAGAAGGTGGAACTCATCTCCCAATCGATTATCATGAAGCACCCAAACCTTAACCCTCCCGCGTAAAAGTATAGATCCTCCCTAGAATGTCTAGAGGACTTGACTCAGATCCTCACCATGGAGAGGCAGCCCTTGGCATTAGATTTGGTAGAAGAGGTAGTGGCGTGCTTGGAGAAAGAAGACAATTTGAAGGTCGTCATGCTCGTGGCTGAATATAATAAGGTGCTCGCCGACGTAAGAACAACTACACAAACTGTGGGGGTTGCTTACGACCATTATGTAGATCAAGACAAAGTGACAAGCATACTGCTTACCAGTGATGAAGCTAAGCTAAAGGAATTCAGAGAAAAGAATAAGGGCAATAGAGCCGAGTGGGAAAGGATCATAGCCAAAGTAGAAAATAAATCCGAAGCCATTGAGAACCAGCAAGTCTCAATCAAAACCCGACTAAAAGAGCTCTATAAGGTCATCACAAGGAAGATGGATGCCTGGAAGATCACGAGAAAGAACTAGAGATTATAGTGGAAACCATTGCCACACAAGGGGAAGGGCTAACCTTTAACAAGGTGAGCACCTTGGTTGGCGACATCTACACTAAAGCGCAGGAGGAAGTCAGCGCTTGGAGTACACTGGAGGCCGACCTCCAGCAAAATTTTCCCCTATTCTTTCTCTTCCCCATTCTTTTATTCTTCCCCACCCATTCTTTTCCAAGGTAATTCCTTTCATTCTTTTTGTACTACATTCTTTGAGAAGGTTCTCGAGGGTAAAGAAACGGTGAAGTGTGGGGTAATGTTGGGCCCCTGATATAGCTTCCAAATCTTAAGGGTGCATAAACACACATGGAACCAATGAATCACAGAAGTGAAGGTGCGCAAGGTAGGATTCAAAAAGGGTTCTTGGAGAACCAAGGGCACACGCCACATGAAGAAAAATTCAAGACTTAGCCATTTTTGGCCTTTTGGGTAGGACACATGAAGAACGTGTTCCATCTATTCCACCTAGCGACAGGATGTCCTAGAAGGAATATACCTTGCGATAGAAAGATCCAAAAATTTAATCATGACATGGAGAGGCATGTGCCTGAGGCGACCCACACCTTGACACTTGGGGCCGATCGAGGCTGTCAGAGAATTTTGTTAGAGCTCGAGGCCTATTTATACACACGCCTGGCAAAGAAAAGGGACAGAAGTGAGGTAATGGAGCTCGTAGAATTACTGCGAGAACTATGGGATGAAATTGGGTAAAGGATTCCAGTAAGGATGTAATGGGGAAATGGGGAATGCAATTTTTTTTTTGTGAGAATACATGTATGGATCCACACATGGCACATGACTACGGTCTGCCTTCTGTAATCTTTTATAAGTAATACTATGAATGAATGTGATAAGGTTGCCATGACAAATGTATTAAGACTCTTTCTTTGTATTACCTGCATATTTCTATTATACTTTTGTTCTTGTATAATCATGAATCTTACTTGAATGCTATGTATAATGGTGGATTTACAACTTCCTAGTTCTATTACTTACTTTGCACTTTTCTTTTATTATGACTGAAAGGGTATAGAAGTCGTTCTGAGCTCTATAGCTTTTTCATGTCTTTTAAATCACTAAGTCAAGATCATGAGCATTCCTTCCATTGAACTCGCATAAAAGAGAGACTCAGCTCCCTCTTGTGCACATCGGGTGACCGCCTAGTTCCCGCTAGGTGATAGGTAGGTGCGCATGAGGTTCCCTTGTTCTTAGTGTGGTGCACAAATTACTACATATATGGATTAGGTTGTTGATAAATTTTATATTTTGAGGATGAGTAGTTGGTAGAATGTCTTGATAAGGGGGAATATAATTAAAGGCTTATGATTGAATGGGTTTAGATAAATATTTTTTTGGGAAATAGGGATGTAATAAGATTGGTAGGATTGAGTTGGATGTTGACATGAAGGGTACATTTAATTGGTTTGATATAGGGTTAGTTGAGATGTACGTAATAGGTGGTTAGGATACTTGAGTTGGTTGATTGGGAAGTATATAGTGATAAGCACCTCCAAGAAGGAGGTTGATGGGTTTAAGTTGATTCGAAGGATGGGGATCTAAAGTGGTCACATTTTGTAAGGACATGGGAAGTGGAAATAAGGGGTAAAGTTTAATTATGTTGTTCGGGTGGAGGAGGAAGCAAGTGAGACTCTTGAGATGATTGGATAGGGGCATAAGTGACCGTAGTAGATGATGAGGTGATGGGATTAGAAGAAGTGATATTAGTGTTAGCACGAGTAAAGTTAGGAGGAATGGGGACCACTAATTGGGTGGTTTGGTGATTGTGAGGGAATATGGAGGAGGATTGGTTAGGATCAAGCTCATGTTGGGCCATGACAAGTTCATTCATAGCTCTAGGAAGAATACGGCAAGTTGTGATGTGAGGACTTGTGTAGATTCATGATTGGAATAGTAAGAATAAATTTATTGCAAAGGAGGTCCATCAATGGGGAGATTGGTAGTCTTATGAAGGAGATAGTCATGGAGAGAAAAAAATTAGCGTGGAGGAGCTCTTGGAATTATGCACACCCACAAGGGATGATATGAGGTCCAAAAGCTTCGATAAAGGTGGTAAGGGGGTGTTTCTAGTCTAGATGGAATGGGTTGATGATAAAAGAAGGGGTTGGTTTCTACATGAGTGTTAGGTTGGACCAATTGAGTCTCTTGAAGAAGGGGAATGGAAACTATGGGTTAAGTAACTACAAAATAGGTGATCAAAGGGTAGAGGTAAGAATAGAAAGTGTATAAGTTTGTTGGGAAGCAAAAGGAAATATGAATGTTGTTGGATGACATTTTTTGTTCCATTTTTCTTTTGGGGTTGTATAATAACTAGCATGAAACAAATAATAAAACAAAACTATGCTAATTTTTAATTAACTCAAATAAGTCACACAACAAAATTTTGATTATATTGATTATTAAAGATGTGAAAAGAAATGAAAATGGGCTTGAAGGGAACCTAGGAAATGGTCGATCTATGGATGGTTTCAAGTAGTTTTGGCTAGATTCCTTGATATACCCAAAGGTACGTGAGGCATGAATTTGTGATGACTACGGTACAGGGCTTGGTATTGGGGCCTACCCCTCACTTCATGGTCCCACAACAATAAGGGATTCGGGTGCTTAGCCAATATACTGATAGCCAAAAAAATTGTAATGTGGCTAGAACATCGTGGTGGCTTTCCTATTGGGTGATGAAATCCCAATAGTTCCACCTAGGAGGAAATGTTTAAGATGTGTATTTTGATGCGTGTGTTTGGATGTGTGTGATAAGAGTGTATGCAAAGTGTTAAACCCCTAATTAGACTAGATTTCCAAGAAAATATGAAAGGTTATTTTTAGATCCCAAAATTAAATTTTATGTTTGATGAGGACAATCAAGAAAGAAATGAAATTATGATGCAAAGGAGCAACTAAGAAAAAGAGGAATACTTAGAAAATGCTTTTCCTTTTTATTTTTTAATTTTTTAATTTTTAAGAAAGCAAGAAAAGCAACCCACAAATGCAAGAAAGCAAACAACACTCCTTCATGAGAGGTTAGTAGAAGAATATAAAAGAAAAATGGAAATGAAAAAATAATGAAAAGACTCACCATAGATGGGTGGGTCCCACCGTCGTGCGCTGAATGTTGAACAAGTTTCCTCGCTACCTATTTCAGATTAGTGAAATCATAATAAGAAGATAAGAAAATCCAAGTATGAGAGGGTTTAAGGTACCTTTAGATGGGATGACGATGTGTACAGGTGAAAATGAGAGATCATCCTCCTCGCAATGAGCTAAATGACCTATAAATCAAGAGAACTCAACATGAAAAAATAATTAGTAGATAGATGGGTGGGTTTCCTAACAATGTCAGTCCCGAGAAGTGAAAACTTTTTGGGATGGATGTCAACCCACATTTTTATAAATATAAGTAAAATATTTATAAATTAGATTAGCAGAATTTGAGATAAAACATAAACTGAAATGTAATAAAAGTGATAAAATGCATATCTAATCTAAACAAAGTAAACCAAACTTATGGAGATCGATGGTGACCTGAGATTCAAGCACCCATCGATGGCGACCGAGTAGATCAACTGAAATAGTGGCATTAAATGCAGATATGAAGACTTCTGGAGGTAGATCTCGGGCCTAGTGATGAGCTGAGATGAAAAACAAGAACCTACAAGGAATTTGGGGACAGGATTTGTGAAAGGATGCAATAAAATTATGGAATCTGAAGGTGGATGAAATAAATATTGATTTGTTTGATGGAAACCAAGTTGATTCGTGACTAGGGCTTGGCAAGAATAGATCTAAAAGTGATAGGAAAGAAAAATGGAAAGATCATAAGGCCTGAGGACTGTAAGATTAAGGAGGGGATAATTTGGGATCGAGTAACAAAGAAGCTAACAAAATGGGATTTGGGTTAGCAAGTGATGATAAATAAGGGTCGATGAAGAATGGGTATGAGCTAAGGTTAGATGGAAAAAGATAGATGAGGATGACGGTCTCACAGATGTAAATGGAGATGGGTAAATACATGAATGAGGGCCTGGAATGATCTGTAAATCCTAGAAAAGTTGATGGTTATGGTTGTAAAGGTATATCCAAGTATGAAAAGATGAGATAAGACTTCAAACCTCTAAAGATGGGCACAAGATCCTCAAATATGACTCTAATAGAGTGATAGTAGCTGCAAAGACATACAAAAAAGGCAAGATTACAAGAACTCTGAAAGTCTTCAAAATTGCATCCTAAGAAAAGGAGGGGTAGGGACGACTTTATAGGGTCAAAAAAAAGACCTGGATGGGTCACCACTGATTGCAGAGATCCATCCATTTAGGAGATTGAAAGGGGATGAGCTCGAGGTAGTGAGCCCATATGAGGCGGGATTAAGGTTTTGAGTGATAAAGATAATTTATGGATGTTTAGGATGAATAAATGGGTAGGTGGAGGGTGGAAAATATTAAATTAAGGAAAAGGGAATGTGAAATCATTAAATGATGGCCTAGGGAGGATAAAATGAAGGATTTATGGAGAATAAATAAATTAATGAAGGGATTAGAATTAATTAGAGATGATTACGGAAGGTTAATGAATACTTATGGTAGGAAATAATGATAAGTGGGATAAATTGAATTTAGGAGGGAAAAGGGAATTCGAATGGGAAGAGAGGTATGTATGTATTAAAAATTATGGAGAGCAAAAGTAGGGTGAGGGGTACAAAATTGGTTTTAATTATATATATGTTTTTGTACATGGCATCATTTTAAAAGAAATATGTTTGGTTTTAAAGGGGTGAGGCGTATCTTCTTATATTGTATGTTTTTTCTCTAGTTTTTAAATTAACTTCCCTATTTTCTCTGTATATTAAACCAAATATAGAATTGCAAACCAACACAAGCCATAAATTTGTTGGAACATAATGATTAAGTGGGTTGGCCACCCCTTAATTAAATGGGTCCATCACTATTATATAGGTTAATATTTAATAATATGAAATATTTATATTTCTATTATTAAATATGTTAACCTAGGTATATACTTTAGGTTAAATATTTAATATCATGAAATGATTATATTTCTAATATTAAATATTATAAACCTAGGTGTATGTGTCAACCTTTTAGGTTGAAAAGGTGGGTCGAGAGACATACCCGATCACCTTGTATAAAAAGGACATTAAGGTCCTCATTTGATATGTTTGTGAAAATATATCAAAGGTGAAAATTATTTACCCTTGTGATTAGGGTTGAAAGGAGGAGGTGAAAGTTACTGGATGTAAGTTTGGTTCTCTGATAATAAAAGGTTATTTGAAGTGGTTTTTACCCTATTGGGTTTTCCACTATACATATTGTGTCACATGTGTATTTATCTTTGGTATGTATTTACTTGTTTCATTATGTAATGTTTATTTTATTATATGGCATAATGTATTAATGTTTAAATGTTAATATGAATGTTGATTAAATCCATACTAGTTGAATCCTCAATTTCTAACATGGTACCAGAGCTTGGGGTAAAATTAAATAGGTTAGATCTGAGGTATAGTATTTAATCTATTTAATTTTTATGGGTTTATTCAATCATTTCGAAAGGGTATTCAAAATGGTCGAGACCTCTTCTTTCTAATTTTTTTTGTGCAACCTAAGTTTTTTTGTGAAGAATTTATGTGGATGCACAAGTGAAAATTTGGGAAGAATATTACCTCCCGTGAATATTTGCGTGAAAAACCTAGTAAGGGTTAAATATTGTATGAAATATTTTCCTATGTTTCTTTAAGTTTTAATATGTGTAGGCCCAAGTTAAATTCTAGGGTAAACATGTAAAAATTCAAAGGGAGACAATCTTCCTCGAGAATAGGAATTTGATTTTTCCTATTGGCTCGGTTAAAGAATCTTGGAATGGGGCAAAATAATATTGTTACCAAATACTCTGGTTTGAATTTTATTTTTTTAATTTAGTATCATCTATTTTTTAGTGGGCTCCCTTTAATAGGGTTCTTTCTAATTGTTTTTAATAAATTTATACTATAGTCTTAAAACTATAGTAATTCTTTATTTTAATAAAGAAAATTATATTGATGTTTTTCGATATAATTTATACTCTGGTCCCTTCAGAATTTGTACAACAATAGTAAAAACTAGAACAAAAGGAAAATCATAATCAAAATTTTAAAAAATGTTGATAGTTTCAGGAATCGCAGGTGATTTCATAAATCACCGGTGATTTTTGTCATTTCTAGAAATTTACCAGCCAAAAACCCAAATTTGGAAAATATAACCATTTTTTTATTCAATTAAATTTTGAGACAAATTCATCAGTGATTGGCTCAATCGTCGGTGATTCACCCTAGAATCATAGGCAATTCATGGAATCACTTGAGTGATTTTGTAATGTTTTCACAATTAGGTAGTATATATTACATATCATATATTTCTGTAGTTCTAGTTCTATAAAAAAATTATAAGCAGACTTAAAATTATATACTTGATTGTTGATACAAACTATTTTGATCAAAACCTAGATATTGTCATCTTTTAAAATATGTATCTAACTTTTTGGTGTATTATATACTACAATGAGATGTGTTTAAAGCTTCAAGAAGACAATGGCATCCACTTATTTCTACCTCGATAAATCCTAGATCCTAAAAGAAACAACTACAACATCTAGAAGATCGGGTTAAATCGAGAACTTATGGTGAGGAAATTCAGGACGATTGTTTCGGATCTAAAGTTGCTCCCACCGGTTGTCAAGTGACGACAAATAATGTAAATATATTCTCACAAACGAGATGCAAAAGGATCTTTCCATGATTTTGAACAATGTGAATGATGTATATCTTATGCACATTGGTAATATCAAACATCTGAAAGAGGTATGGACACAATTAGAATCCATGCATGAAGGTACGTGCTTATCTAAGATCATTAAGTTGGTTTTAGAATTTCTTATGACTCCTATGAAAGGAAGTGAAAAATTAGTCAATTTCTTAGCCAAAATTACAAATATTAAAACACAATTAGATGGATGCAATTGTGACTTAATTGGTGAAAAATTAATCTACTGTATTGTTTAATTAAATATACATGAAATATTTAGGAATTTTATTTCTATCTTAAACTCTAAATATCAGAATGAGGATGAATTTCCTGATTAATTTCTTTGAGTTCTCTTCTAATACAAGAAGAGCAAGTGATGTTGAACTTTGACTCTAAGGAGAATGCCTCTCAGGAACTTGCAAGCCCTTCTCGGATCAGAATTTTAGATCTAAATCTTCATTTGTTGATAAGAAAAGTGTTTCTTCTGAACAATTACATGTAATCTTTAATGGTAATTGTCACAAATGTGGTAAATTTGGGCATAAAAAGAAGATTGAAAATCTAAGAAAATCAGAAACATGTTGTGTCTTCTAAATATAATTTAAGGAAAAAGGATAGTTCTAGTGATGCTCCTAAAACTATTGCCTTATTCTCTTCCTCTAGTTCTGAATGGATTCTAGATTCAGGTGCTTCAAATCATATGACTGGTATTTCCAATTCGGTATTTGATAGTATGAAAATCAATGAACATGTATATCTTGGTGATAATTCACTTTTAGAAGCAATAGAAAAAGGAAAAGTAAAATTTGCGAATGGTGTTTTGAATAATGTTTTACTTGTTCCTAAACTAAAAAAGAATCTTTTATCATGTTGCTAGAGGTTTCACTTAGAAACCTGGTATTGATTATGTTGAGACCTTTTCTCCTGTAGCTAAGATGAGTACTGTTAGGGTCTTGTTTGCTATTGCTTCTCATTTTTGGGTGGGAAATCCACCAAATGGATAAGGAAAATTATTTTTTTAATTGTGATTTAAAATAATAACTTTACATGTTTCAACCTAAAGGATTTGAAGAAACTAGTAAAGAAAACTATGTTTGTAAGTTGAGAAATCCTTGTATGGTTTAAAGCAAGCTCCTAGATCTTGGTATGCAAAAATTGTTTCCTTCTTTAAACTCTTAGGTTTTGTTAATTGTTCTTCTAACAATGATATATTCATTAAGCAATAAGGATCTCATATTATCATTATATGTATATATGTTGATGATTTTCTTATGACTGGTGATAGTTCTTCTTTAATTCATAGGATTAAAGAGAAATTGAAACAATACTTTTGAAATGAATGAGTTAGGTTTCTCACATCATGTTCTTTGTATGACTACATTTCATTCTATTGTTATTTTTCAAAACACAATATGCAACCTATGTATTGAAAAAGTTTATTATGATTGATTGTAAACCATTTTTTACTTCAATGGAAGTTGGACTAAATATTGATCCTAAAAACTACATATGAAAAAGGTTGATCCTATTTTATATAGGTTGTTAGTTGATAGTTTGATTTATCTAACTATAAATAGATCAAATATTTCCTATACAGTAGGAATTACTTCAAGGTTTATGCAGGAACCTTTTTTTAGATCATTGGAATCTTGCAAAAGAATTTTTAGATATATTAAAGGAACAATCAATTATGGGTTGCATTATACTAAGAATGAAAATGCTATCTTATATGATTTTTGATTTTAACCATACTAATGTTGTATTCTAAAATATATTGGATATGTGTTCAAGTTTTTTGGTACAAGAACCATTACTTGGAACAAAAATGCAATCAATAGTCTCCATTTCTACCACTGAGACAAAGAAGTACAATGGAAGAAGCAAAGAAGCCATGTGGTTACAACGGCTATTGGTAGAGATACACATGGAAGCTAAAGGAAGTATTCCTCTTCTATGTGGTGGTCAGAGTTGTATTACTCTTGATTAAGAATCTAGTTCAACATTAGAGGATGAAGCACATTGAGATACATATACACTTCATCTATGAAAAGGAGCTAAGTGATGAGATAAATCTCAAGTTCGTGTCGACTGAAGAGCAAGGTTGTTGACATATTCACAAAGTCCCGAGTACTATAAAGTTTTTTCACTTTCATGGAAAACTTGGATTGTCAGAGTTTCCATTGAGGGGAGTGTGCATGAAAATGTCACCTCCTAATGGAACTTGGTATTTGTAATATTAAAAATGCAATTGTAAATACCTTTGGGCAAGTGTAAAAAGACCTTCAGGCATGTATACCTCCTTGGCTTATTTTTAGAAAGAAGTGTAGAAAGACCTTAAAGGTGGTATTTAGTAAACTCTTTAGTGTTATTGAGTTTACTGGTAAACATCCAGTGCAAGCATATTGTTAAGGAGGTCATTAGTTATAAAAGGCTCCTATATGCTTGGTTTCAATAACCTTTTATGAGAACTTGTGAGAACATGTAAAACTCAAAAATCATACTTAGCCACTGATCATGGGATGATATTTGGGATTCCAAATCCTTTTGTACTAAAAGGTAACTTGAGTATGATGAAGGTGTTATAATTCATTCACTGATATGCTAGCCTAAAACCTTTATGCTTTAAGGATTGTAAATCTTGTAGTGTACCACGAGAAGGTAATCTATTGGCATATGTTACCCCACTTATCATTAAAGGGGGTGTTGGAACATAATGATTAAGTGAGCTGGCCACCCCTTAATTAAATGGGTCCATCACTATTATATAGGTTAATATTTAATAATATGAAATTTTTATATTTCTATTATTAAATATGTTAACCTAGGTATATACTTTAGGTTAAATATTTAATATCATGAAATGATTATATTTCTAATATTAAATATTATAAACCTAGGTGTATGTGTCAACATTTTAGGTTGAAAAGGTGGGTCGGGAGACATACCCGATCACCTTGTATAAAAAGGACATTAAGGTCCTCATTTGATATGTTCATGAAAATATATCAAAGGTGAAAATTATTTACCCTTGTGATTAGGGTTGAAAGGAGGAGTTGAAAATTACTAGATGTAATTTTGGTTCTCTAATAATAAAAGGTTATTTGAAGTGGTTTTTACCCTATTGGGGTTTTCCACTATATATATTGTGTCACATGTGTATTTATCTTTGGTATGTATTTCTGTATTTCATAATGTAATGTTTATTATATTATATAGCATAATGTATTAATATTTAAATGTTGATAGACAATGGGGTTTGGGTGGATCGATTAAGATGCAGACGATTATGTTTGGATCCACCCTGCATTCAAATCTCGCTAGCCACGATCCCTTGGGGTGATTTACCGTTGATGGCGAGTGTTGCATCACCGATAGGTTATGACGATTTTGGTGGTGGTGGGTGTTAAATCACCTATGGTTGCAGCTCATGGCTTCGGTTAGTGGTTCTCGATGGTGGTAGAATTTTCATCGTTGGCATTGGTATGGTGGTGGAGATGGTGGCTCTAAAAATAGTAATGGCGGAAAAAATGCATGGCATGGTCGAGGCTCAATGGCCGCATGGTTTGTGTTAATCTTAATTGTAATATCATGTCTAATGACATTGTTGTAGGATGGAGCCCCAACAACCCTTCAGTTCATAGCTCAAAAGCGTTAACGATAAAAAAATGAATGTTGATTAAATCCATACTAGTTGAATCTTCAATTTTTAACAAGATTAAGATTTTGTTATATCATTTTATGTAGAAGACTATAATGACCCATTTCATTGTTTATTAAACTGAAAATATGCATATGTTAAGTGCTTTAAATGGAGGTAGTTGTCCCATAGTAAATGTATTGTCTATTTCAATTATTGCAGTCCTTATTTTTGTTTTTTTCCATCTCATATGAAATTTTCTTGAGTTATTTTGTGAAAAAAACAATCACTTTGATTTTTTTATTTGAAAAACCAATTAAGAAATCATTATATTTTATCCATATAGTGGTTTGGAGTCCTGCATTATTCTCAGGGGAAAATATATTTTTAGACTAATATAGTCATGTAGTTAGATTGGTGTCATTCATCACAGAGAAAGACATTTTTGGAAAATGTAATGGAGTTATCAATTGATATAGAAAAAAAAATCCAAGATAAAAAACCTTAGATTGATATCCATTAACATTTTCAAATATATTTAAATTATTTATATTGGTTTGAATTTATATGTTGATAATTTAGCGTTATGAACTTTGAAAGAATTTGACAAAATATAAAATCTAACATATCTAGAAAATGTAACAAATAAATGTGACATGTCCTTATGATCATCTCGTAGAATCAATAGTTTCTAAATCTGAAAGAGGAGTTATTATAGTTGTGTAGCGAACATAACTTTCTTGGGTTTATAAGTAGGCTTGGAAAGCGTAACACTCAATATCATATATCCAGCCCAAAAATTCCGAGAAAGGACAGTGGAGATTAATAAACACAACTTGTATCATTAACATGAAATCTAGTCTAGTTGGGTAGTACTCATCAAAACTATGAAGCTGTTTGACAAGTATTTTTAATCATATTCCAATTTGAGACACAACTCCTACCCAAATCTAACATGTGTAACAATTAAAATTGAGTTTGTAATGGATTCAAGAAAATTATGTTTTAAAGGTTTGAGTCAAATCCCAATACTAATATCTAATCCATAATTTTTCACAATCCCTTAAGCATTTTGGCTACCAATAAGACTAGTTTACAAAAATGTTCACAAAACAAAACAAAAACATGTTAAAATTCATTATAGATAATATTCATCTTGTAGGAATATCTAATAAAACATAATATATAGGAAGCATTATGGTAAACTTTGTATCGGGTTAAATTATGTGTCTTCAAAAGTTTTATGATGCCAAAATATCGATCCCTTAAAGAAAAACTCTTTTTTTCTTTTTATGGTTGTTCTACTTGGGTGGTTAAAGAACCACTTTGATTTCAGCATCAAAAAAATATTCACATTTTGAAGCAAAAGGAACAAAATAAATTGTTTCAAAAACTTTTGAAGAACTTAAATAATACCGGCTATTTGATGTAGTTGTATGTAAGAAGAACAAAAACCAAAATAGCTCTCATTGTTAATCAATTAAGAATCTCGATTCCTAGAACCTTAAATGTGTGGATAGAAAAATCAAAGAAAAGTTTTGGTTAGGCTAGGGAAGAGGAATTTGTAAAGCATATCACTCTAAAGCAACCAACCAAATATTTGAAACCATATATACATGTAGATGTGATTTAATAAAATTAAGGATATTATGATCGGATAAATATAAAAATATTTAAGCAAGATCAAGAAAAGGAAATGCAATCAAGATTGATATATAGGGTTTGGAGAATGACTCATCTTGTAACCATAGGTAAGAACCAATTCTAGATTGAGACTGGTCTAGAAGGGTAGATTATAGATTTTATTAGCTTTGTGTTTGATTATAAAAAGTGATGATTTTAGGGACATGAGTGTTTAGGCTGGGAAAGGGCTTCTTGGGGGCTTGTATCTATGGAAATACTTAGGATCTGATTCTTTCAGTGTCACTCAATATTGCTCCTTATCTATTCAGGTCGCATTAGATTCACTGTGTCACACTTGTACCTACAAAATAAACCTTAGATACCTACACAATACTCAAGTATACATTATATAAATAAAAAATGCATATTCTTGAGTTGGATTGACCTCGACAATCACCCTAATGTGATTATCACTGAATGATGAACTACATCTCATACTTTGTGTAGTTTTTTGTGTGTGTGATTGAAATAGTGTCCCTTGAGCAAGATTCCCTAGTGTCATCTACACAAAGATATAGTAAGCTACAAACTACTTTGTCCCAAATGCAAATGTGTGGTATGGAATTTATAATAAACCCTCCTATGTAATGAAGTATGTAGTTCCAAAATGCATTCCTTAATGTAGTAGATAGAAAATATTAGCTCCTTGTAGTAGTATGTGCCTCTTGAATGCTTTTCCCCTAATGAGGTTAAATAAGACATGTATATATATGATTCCTTTTCTTAAGTTTCATCATTAACAAGTGAAAGGCTGACCAAGAGTGATAAAATAAGACAAGAAAGAAGTAACATTTCAAAAGATTAAAAAAGAGGTAAAGAGGACAAAGGCACCCAAGGGGACAGTAGCATCCAGGTGCTCTTATCCCTAATGGATGGTCATCATATAGGTGATCAAAAGGTCAGATAATGAAATCAAAGCTGAATAAGATTTCAACCAGTATGAAAAACTATAAGTTTTCAATTAGAAATAGTAAGCAATAAAGATGAAAAGGATAAAATTAATGTCAAAGAAAAGTAAAAGAGGTTAATGAGTAGTTTCTCTTGCTTAAGAATCATGCATATAAATGAAGTATTTATAGGCTATATGTACATAGTAAGTGTGTGATTTAGTGACTACATTTTCCCCCACTTTATGCTAGTGAATAAGGATTTGGTAGCATAAAGTAGAATAGAAAAGCATACCTTAGAGAGTCGAATGAAGATTGTACCCAATAACATGTCAAATGAGTGTTGTAGTGCATTTGAATGGAATAGTGCAAGATGTGTACCATGAAATTCTAAGGAGAGGGAAGGATAAGGATCCTAGGGTGACCTTTGCATGCATGGAGTGATAATGATGTGTGTGTAGTTCCTTGGAATGTCATCTTTTCCAAAGCATGCTTGAGATTTGCTTCATGGTTTTTGTGTTTTTCCTTCATTGGGATAGGATAGGACCTGCAAAATAAAACAAGTGTAGTCAATGCTCTAGGTAAATACAATTGAACTTTAACTTAGAAAATATGTAAAATGGAAATGTGTATTGGAAAAGCTAAACCAAGGGGTTAGAGTACACTTGGAGTGTTGAAAGAGAAAGGGATAGAAATTTGTTCCTACTTGTAGACCGATGCTTAGGATTTGGTTGGAATAACATGAAGGATTTGGGAATCTGTTTCACCAAACTAGGGATTTGAGCATCCCAACACTAAACTTCAGATTTAGGCATGTCTATCACCACTAAGGGAAAGTGTATTGGGAGAGAGTCTATTTTTTTCCCTCCAACCATTAATGCTTCCCTACTATGGATAAGTGCCATAGATGATCACAAAACCTAATTTGTAACTTTCCTCGAGTGACACAAAAGGCACTAGGCATATCATTGTCCTACATATGCCCTAGGTTTCATTCCTTATTTAGTTCTTTTTTGTTCCTACTTTGGTTCTTGATTAGTAGTTAGTTCCTATTAGTAACTAATTACAATCTAATATGAAACTTGTTATGTAACTCTAAAACTAGAGAAAAATGTGACTGTGCAACTGTTGAAAATACTTTGTAACTATTTTTCCCCTAGGATAGAGCACCCATGTGGGACACTGCCCAAGTGTGTTCATGTCTATTCTAGGTGCTTTTGTCCATGTTTATGAATTTTTGGCCAAGTCTATTTTTGGCCCTGTTTTGTAACTGATTTTATTTTTTCTTTTGTCTTTTGTTTTATGTGTTTTTGTAACTATTTTTATGTTTGTTGGAGAGGGTGAAAAGGTTCACCTAATGTTTTCCCCACTCATTTGGGGTGTGTGAGATGAAAAAATGTGAATGGAGCCCAAATGAGGAAGAGCTGAAACGATGTGCACATCTGATATAGGAATCCTATAGGGGGAATAGGGATTACACATGGTAGTTACCATGGCACAAGAAAAAAATGAGGGAAAATGCTAGCATACAAGTGTTAGTGATAAACAAGCAATGCACACTAAAATAACAACTAGTAAAGGCATATAGAAAAAAAAACAAGGACTCAATGAGTAGTTGGTTGCATACATGGGACACCACTCAAGATGTCACAAGACAATCGAGCCATCAAGGCTTGTGCAAACAAGGTAACAAAAAACAAACATAGGGCATAACCCACAAACAATGACAAACAAAGTACAAGAAAATCATACAACCATGATTGGAAGGAGTCTGCAAGGAAAATTCTACACATGAAGCACCCATTAGCATGTTAGGAAAGATAAATAGTATGTGATAATGTAATATCTAAATATAGGAATGAAAATGTGAAATATTGCAATGATATAAACCTATTAGTAAGTGAGGAAAGGTAGATGCCCTAGGAGCCTTAGTGGACTAGTAATGGACATGGCCAAGCATCATACATCATGTAACAACTTGTAAGTGACATGCATTCACCTCAAGATACCATGTGAATGTGCATGTGTGTATGAAAATGATAAAGCATACTATGAATCGTAGTAACATGATAAAAAAAGGTGCAACATATAGTAGTATAAGAAAGGAAGAATACATCCAATCAAGATCTAAGATAATTTTTTTTTGATTTTTGAATGTACAAATATGTGAAAGAAAATAGTGAGAAGGGAGGAATAAGGATGTCCCCATGTGTGTGTGTGTGTGCAAAGTGAGGTCCATATGAAGAAACCCTCAACAATCAAGTATGAACCAAGAACAAGAGTGCATCATTGGGTGGTGTGGGGGAATTAGGATGCCCCAAATGTGAATGCCAAAATGATCTATGCAATGAGAGTACGAGGAAAGGGCCCATGATCAGCTGATGTAAAATAACTATGCATGTGAACATGATCTAGGATCGATGGTCACAGAGAGTGCATGAGGCCAAGTATATGAAATAGGTCTAGATCGAGCATGTGGAGAAATAGAGCGTGAAATATGTCTAGATGGAGTATGTGAAGCATGTGACCTATGTGAAGAAGTGCACCTATGAGGTGGGCTATGGGATCTATAGATGTGATGAGGCCTGATGAGTAGTAGTAGCCATATGTGAAGTAAACTAAGATGGATGTGCAAAAGGTGTATAAGAGGGAAAGGGCTCTAAATACCATAGAGGTGTCAAGGCTAAGGATCCATCATGAATAGGAGAAGATGCACTAGGAGTAGGAGAAATAAACATGGGATGGCTAGAGGAGCCAAGGACAAAGGTGTTCCATGGTGGAATGCCTCAAATAGTGATAAGATGTCACTCATGGATAAACTTAAGGCACAAGTGAACAATAGAAGGTACAAAATTTGGCCCAAAGCCAAGGGAGTCCTAAGAGCATGTCACAATGTGTAATAGTAGATCCAATAGTAAATGGCATAGAAATAGTAAGAGGCCCAATAGTAATGGGTAGAATAACATGGCCATGAGAAGTGGGAGATGTGTGTGTCATCTGAGATAGAGGGAATCCAATGGACTACAAGAAAGATAATGAGCATGCATTGATTTGAATGTATAGGATGTACCATAACATTTTTGATGACATGGGCCCAAAAAAGCATGATATGTAATATATGGGAGGAGAATGAGGTGTGAAAATCAACATCAAGTGAAAGTGATAAGGTGATGGGAAATCAATAGCACCAATAAGGAATCCAAGGGGATGATCCAAAGAATCAGAGGAGGCATTGTGTGGTAAGTATGATTAGAAGAGGACTCGAGGGCTGAATTTTCATGCTTAGGTAATGGGTCATTGAATATTTTTAACTTTCCATTTCATTAGTAGATTTGGAAGTGGGAAGTAGTGGATTCAGGAAACTAGATATCATTATTGTCAATGAGATCTTGAATCAAATGGAAAATCTTGAAACACTTTTCATAGAATGTCCATTACATCTATGGTAATCACAATGTGCATGCTCATCAAACTTCCTACCATGGGCCTATTAGGATCATACTCGAGAGGAGGTGGAAGAGAAATCAGATATTACTTTCAATGAGTTAGGGAAACAACATATGTGGAGGATAAGGAAATCGAGTAAATATACACCGAGTGGGTTGGAGTTGAAGCTTAGGAGGTTGAGAAACAACATTGATAATAGGATTTATCATCATTAGACTTGGGTCTAAAGGGAACCTTTCTTGAAATTTAGAAGAGGAATGATCAAAAGTATTAGAACCATATTTTGATTTTTCCCAAAGAAAGTAACTTAGTCTCACGAGTCTTCAAGGTATGTATAGATGGTCAAAGGAATGATAGGAATCAAAAAACACACATTCTTGCAAAGGAGGAAAAAGACTTTGAATAAATAGATCTTGCAATTCAAATTCAGCTAATACATTGTTCATTTTAGAAATATTGTTCTTGTAATGCAATACATAATCACTAAGATGTTCATTAGATCCTTGTTTAATTTTATCCATTTGTGCATAAGATATTTTTGTTCCAATATTCATAAAAATGAGCTAGAAACAAATCAACAAGAGTAGTAAATGATTTAATAGAATGCAAGGGAAAGTCATAGAACCATCACAAAGCATAATCTATAAGCTCCTAGGAAACAACTTGGTCAAGAGGGTGTCATCACATGCATAGTCTAGGAAAGAAACATGAAAATATATAAGGTGATCTTGAGGATCTCCATGGCCATCGAATAGAGGAAACTTTGGTGAAGAAAAATTGGGAGGGAGTGGATAAGAAGACACTTTCAGGTGTAAGAGGACTATGAAGAAGTGAAGAATCAAGGGATGGGGATGAAGAAGAAGTAACTTATTGCAATTGATGGATTTTTTTTGTAAATCATGATAAAGAGACTCTAAAGCTTGGTGTTAGAAGAAGAATTAGGTTGAATGTGGGAGATAAGAGGAGAATAATAATGAGTAGAAGGGTAGGAATAGTCATGTGAATGGTGGAGACTCCAAGATTGGAAGGAGAGGAAGAAAGTGGGATAGAATAAGTAGTAGTAGTAGAGAGTGCTAAGGTAAGTCATACTATTATGGGTAGCATTATCATGGGCACGTTGGGAAACAATAGAGCATCAAGGATATGTGGAACATGGGTCAGATTATCACACATTGTAGAGTGAAAATTGGTAAGGGCATCCAATTAGGCTTGATCAACATTGGTATCTTCATCATAGGAATGTTCTTTATCATAATGATTTGATCTTCGAGAGGGATATTCTCTTGGAATTTCTAAGAATGTTTTCATTGATGGGGTCATCCATGGGAGAAGGATGATGCCAAGTGGATGGGGAAAGCTTGATATAGGTTTGGGATCTAAAATGACCACTATGGGTAATGGGAATGAAAGGAGAGATCCACAATGGGCATGTAAGAGATGGGTTCACCAAATGATTTAATAAAATTAAATCTAAGATAAGGACATTGTTGATTAGATAAATATAACAATATTTAAGCAATATCAAGCAAAGTAAATGCAAGCAAGAGTGATAGATAGGGTTTGGAGAATGAATCATCTTGTAATCATAGGTTTGATTGATTGATTTTACTATAGATTGATTTGGATGGGCATATTTTAGACTATATCATCTTTGTATTTGATTCTAAAAAGTGGTGATCTCTGGACATGAGCACCTAGAAGGATAGGACCGCTTAGGAATTTTTGTCTATTTTGGCACTAGTGTCTATGGAAATAATCAAGATCTGATTCTTTTGTGTCACTCCATGTCATTCCTTATTCATTATAGTGTCACATTCAAATTATTTTGTGTCACACCTCATATACTATAAAATAAAACCTAGATACTGCACAATACTCAAGCACACATTAGATGAATAAAAATATGCATATGCTTGAGTCAAATGACCTCATGATGGTCACCCCAATGTGATTTCATCAAGCATTGCACTACATTTTAGACTCTATGTAGTTCTTGTGTGTGTGATTGAAATAGTGTCCCTTGAGCTAGGATGCCCTAGTGTCAGTCACACAAAGAGATAGTGGGCTACATAACTACTTTGTCCCAAATGTAAATGTGTGGTATGGAATTCAAAATAAACCCTCATATGCAAGTGAATATAGTGCCAAAATGTAGTCCTTGATGTAGTAGATAGAAAATATTAGCTCCTTGTAGTAGTATGTGCCTCTTGAATGCTTTCCCCCCTAATGAGGTTAAATAAGACATGTATATATGATTCCCTTTCTTAAGTTTTTTCATTAACAAGTGAAAAGTATGACCAAGAGTGATAAAAGAAGACAAGAAATAAGTAACATTCAAAAGACCAAAAAAGAGGTAAAGAAGAAAGAGGTGCCCAGAGGGGACAGTAGTGCTTGGGTGCTCTTATCCCTAATAAATGGTCTTGTAGGAGGGTGCTCAAAAGGTCAAATAGTGAAATCAAAACTAAGTAGGATGTTGGTTGATACAAAAACTATAAGTTTTCAATTAGAAACAATAAGAAATAAAGATGAAAAGGATAAAAGCAATGTCAAAGAAAATTAAAGAGGTGTTAATGAGTAGTTATCTTTCTTAGGAATCATGTATATAACTAAATTATTTATAGGCTAGATGTATATAGTAAGTGTGTGATTTGTGATTTATTGTTAAGCCCAAATTAAACAGAATCGCAAGTTTATTAAACTTCCCATACATTCAAAGAATGTCACACTAGAGAAAACTTGAATGAAAAATATTTATATGCAATATTATGAAATTTTCCTCCTCTAAATTGAAATACAATTACAATGTTCATAAACATATGTGTTGTATTTTAGAACTCTATTCAATATATGTAGCAACCTCAATCTATTTCTTTAAATCTTCACCCTTAAAAGATAGAAAACTAAATAGAGTTGCAATTATGCTTAGTTCTAGAAATATTTATTTATAAGGTGAATTTTGCTCCAAGTAAAATGTGATCACTTTCAGTAGTTTTACAGAAGATCAAAACATATGGGAATGAACTGCATTCAATCTAACAATGTCATGGATATGCTAAAAATAATCGTGAGGTCCCCGCTCTTCTAAGAAATTTCAAAATCCATAACCTTTAGAGACCTAACAGAATTTTATCTACTTTAAAATTTAGACTCACCACAACACTACCCATGATCACAACATGAATCTACATGAAATAATTCTCACTTAAAAATGGGATAGAATAATAATAAACGACATAATGCATTCTAAATTATGGGCTTGATATAAAAATTTTATACATGTATAGAATAAATATGGTAGCATCGCCCCATTTAAAAAAATTGATCCAAATATTGAAATAGGAAATTGAGGCCTCACATCTTACAAGAAGCTTACTTTACCATGGTTCCATTTTTCATTGCTAGTGAAAGTGATATTTCCTAATATTAATCCTCTGGTACTCAATGATGTTTGAGGGTGTCTAGCTTTCGGTGGATAAAAATATCTTACGACAAATTTTTTCACACATTTTGGAGGAAAGAAAGATAAATGAGTTGTTGATATAGGGCTTTCTCTATGATGATTAGCAGAAAAAAACTATTTTTCTTCTTGCAAATATGCAATTGTTCAACACAAGTTTTTTTAGATAAAAACATAAAAGATATCAATACTTCAAATAAGTAAAGAGTCGGCCAAAGGTAGAGAACAACGAAGCATTATCCTATACCACCTAATTCAGTCCCCCAAAATGATTGGAATTGATGGTGCATAATGTCTCGATTCTAGAATCCACTTCCATAGGAGAAACAAGAGAAAAGCTAACATTTTAATGTGTTTAATAAAAATATGGAGCAACACCTAAAACATGCATGTTCTTGTTTAGACTATAAATACAATAGAATCTATTTGGAAACAAATAAAACACAAACCAATCATGGGTAATACCTTTTTCGAGATATTTTTGTAACTCGCCTTGCTAATTAGGGAGAAATCCAACAGGAAGACATGTACACTTATGTAACTTAAGGGCCTTAACTAATTCTAATCATCTTTCCTTACACAAACATGACTAAAACTATTAACAAAAAAATGCAAAAAAATTGCATCCTCGTTTTCTTCCAAAAAACATCCATAAATTCCCTCCATCCAACCTATCAATATACATATTTGACTATCAATTGAATGATTACTTATGTTTTTTTAACAAATAAAAAAGTTAAAATTTTGTGCCAATGAAAAATAAATCTAATATTTGCGAAGCACATGTAGCTTACAAATGTTATCTTCACATTAATTTATACTAAAAATAGTTACAAGCATGGTAAATTCAAAGCTAACCAAGGATAGATTATGTATGTGCAGGATATCCCAAAAAGTAATAAAGGATGCATAAACATAATTTTATCAATTTGGCAGAACCATTACAAAATGTGAATATTTCAAATATCATAGTGCGGCGTAAACAATAATGAAAACAAGCGAAGGTAGAGATTTCGAGTGAAATTTGGTCATTGGAGCTCATGCATATCCGTAAGGCATGTGTAAAGTTTGCAAAAGGGCCTAAAAATGGAGTTACATAGAGTTAAACAATAGAACCAAGCATTTGGACATTGTCTTGAATACGGTGCATCGAATAATTGGCATAATTAAACATGGCATGAAGGTATGTTGTTAAAATAGGATACAAAACCATCCTTGAGCCTTGTAATGATCCTCTAGCTCGGTGATGAAGGCCACTCGCACTAAATTTTGTACATTGTTTTGGACATTGAGGAATAAATGGTCCAACCAATAGAATTGAAGCAAAAAATAAATTTACTCTATGAAACTTTAAGTTGATGTATACACGTGACATTTTTGATTGGTTTATTTCAAAATGAGTATTTGTTAGTATAATAAACATTACACTTTTGAAATTTTAAACAATTTCAATGATATAAAATCATATCATATCCATATGAACCTAAAGAGACAAAACAACTTTTAAGACTATTAACCACCTTATAAAAAATGTGAAACAAGAGACTATATAAAACTACATAGCATGACCAAGTTTAATTTATTTTTGATGTATGAGGGCATGGATCTAATAAAAATATACGTGTAAATCAAAATAACCCATCAAAAATTATAAGTTACTGATTATAAAAATTAAATCCAGAGATAGATATAGAGACACAATCACATGTATTTGTTGGAAGAAACCAAATAAACTACCACTAATTTTGAAGAGAGCGTATGTATTTTTAAGGTGATTTTGGGGTAGAGCATATGGTGTTGCGCCTTTTCTAATTTAATATATCAAACTAAAATATAAGTTTGAACCCTTGTGTCTACTCATATCCCTCCTAATCAAATACATCACTTTATCTCGTACACTCGACACTTATTTAATATGAGTTATTTCTCAAAAAATAATTTATTTTCAATACTATTTTTAATTAATAAAAAATTAACTCACATTAATATAATGTGAGTATAAGTATTAAATTCTGAAAAAATGTCAAATAATTAATCTTTATGAAACAAAACTTCTTACAACCAACATGTTAAAATATAGAAACAACATTCGCACATCTAATGGAGCTAAATTTCAATGTAAACCACCATTCAAGGCTAAACTAATTATACAATAAATAATGAACCTAAAACATATATCATTCTGATTTTACAACCAAATATAAGGATTATACTATCGCTCCTCAACAAATAAAATTTACATATTTATTTCAACCCCTTCATAAGGTGATTCAAGTGACGGGACGAGGGGATGAACCATATATTAAAGTTATTTAATAAACATTAATGAATGCATATAAATAAATGAATGAATGCACATAACAATAAATAATACAATAACATAGTGACACAGAATTTAATGTGGAAAACCCTCAATGGGGTAAAAAACCACAGAGAATAATTTCCACTATATGAGAAACTTTTTACATCCAGTCCAGTAAAACTCCCTCCTCACTTCTACTCCATGTATTTACCGAATCACCACAATAATTCTGAATATGACCTATAGTCATATTTAAATAACCCAAAGGGTTATGACCTTCTTAAGTGATAGGGCACACCCCCATTTAATATTAGTTAATAAATAACTAACCACCTAATATATAGTTTATATTTAAATAATAAGAATATAAGTTATTCTATATTATTTAACTATAAACTAAATATTATGATTCACTTAATATTATAGTTCTAACACTCCCCCTTAATATTAAGTGGGGATCCATATGCCAACATTACCTATTTGTACAACAGATTTACAAATCCATAAACCCCAAAGGTTTAGGCTAGCATATGTATTTTGAAGGAATTATAACACCATCATGTTCAACTTACATTTTTTTACAAAAGGATTTGAAATCCATAAATCAAATGTATGATTTAGGATAAGCATGATTTGTGAGACTAAATCCCATCATTTCTCATGGAAAAATTCTTAAACCGCATCTCTAGGATCCTTTTATAACACAAGGACATCCTTTACAAATAGATGCACATACTGAACTGTATTTTTCTGTAAAATCTATCAATTTACATAGATCATAAAAGATCTTTTTACAATGTTTTAAACCAAAGTAGAAGTATAGAGGAGGAGTCAACAATCTGCAAGCCATTAAGAGATGAAATTTCATTCACACTCCCAAAAATAGTAACTTTGAAAGGCCAAGCATTGCACACACTTACAGTATTTTACAGCACACAATGGCTTGTAAACATATCTGCAATATAATCTTCAGTCTAGAAGTCAATTGGAGATCTTTATCACTGCAGAGAACCTTCTCTCGGATAACATTCATATGAACTTTGATATGCTTCACTATCTTTAGTAATAGTAATACAACTCGACCACCACATGTAGAGGAATACTTCCTTCATCTTCCATGTGTGATGCCATTTTTTTTTAACTTTTAAAAGTAAGCACAACTAAATATTTCAGATTTAATGTATAATGCATAACTATATTTTGTAGATTTATAAACAAACAAGACCTTCCAATGAAGACATGTAAAATAAAAGAGCTCATGATTTCAATATTGTAATCTTTCTTCTTTTTTTTACAAGATTCTTGCAATAATGAAGGGAAAACTTCTTTAGCAAATGACTTAAGTTTACAAGTAGCATCAAATACAAAATAGGTGTTTTACAAGAAGATGAAAGCTTCACAAAGCCACATTTGTAAAGATATAATGAAAGTAATGTCCTCAAAAGAATGAAGATGACCAAGAGGACCAAGATGACAAGGAGACTCCAACTATCTCCAACTTTGAGTGTTCTTCCAAGAATGTTGAATCAAGAGACAAGGCTTGTTTTCCACCCAACCAATAGGCATCATCACATGCCTTTCCATGGTTGGAAGTCATGCTAGCCTCCCCCAAGCCCATGGGAGAGAGGAACAAACTTCCACAATGTGCACAAGTCTAAAGGGGATAAATACAACAAGAATACATAGAAAACATTTAAACACTTACACATAATACACATGATGAGACAACACTATGAGGAGAAACAAGATCACCCTCACAAAAGGGGGAAGAGAAGAAATAGGATGCCCAAAACAAGAGTGTTCAACCATATGATACACCAATACATATTTTATAACCTCCTTATTTCTCCCAACATTCATCCTCCTTATTTCTCCTTTATGTCAATGAAATCCTTCTTGGGAGGATTTTCAAACCCAATGGGTTTCCTCCCAAGAATGGGGAAAGGTTCAAGCCATATGAACCTTTCTCCCACCTCAAACCATATGAGGGGATGAGAAGGAACCTTCATGGCTTGACCAACAAACCATGAGGTTTGAGAGGGAAATCCCTCTCTCTTCCCCTACATTCTCCAAAAACCATCAAGCCATATGATGGTGGAGAGTAAAACAAAAAAACAACAAAACAAATAAAAACTACATTCTTCATACAACTTTACAACACATCATTTCACACACATTATTTTATTGACCATTGCATAGCTAACAATATAAGCAACAACAAGGAAAGAAAAGGATTAAGAATCCTACCTCTACAATGCTTTCCAAGACTCTAAGTTTTTCCCCTTTGTCCAAGCAATCCTCAAGCTCTCTCAAAAATTCTCCAAGTCAAAAAAAAATAGGAAAAAGTCCCCTTCCTTCACCATGAGGAAGAATATCAAGAGGAATCCAAAAGTTTCCTCACCAATAAGCAAATGACAAGTGTCACTCCCCCTCCTTCCTCAAGTCAAAGATTCCCAAAACCAAATAAGTAAAAGTAAACTCACCTTTTAGCCCTTATCACCCAAAATACTAAAAATGAAAATAAAACAAAGTGGAGCAACTTTTAACAAATACACACAAACCAACCACCTTACATGGATGTGACCAAAGGAAGGCAAAATGGAGGGAAACTCCCTCCAAACCTTGGAAATAAGCCCCCCTACCTATTAGGTAGGGTCCAAGGGCCCATTTTCATGCTAAGTGAACTCCCAAACTAAAATGGGGTCACTAAAAATGCCTAAATTAACCCAATTTCGGGTTTGGCATTCTTGGGCACAAGGGTAGAGGTGTGGGGTCCACCCAAGATTCACATGTGGCTCCAATCCATTCTTCCAACACACGCACACACTTACCCAAAACCATCACTTAAATTAAAATGAGATTAATAAACCCCTAAACTAGTTTACTTAAATAAAACACACTCTAAACATAATTAATTTTACAGACATAAATATATTACAATTGAGGGTTCACTCATGGTTCCCAATTAATACACCTACTCTAAGGCCTCAAAAATTTAGCATGGTTAGGACTCACCCCATGGGCCGCTTGTGCACAATTACATAGCCACCCTGAAACCCAAGCTCTCCTATAACCTGTCACCTGCACACTCATTACACACATTAACCACATCTATCCAATACAATAAACATCATCTACTCATCACAAAATTAATCAAACCTATAATATCCTAACATCATTATACAATTGATAGTGCAACGCATACAATTATACACATATTTCACCATGAATCATCCACAAATATAATTACAACGACATACACCTATGCTAGCATGAGCTACCATTATTAAATCCAGAAGACTATATCATTGATTAAATCAACTACAAGAAATCAACATCTAACCAATAAATCTCACTATCATGTAACTTTGTTAGTGTCATCAACATCATAAGGAATGTATCAATATACTAATCTAGTAAATTGGCTATTTACGCGCCCAAAATACCATAATGTCCATGAGGATAAGCAACATAACAGCATAATGTCCAAAATATATCGAGTCTCGGTCAAAACATGTCTATGCATAAAGGAACCAACATGATAAATAGCTGGAGTTATAAAAAAATGTGGGCACTACACCATGTGTATCTTTTCAATAGTTCTAAAGCCACATGGCTTCTTTGGTACTTTCATTGTACTTTCTACCTCGGTAGAAGAAATAGAAACTATTGGTTGATTTTGTTATTCCAAGTAATGGTTCTGTACAAAAAACTTGAACACATATCCAAAGTATATTTTATACCTAACACAACATCAGCGTGGTTAGAGTCACAATATCCAAATAGATATCATAATAAGCCTATAAATATAAATCATTATTGATTTCATTTTTAACCATTTATAAAATTTTAAAACTAGTTGTATAATAAGTAACATAACAATATGCTTAACAACTAACCATGTTAAAATATGTTGAGAAATTTCAACATATTATTCTTGTAAAATATATATTAAATGTTATCAGTATTGGAAGTCTCCAATACAAACGCAAGGGTGTCCCCAAGTGTCATTTGATATGCATATAATATATTTTAGTAATCACATACTAAGAAAATTTTAGAAATGTTTTATCAAAAACATATATATCTCCATTATCTTATTTTAAGTCTTTAAAAATAAAATAATACTTGATAGATAACATATCTAAACAAGATAATCAAATCATTTAAGAATAATCACAGTATTCATGAAAAACATAATCCACTAACTATGGACACTTCTCATGGAGTTTGCTTCAAAAGATGACATGTAAGCACCCTTCAATACATTTCATAAGTGGTAAATTTAAGTTTAGACATGTCATATATGATCATTTTTTCATGCCAAAAAAATGAACATGGTTCTATTTTTTTGAATAAACTATCAAAAATGAAGCAAAATTTTAAAACACATAATCCATTTTTGTATCATGTTTTCAGTTGTAGCTACTTCTAGTTCATTTTTACTAACCCATTAAGTTAATTTTGAATGAAAAAAATCTCCTTTTCAATAGTATATTCAATTAATCATATACTTTTTCATTTATAGGTAATAGAAGAAAATTATAAAGTTATTCTCATCATCTTCATCTTGATTTGATTTATTCTAGTTTTGATTTTTGAAATTTGACTTGTTTCTTGATTTACAATCTTCTTTCTTATGGCCAAATTTTCCACAGTTATGACATTTACCATCAAAACTAACTTTTAAGTTTCCTGGTTTCTTATCTTTACTAGGAGGTTTAAAATTTGATTTTTGATTCTTGTTGAACTTAGAAGGTTTATTTTTCAATTTCTGAGTGAGAAGTGCATGTGTGGAATTCTCTTTTGAATCAAAATTATTCATAACCTACTCTTCCTGAACCAGAAGAGCACTAAGGGTTTACAAATTTGGAATTCTTTTTCTGTTTGATATTTAGAATTCAAAATTGAAATGAAATTTCTAAATTTTTCATGAATATTCAACTAAATAATGAAATAAAGTAATTTATCCTGAATTAAGTTGTAGTTGCATCCATCTAATTGTGACTTAATATTTTTAATTTTTATGAATAATTAACTACTTTTTCATTTCCTTTGTGGGAGTTTTCATTAGTTAAAATCATTTTAATGACTTTCAATAAATGTGTACCTTCATGCATCGATTTCAATTGAGCACAAGCCTCACTCAAACTTCCTTCATTCCCGATATGAAGCATAAAATCATCTTGTACACTTCACAAAAAGGATGGACATCGTCTCTTGTACTTTTATTGATACTCACCGACGTTGTCTATAGTTTTTTGTCTTCCGTGAGCCCTCTCAGTTCCATTCACAACTACCCATAATTTCATGAGCCATGAATTTTCCTTCAATCAAATCTTCCAAATGTTGTAATTATTCCCATTCAACATCTAAGATTTATCAATTGAAAATTGATTAGACCTCATTTTTGCATAAATAGAAATAAATAATTAATGAGGATTAAAACAAGAGTTTAATAGAAATCCCCTTATCGTCGTTTAATCCTCGCAATCAAAAAAATGATCAATTTATGCCAAAAAAGAAATCATGTCAAGTGGATAATCTATACACAAATGCATTAGTATGAAAATAAATTGAAATGTAAGTGAAATTTTGTTTAGTTTTCTAACAAAAATGATGATGACAATCTAGTAAAGTGTGTAATAAAAAATTATATCATTTTTAAACAAAAATGATTATATTATTTTACAATTTTTCTCAAAAGAAATAATTTTATGATTAATTTATATTTTCAAAAAAATAAAAACAATAATTTATATATTTTTGAAAAAAATAATGGTATATAAAAAATTTGGGAGCTCTTACTCCTTATTGGTTTGAATCTTTATCAACTTGGCCGAGTTGGTTGAACTAACTCGGCGATATTATCACTAAGTTTATATTAATCATCGAACCATATAATAACTTTTCCAATTTAAACCAAATATTAATCAACTATGCCAAACCATATTAACCAAGCCACATTTTATATTAGCCAAGCTTTATATAACAATTAAGCTGGCGAAACGCATATAAACTAACCACAACACATGTCAACACACGCAATGCGTGAGCCATTCGGAGAGAGTCGAGTCAAGTCCTTAAGGATCTCAAACAAAATTTGGTGGTGTGACCGAAGTTACACCACCATTCTACATGGTAAATGATTATAAGGCCTTATTTCACCCCACGTCCTCCCATGTGGGACTAAAGCGTGCGAGAAGAAGGCATGGGGGTCCACGTAGGGAGGTTGTCGGTTGGGTGGGGGACCACATGGAGACATGGTGGTCACGAGTAGAAGCGTGAGTGTTGCATAGTGCATGCCAAGTGGTGTCAAGATAGAAGGGGGGTTGGTAGGGGCCGCCCCCCTTTTATAAAACTTTTAATATAAGCTTTTGATTTTATAATCGGTTGCATGGTTTTAGGTTTATTAATATAGTTTAGTTTTATTATAAACTATAGAATATAGTTTATATAAATTAGGTTTATATAAAATATATATAATTTATTTATTTATTTTATTATTTTTATAAAACATAGTTAACGAGGGTTGTTGTAGTCCTCACCATTTAATCATAAAGAATGTCAAAACTAGGTGGTGTCCAAGGCTATCTACAAAAGGGGCTAAAGAAAACAATGATCTTACAATTCTTTGCTCTAGAATTGAAAATGCATGAAATAAAATTCAATAACTGAAATGAAATAAATAACTGAAAGTAAATCTAATCTAACAAACTGAAATGAATAACTGAAAACAAACAAATGACAATAAACAAATAAAAGTGAAGCTTCACAAACAAAGCAAAAGAAAATACACAATGCAAATTTAAACAAACAAAGAAAAACAATAAAGATCTATTCTAAAAAAAACAATAAATCATCCTCCTCCTTGGGTAAGAGTGGGCCCTTGCTCTTCCCTCAGATTTGGGTTAGCATAACTAAAAATAAGTGGCTGCCAGAATACCGAAACTGTAGATTTTATTAATCAGAAATGATGTTACAAAAATCATCCATTTCATACCATTGTTACATTAAGTGCCTTGGAGAGATATTTATAACTCATCCCTTGGCCAATACTCCAAGATTATAGAACTACCTACCTATAATCTTGGGCAAGACTTGACTACATCTTCCACTTTACAATGAGATAAATGTGGAAGGAATTTTATTCAAACACTACAACTTCATATTTAACTTCTTCCTCTTGACAAGGAGACAAATATGGAAGAGATCTATTCAACTAATTATTCTTCCTCTTGACAAAGAGAAAAATATGGAAGAGATATAATCAAACACTACAACTCTATATTGTACTACTTATTCTTCCACTTGTAGATTGAACTACCTCTTCCTCTTGCACTTGACTACTTCTTCCACATGACAAGGAGATAAACATGGAAGAGAATTAATCAAATATTACAACTCTATATTGAACCATCTCTTCCACATGCACTTAACTATTTATTTTCATTTTCCAAGTTTTCTCTTGCATGATTGAATCTTTCAAAGATGACAGTATCCTGCCATATTCTCATCCTTGATTTTCTAATCCTTACTGTGAACTCATTTAGAATAATATCTTCAAAAAATTTCTAGGTTTGGTGATCCTTGTTGTAATATTTCTAAAACATCTTGAAATTTTCATTTTCATTGAGAAATGAGGGAGAAATCACAATTTTATTGAACCTATTTTTTTCTTATTTACTTTTCTCCAACCTTATTTTGTTAAAACTTAAAATGAATATATATCCTCAATTATTTATGTTTTGTAAAAATTGAGAGAGGTTTTCCTCATAACAATAATATAAACAAAAACCTCTCTCATATTATCATTTGGAGATCTTCAACTTTGGTTAGAGTGAATCTGATGTTGCATGTGTGAGTCATGCACTTGAAAACCTGCTACTTCAAATGATGATATCTTTGAAACTATTATTGTTGTGTAAAAATGGAGAGAGGTTTTTCCTCCTAACAATAATAGGAACAAAAACCTCTCTTAGATTCCCATTTGGAGTTCTGAAATTTTAGTTAGAGAGATTCTTCTATTGGTTTTACTAGTACTGCACTTGAAAACCTTCTTCTTCAAATGTTGATATCTTCAAAAATATTATTGTTGTATAAAAATGGAGAGATTTTTTTCCTCCTATAAATAAGAGGAACAAAACCTCTCTCATATTCTCATTTGGAGTTCTACAATTTTAGTTAGAGAGATTCTTGTGTTGGTTCTACCAAGACTCCACTCAAAACCTTCTTCTTCAAATGTTGATATATTCAATTATTATTGGTGTAAAAATGAAGATATTTTTTTCCTCCTAACAATAAGAGGAACAAAAACCTCTCTCATATTCTCATTTTGAGTTCTACAATTTTAGTTATAGCAATTTTTGTGTTGATTCTGTGAGTCCTATCATTTAATGCAAATTACAAAAACCCCAAATGACCAAGTTGGGAATGGGGCATTCAGTGTAATTTTCTAACATGGGGTTATCTCTCAAGATGTGGGACTTACGAACTTGAGATAACCCTCTAGAGAAGTTAGGCTTCCTTTACCTAATCCTAATGCAAAAAGACACATGTCTAAACCTACCCTAAGAATGTCAAGGAGACAGGGAGAGAGAAAGTGTATAAAAAGAGAAATCCTACACTAAGGGGTAGTGATATCACCAAGAAAAGGGGTGAGATACTCTACTGAGGGAGGAAGAAGAGGGGAAAATAGAGCTGGATGAGGTCAAAACAGTAGTGACACAGACCCAAACTCCATTCGCCATCTGTACTCCATGAAGCACAACCTCATAAACCTGCAAGTGGGAAAAGCATGCACAAAATACAACAACACAATGGAGAGGCAAGAGAAACACAATAAAAATGAGCTAGGGTTGAAGAAACACCACAAAACATGATTTTTATTGCTTCAAAACATGCACAGACCATTTACATATGATGCACAAAGGTATAATTACATTACAGAGCCCAAGAGAAGGCTCACAACTCAATGGAGTTGAGGGAAAAAAATTTAAGAGTTTCCCCAACTCCCATAATGTATCCCTTCAAAATGAGGTGGATTTTACAATATATAGAAGAAGAAGCCTCAAAATTACCTCACCAACTCAGATTGTAATTCATTAAAGAGGTATGGGAGGCCATACGAATTTGGTACTTTACTTACAGTATTCATGAGCGACATACATCATTAAACCGGTGGTTAAACCACTTTATACCTCCCCATTAATGCCTGGTTTGTTCCTACACTTGGTCAAGTTACATAATTTTTTCTCGATGTCGGTCATTGCATTTTTCTCCGCCACCATTGGTGGTAGTTTTTTAAAAAATGTTGTTAGCAGTAGCATCTGTACCTACTACCGGTGCCCTTGTGTTGTTTTCTTGTTTGCAATCATCGACCCTACTACCGGTCGGTAGGATCCAAAATTGCTACCGGTGGTTTTACTTCCGCCACTTTTCTTCAACTCACCAACCTTGCCTAAATAGCCCAGACCTTTTGCGGTGAGTCAGTATGCCTCGATCGAGCCATCCTAGGGGTTTTCTCTCCGATTCCCGGGACTGAATTTTACGATTATCCACCGTCCAAGAATTTGAATGACTAAGTCTATTTATAATGAATTATCCAAATTAACCCGAGGTAAATTCGAGATGACACCTATATTAATGCAAAGGCGAGTCTTGCGCTAACACACCAATTAGAGTGTTGTGTTGGCACACCAATTAGATTCTTTCACCAACACACCAATTAGAGTCCGTGTCGACACAAAAATTAAAGTCCCGTGTCGGTGCATGAATTAAGTCATGTGCTTGAGTCCTGCACTAGTGCACTAATTGAGTCCTACGCTCTTTACTTTATGAATGTTGCAATATTTGTGAGTCATGTGCTCTTAGCCATGTGAGTATTACACTTGTTGTAATACATTCAAGAGATCAAATGACCTACTCATACACAATATTGCATTCTAACTTACAAGAAATATTAGGAAATGAAAACATTCAGATTGCAATGGACATTTCAAAGATAGATCAAATATATTCTACATTTAATCTTAAATAAGCTATATAGTTCTTAATACTACATCTAAATCCACTTTATAAGAGAAATAATAATGTTATTTGGTGCAATGGATGAGACTTAATTTGGTCTCATCAATAGTTTATAATAAAAGAAATTTTTAAACTATAGTATATAAAAATATAGTTTATATTAACTATAAACTATAGGTGTAACTTTTGAAGGAGTTCCGAAAGGACATGATAGAAGATTTTGAAAATTCAAATATTTAAATTAATAATTTTACATCACCAAGGGACAAGATGATTGATCCGACCAATAAGAAAATTTGAAACCCTATTTTCATGGACTCTTGTCTCCTCTGTGAATTAGGTTTCACTTTGAATTTTACCCTCTATTTTAACATCTCATATTAACCTGCACACTTTTCACAAAACTATAGAAATATATAAAATATTTCACATAACTATTTAAACCTTACCTTTATTTTTCAGACCCTGGTAATTCTCCTAAGTTCCATTTTTCATGCAAGGGTTAAAATATTCAAGGAGGTTTTCACCGTGCATACCACATTCATACATACGGAAATGGAAGCAAGGGAGGGTTAAATAGGATACTAACAAACTAACCACCTAACTTCCCAACCATTGCAACATTAGAATTAAATTAAATTATTTAATCCTACTCTGAGTACCATGTCAGGATGAGGATGAAACATATATTAAAGTTATTTAATAAACATTAATGAATTCATATAAATAAATGAATGAATGCACATAAAAGTAAATAACACAATAACATAGTGACACAAAATTTAACGTGGAAAACCCCAATGGGGTAAAAACCACATAGAATAATTTCCACTATATGAGAAACTTTTTACATCCAGTCTAGTAAAACTCCCTCCTCACTTCTACTCCATGTATTTACCAAAATCACCACGATAATTATGAATATGACCTATAGTCATATTTAAATAACCCAAAGGGTTATGACCTTCTTAAGTGACGAGGCACACCTCCCCGATTAATATTATTTAATAAATAACTAACCGCCTTTAATGTACGAGTTTATATTTAAATAATAAGAATATAAGTTATTCTATATTATTTAACTATAAACTAAATATTACGATTCACTTAATATTATAGTTCTAACATCAAGAACTATTTGAGTACACACATTTCTTTACCTCCGCCTATGGAGAGTGATTCATCTAGACCATTTTCTAAGAACTATGATGCAAAATTTTATTGTAATTATAATAGATGTGAAGGGAATTCAACCAACCAATTTTGTGGTCTAAGACATAATGTCAAAGATCTCATTTATAATAACACCATTAGGGTATATGGTATGAGCACACCAATTTATGAAAAATTTCACAACCTAATCAATATCTAAGATGTTTAGAGATATTTTCCTAACCATTGTACACAAGAAATTAAAAAATTTATTACGTACACATGACATCTCATACACTTCTAGATATAATGTTGATTACCATATTTATGGACTCATTGGTACACTACATAATATAAGAGGACAAGAACCTAATATTATATTCTATGACCATGATAACCATAGTGATTAGTCTCTTGATGAGCACTTTTTCATATATGCTTTCATTGATTCACATCCACAATTCATTGTTATAATACAAAATTTACGTTTTATTCTAATTAAGACATATTAATTTATGTAAAGGTGAAATTTAAAATTAGAAATGCATTAAATATATTAAACATGCAGATCCTAAACCATGTTCAAATTATTGCAACAATTACAAAATCATGGGTGAGTTAGATAAATTAGGTAAAAGTTAGGGTTATACGAGATGTACACCAATTTAAGACTTAGAAAGAGTGGCATTGGGTCGTGAGAGTGTGTAAGAAGGATGTGTATATTATAGTTGAATTGTCATAAAAATATAGAAGTTTGAATCTAGAAGCATGTGTGTGGACTAATAATTTGTTAAAGATAAATTTTGTCACATGAATTTTTACACGTTATAATTTTTTATCCTCTATGTTTTGGTTGGATATCTCCTCTAGCACTTTTTTATGTCTCTAGATTTTTTTATTAGATTGAAATTCTATTATTGTAATTATGCAGAGATTAGGGCTCCTTCTTCTTATTTACTTGGGGACATAAAAGTGGTAGTTTGATTGGGTTGAGTTTCCCTCATGATTCCTACATAGCAGAAGACTATAAATGGGCATCAAAACTTCTGATTATCCACATGTTGTATGTGTGCAAGATGCATATTGCTATGTTTTTTTAGAAATAAATATCCCAATATTACCTTTGGAACTTGGCAATGATCTCTAGTGAGATGTAGCTTTGAAAAATTTCATATGGAATTCATGTAGGATGTGTGAAAAGTTAGATCTATCCGATATTCTTGAGAGATTGATTTAGAAATTGGGTGTTTTGTTACAATCTCCTAGGTAGATGTTAGATTATAGACCCTTTGAATAGGTTGGGTGAATACAATTTTATAGGTGACTGTTTCACAAGGTTTTCCCTCTTAAGTGACACTAGGTAGATTGGGGTAACTTCAGAATTCAAAAATTGACCATTGTATATTTGGAGGAAAAATTCATTTCTTCACAAAAATTCACCCAAATAGATTTATCTATCATGGCTGAATTCATCCTAGTGAATTGAAAATTGCATTACGTCATTTGGAGATGGTGGTAGATGTCTAAACATGTGTTTTATATTTTGAACATGTTGATTATGAATTAAACTAAGTATGCCATAAAGTATGTATCCTGTAACAATGTGTATTTAGTGGCAATAACTCAACCAAGTACGTAATATATCATAGGATGTTTGATCTTATCAAATATAGAGTAATTAGTATTTCATAGGATGTTTTTTTACTCTCGTGATATATCAAGTGGTGTATCGTATGAATTAAGACGTGTGATATGCCCATAATTCAATAAAGAGAATAAAGTAAGAAATAAATGGAAATCATACATATACCTCCATATTATTTGATCAAACAAATCATAGAGGATACAATTGTACCAAGAAAACACAAGTATAGAGCACACAAGTGTACAAATAAAATATGGTATTTAGCATACAAGAATAAATAAAATGGAGTGGATTACATAGGATTACATGTAGAAATCAAAGAAGATAATATTATAAATCAAATAAGTGTCTAAAGTAATCAAGGGGAACAATATTTTGTATTAATCACACAAGTTCACAAAGCAATAAAAGCAGCCATAGTCAATTAGTGTCGCATAGAATCATGGAATACAATACACAAGAGCATGAAGCAATAAGTTAATCAATTTCATACATTATTCAAGGAATATAAGACATAAGAGTGTGGAACATTAAATTAAATCAATTTCACACAACATTCATAAAGCATCTAATATACAAGTATATATAGTATCCAAATCAGTACTTAAGAGATAAGGTTAGGGGCTAGGAGGAATACTGTAGAATGTCGAGATGGTGTGCGCGTGCCGTAGAGAAAGATCGGGTGATTGCGAAGAACTCCTTTTGTCTTGGAAGGACTACTGCAAATAAGAACACAAGACCACAAGATTTTGATTAGACAATAAATGAAGAAAGCCTTGGGCCGGGAAATATAAAACTTCCTTTGAAGGTGGTGGTTTCCCTGCTAATATGAATTAACACAAAAGGCGCTGTAAAATATCAATTAAGTTGCTTCGTTGAAGCTGGGTAGGGGAAAGGCTGGTTTTGGTTTTGATCGGAGGAACCGATGCGAGTTCTTGATAACCGATGCGATTCTTGATAACCGATACCGGTGGGTTCTAGGATCTGTAGGTTAGTTGCTTTGTGGGGTAGTTGTGTTGTTTGTAAAAAATTTGTATATAGGTGGTATTAGGAAATAAGGTGATGAGAGGTAGATGAATGATAGTTAGAGGTAATATGCATCTTTGGGTAGTGGATTCGAGGATGGATTTATGAGAATTTGTAATTCAAAAGGCATAAGAAATGTTATAACGAGAGGACATGCAAGATGTGACTTACTGGTTTTGATGAAGATGCAAGCTGATCTCCTTTGCTGTAAACACTTCTGGTATTTCCACTCGTCTCTGCTCGGTCAAGTGAAGATCTGGACTCTCTTTTTCGCTCCCAATGATCTCTGTTGATTCAAAAATCATTCGACCTGATCCCAAAAATGAAATTCCGATCCTTTGTTTTTGGTTTGGGGAGCCCATTTACAGGGAACCGATGGCGGTTGCGTAACCGATGGCGGTCGAGTAGGAACCGGCATCGGTAAGGAAAAAGTAGGCTATTTTTAGTAAAATAACCCACCTTCCCTGCTTTTCTCGAGAGATCAGTTGCGGGCTTGGTCAAGTGGCTAGAAGGTCGGTTTTGGGTGCGAGTAAGGAGGCATTAGTTATGGATGTGAGTCTAGACCAAGCCATAAGTCTTAATTAGGTTAGTTTAGGGTTAGGGCTAGGTCATGATGAGGTGGCAAAATGAGGTGGCAGGTAAGGTGATGTGGATTTATCAATTACAAGGTAATTAATAAATAATTGTGTAAGGTTTAGGTGATGAGGTTAAGTTGCGAGATGAGATGCGGGTCTGAGGGTCGTAAGACACAAATTTGGTGTCTACATTAGCCCCTTATTGTCGTGTAGCTTGTTTTGTAAAGCTGCACGGACAATAATATGAAGTGGTTTCCCCTGTTAAGGGTATAGGTAATCCCCCTCAAATCTATCACAGATTGAGTGAACGGGAAATCAGGGATAGGGTTGATAAAGGGTAAATGGGGTAGAGGGGATGGTAAGATGGTGGGGTAGGTCGAGGAAGCGAGGCGCATGGTAAAAATGCAATAAATACGACTAGGGTACATGATTTGTGAGCAAACAGCGGTGCATAGGCAAAGGTCGATAGTTTATCAAACAAGGGTGATATAATCCTGGTATCAAGGCATAGGAAGTAGCTCGGGGGGTATATAGGTAAGGTACGAGAGCGTTTAGGCGTGTTCGGCGAGTGCGAATGGTTGGTTTGGTTGAGATAAAGCGTCACGGTCTAGAAGTCTAGAGCAAAGTTGGTCGACAGATCAAGTCGAGGACCCTAATCATGCTAAAACACGAGCAGGTGAGCTCGATGGAACAAAAGTACGAGGATGGATGGATAAAATAAAAGCGTTGATTGTGGGTATGGTATTGAAGTGATACGGCCGTGGGTCGGGCCAATTGTTTGGGATTCTGAGGCCTTGGGTCGGGCCGGATGGTTAGGGTGAGGCCTTGGGTCGGGCGGATGGGTAGGTGAGGTGAGGCCTTGGGTCGGGCCGGATGGGTAGGGTGAGGCCTTGGGTCGGGGCCAAATGGGTAGGTTGAGGCCTTGGGTCGGGCGAATAGGTAGGTTGAGGCCTTGGGTCGGGCCGAATGGGTAGGTTGAGGCCTTGGGGCCGGGCGAATAGGTAGGTTGAGGCCTTGGGTCGGGCCGAATAGGTAGGTTGAGGCCTTGGAGGTCGGGCCGAATAGGTAGGTTGAGGCCTTGGGTCGGGCCGAATAGGTAGGTTGAGGCCTTGGGTCGGGCGAATAGGTAGGTTGAGGCCTTGGGTCGGGCCGAATAGGTAGGTTGAGGCCTTGGGTCGGGCCGAATAGGGGTCGGGCCGAATAGGGTTGAGGCCTTGGGTCGGGCCGAATAGGTAGGTGAGGCCAAATAAACAAATGGTGTTGACAAAGGTGGATATAGGTGATATGTGGTTAAAAAGGGGCAAATGGTAAATAAGGGCAAAAAAATTGGGGAAAGTTGGCGAGAAAAACCGATGTCGATTCTACATGGCCGATATCGGTTAAGGGACAAATCTTAGGTTCATTAGGGCAAAATGAAACCGATATCGGTTAAGGCGAAAAACCTATAAAAAAGAAAAATACGGCTTGTCATTGTCACTTTGTTATTTTGAAAACCAAATTGACTTATCGCGTGGAGAGTTGAGATTGGAGGTTTATTGAGTGAGGTGGAGCTATTTTCTTTGGAGGAGTGAGTTGTTTGCGGGCAGTGAGGAGGAGCGGCGGATTGATTGGCGGGGACCCAGAGAGTAAGTGGAGCCATGGCACGAGGCGGGAGGAGAGGGAGAGGCTGGACCAGGTGGACCACCACCACCCATCCCACCACGGCGGCGTGTCGTCGTAAATGCAGGTAGGCTCGGAACTTTTATTTTGTGCATTTGAATGGTATTAAGCGAAATTGGGGGTTTGGGTAGGAATTTACATTTTTAGGAAATAATGAGTAAATTGAGCGTAATTTGAAAAGCGAAGAGGATAGAGGGGTAAAATAGGGCAAGTCGGGTGGGTGGGTAGGTTTTATGGTGTTTGGGTGGGTAGATAAGTATAAAAATGGAAAAATATGGGGGGGGGCGCGCGGGGGTTCGGCTCCGGCAATTCTGGCCGATGTCGGTTCTTTAGCGGCAGCATGCATCGGTCGGAAGTGTGTGGGCGGTGTGTTAGGTGGCCGGCGTCGGTCGTATGTCGGCCGGCGTGTCGGTTTGGGTTTGTATGGGGTATGGGTTGGGTTGGGTGGGTTTGGGTGGGGGTGGGTTGGGTTGGGTTGGGTGGGGTGGGTTGGTTGGGGTGTGTTGGGTTGGGTTTGGGTATTTTGGGCTTTGGGTGGGTTTGGATGTTGGGTGTGGGTTGGGTTGGGTTTGGGTGGGATTTTGGGCTTTGGGTGGGTTGGGGTTTGGGTGGGGGTGGGATTTTGGGCTTTGGGTGGGGTTTTTGGGTTTGGGTGGGTTTTGGGTTTTGGGTGGGGTGGGATTTTGGGTTTGGGTAGATTTTTTGGGCTTTGGGTGGGTTTGGTTTGGGTAGATTTTGGGCTTTGGGTGGGTTTGGGTTTGGGTAGATTTTGGGCTTTGGGTGGGTGGATTTGGGTAGATTTTGGGCTTTGGGTCGGGTAGTGGTTTGGGTGGGTTGAGTTGTGTGTAGGGGATTTAGTGGGTATGGGATTTGTATGGGTTGGGGTTAGGTGGGTTTTGGGTTGGGTGGTTGAAGGTAGGTTCTTTAGAGGGGGTGGTAGAGAGTTGGGGTGTGGTCGGGGGATAAAAGGGGGTTTAGAGGGTAAAGTAGATGTTGTGATAAAAAGTAGGTCTAAGGATGTGGGTTGGTTTTGCGAGGCACGTCGGCGATTGGCGATGCGGGATAGGATGCCCCATTGTTAGTGCGGATGAGACCACATGTGTCCGCACTCAGCTTTGCAGGCGATCATGCGCGAGGTGGGACTCGGTGGAGTCAGAGTACAGAAGCGATAGAGAGAGATCACGGCGATGGTCGCCCTCATCGAGAGATGGGATCCGGCGACCAATGTGTTCCATCTCCCGGCCGTGGGAGATGACTATCACGTTGGAGGATGTGTATCGCATCCTTCAGCCGACTACCTATCGAGGAAGCGAGTCTTCGGGTAGGTCGAGAAGCTGCCATGGACAGCATATTACGAGTTTTGGAGATGCGGCCGCGCTACCACCTATCACAGCGCGAGCATTAGGTATGGTGACATGTACCATGCGCATCGACACGAGACACGGCTGTTTGTCTTGATGATGATTAGGATCACACTGCCGCCCTCCCGGACTCGAGAGGAGGCCGCTTTCCACGGGCGTTGATGGGGTGTTGCTTGAGATGATTGAGAGCATACTTGCTATGCGTAGGCACAGTGTATCAGTGCGGCTTCTCTGAAAACTCAGGGTTATCGCCGGATGAGGCGGTCGGTATCATTCGACATTTTGCTGCATTGTTGGGCATATGAGCACATCATATGCATCGAGCGATAGGGTTACCCGGCCGGAGCCCGAGGTCATATACGAGATATGGCTTTCGAGAGGTGGTTGGGGGTCGTGGGGCAGCCACGGCGAGTTCTTGCGAGGCGAGATGTGGCGTATTATAGACATTTATTAGAGGGCTGGCAGCGGTAGACATCATATGGAGACCTTACGAGAGGTCATCACCCGCCTGAGAGGAGGCCGAGTACGATTCTGCTTGGATCAGTACACTTTGGATAGCGAGACGGAGGCGGGAGAGTACGAGAGGATACCCCTAGAGAGAAGTGCAGCGGCGAGATGGGGCTGCGGCAGGGCGAGCCACCTCCCTTCCCTCGGTACGGGAGGGATGATGTAGAGCCCCCTTACTGCACCACAGCCCTTGGATCCAGTTGGGTTGCGAGAGAGGCAGCGAGATGATGGCGTAGATGATCTTGGGTGCGCGGGAGCATACGGGGTTTGGTAGTGGCTAGTCGAGAGAGCGGCGGTAGCACTGCCCCCTGCAGCCGAGACTTAGCAGCGGTGATGGCGAGAGAGATCAGCTCGAGGCGAGTGCGGTTATTACGAGGGCGGCTTGCTGCTGCGCTGAGCACGAATAGGGAGTCTTACGGGGGGCTAGCGAGAGCTCGAGTACGAGCACGGCGCGGCACCACCACCACCGGCGGCCACGGCCACGAGTGCAGTACAGAGTAGTGCACGGTAGCGCAGCGGTAGCAGCGGCCACGGCCCAGCCCGAGCACGAGTACGAATACCACTTTGCCCCGGCAGCCAGCCACGAGCACCACCGGCACCAGCGAGCACGAAGTGCGCGGTAGGAGTCGAGGACCGCCCCGATCTGCAAGCGGTGGCACAGGATAGATACATGGAGGCGAGCGGAGGCAGTACTATCGGGATGTTCTTGATAATACGGAGGCTGAAATCTCAAGCCATATGCGGCACTGGCGGAGACCTCGCGTAGTCGAGAGATCGCGAGGAGGTGCGCCCACGGCCAGCGTGTACATTACGAGGCGGAGGCGAAGGCGCCACGGGACCAGCGAGAGAGAGTGCGAGGCGGTGGGGAGAGGCGAGGATCCCTGCATTGTTTTTGTATTTTGTATATTGGATATAGGCACGGTCTGCTGCGAACCGGTTATGTTGATAGAGGCTGCGTGCCGTCATTTATTCATGTATGGATTCATTTATTCATTATATACGACTGCGAGTGAAATGCGGGTTGTATATTTGATACCGGCTGCGAGCAGTATATTTTGATATGAGGACGGCTGCGAGCGAGTCGAGATTTTGGATGTTATTGCGGCTGCGTGCGTGCGGCTTAGTTGTATGATGAGATCACGAGAGGCCCGATGCGGGGCACATTGTATATTTGAAAATTTGTATATATATATAGAGATGATGTTTTGATCCACATGCGGTGTTCAAAAAAATGTGTTTAAGTATTTAAATCGATGGTTTGTGGTATAGAATATATGATGAGTTTATTTGACGTGTTGATATATGGATGATGATGTGTTATGGATGATGAAATGTTGAAATGTTGCATTTTGGGCTGGTTTTGTGACATTGTTATATATGTATCGATGAGTTGGATCAAATGATGAGTTTTGGTTTTGTGTAGATGTGACTTAGTTGATGGTTTGTTTGTTTTTGTAAAATAGATGATGTTATGGACATTGTAATGATATATGTGTGGTGGATGGAGAAATATGGATAATGGTGTTGTTATGCGGGAAAAAAGGGGCGCGACAAAAATTAGGTAGAAAATGAAGAAAAAGAACCATGTTGTAAAAGATAGGTATATAACCGATATCGGTTAGCGAACCGATGTCGGTAGCTGCTAGGCCGATATCGGTCACATGGCCGATACCGGTTATTTAGTTATGAGCTTTTCTAAAAATAGAAAAGCTAGGGTGTGACTTAAGTTCTTATTTTAGAGCCATGCAAGAGTTAAATACGTGAGCGCGCTTTTTGCATGGTAGAGACAGGTATTTGCATGAGAGATTTGAGTGATTAGGAGTAAAAGAGCAGACGGGGAAAGTGATTGTGATCGAGATTCGAGAGAAGACAGAAAGGCGAGGTTTGAAAAAGGTGGTGATAATGGCGGGACGAGGAGAAACATCCGGCGAGGCGGGGACAAGAGGAAGACAAGGGCCACCTCAAGCTCTATGACCCAAGAGAGTAACGTTTTGTTTGTGATGATTTGACTCTGCATGTTTTGTGAATAAGATGGGGAGAGTATGTGGGTAGATATGAAAAAAAAGATGATAACAAGGGTTATAAATGGGGTGAGTGTTACATGGTAGGTAATCAAGGGTTTTAGTATATGCATTGTATACGAGAGAGGAATAAGCGAGCAATTTATTGTCGTAGGTGGTTGTTTAGGCAAGGTGTATAACTATGGGGACCGATATCGGTTAGGGATAACGGTATCGGTTACTCTCAACGATACCGGTTAGTATGTAAATCTACCGGTTCTTTGTAGGAATTTCGAGAATTTGAGAAAAAAACCGGGGATTGGAGGAATTGAATGGTTTTTGTTATTTGGATGTATGCGGAGAGCGGGGTTGAGGATGAATGATAGTGTACAGTATTTGTTGTCACGAATCAGCGGATGTAACGCCATTTGAATGGACATTGATAAATCGTTTGGGGTTAAGTGGAATCGCTATTATTCACGAATCGCACGTAACCATGCTATATTACGGCGTTGATTGAAGATGGAATCCTGAGACAAATACCTTCTATCTGCCCAGAAGGGAAATGACAGTAACATTGGAAGATGTGTTCCGTATTTTGAGACTCCCAATTACAGGAAAACCAGTATATCAGGCATTACCTAGCGCGGCACGGGGAGCGATAACAGCAGTATTTGGTCCATACGCACGAGATTTAACACAGCGAGGTTTGTCATTTACGTATGGGATAATGTATGCGGCACATCGAGGAGACAAGGTTAGCTTGATAATTTAATGATAGCGGTAGGGTATTATGCATTACCGAGGCGAAGGGGAAGATTTCAAAGGCATTGATGTGTGTTATTTGGGAGATGATAGAAAGGGCGTGGCGTTTGCATGGGCACTGCATATTTGGCGGAGCTATACGAGGGGGTTTATGGGCTTGTAGGTGAAATCACGAGCGACCTTTGGATTGTTCATACTTATTACAACTTTGTTGGGCCTATGAGCACATTGTTTGTGTGCGACCGATAGGCGATCCATCGATCGGGAGAAAGCAGATACGAGAGGTTGGGATTGAGACGATGGGTCAAGCGAGAACAAGAGGCAAGATCCCGAGGCCGTGACGGATGACTTTGAAGTATTATAGGCGGTATGGGAGAGAGTAGCGATTGCGGATATCATTGGCGGCCTTACGGAAACTATATAGTAGCAGAGAATATAGGCGAGAGTTGAGGGTGTAGAGCGATTGAGGTGGATCGCGGGGCACGAGGCGAGTGAGTATGAGAGGATTCCTCTAGATCGCGTGCGCGACAATTTGGATTTGTGCGGGATATACCCCGAGGCTTATAGACCCTATATGAGGATCGATGCGAGGCGGTATTCTCACCTCCCGGCCAACACCTCGAGAAGGGCTGAAGAAGTAGCGGCCGATCGCGAGGTAATGGATGCGAGAGCAGCAGCAGAGGCCTATAGATTATGGTGGGTAGCGAAGCTGCGAGGTGTACGTGATCGTCAGACATAGCGGTGATTACAGCGAGAGAGGATCATCTGCGGCGTTTGGTTCGGCAGCTCAAGCGCGAGTGAATGAGACAAGAGGATCGTTAGTGGTTGCGGAGTCACGGGCGGAGAGACTAGAGGCTGGAGTCCTCCATGCGAGAGGCGTATTCATATGTTACGAGGAGAGATTTGGGAGATCGGTGGCGGTACCAATAGCCGTGGTACCATTGAGACGAGAGAGGCAGGCTGGCGAGAGGGTCGGCGATCACGATCATCACCTAGTTCGGGATGAGGCGTGAGGGTCTAAATAAATGTTAGCAAGGTATAAGAATAAATAAGAGTACCGACCCTCGGTGTCGTTGTTGAAAGAAGGATTTGGTTAACATCTAAAATAAAACTGAATATGTATGTTGATTTGAGTTATAATAATAAGAATGTTTTCGTTTTGACTTTTTGTGTTTTGAAAAAGGATAAAGAGGAATGTGATTAAATAGAAATACACAAAAATATTTATATTTACCACACATGATAGGTTATGGTAGGGGATGGTCGAGCTAACCTTGGGAGACCCCATGTCTCGAAGTCTTGCCTACATAGCCCATTGCACAAAGCAAGGAGGGCCTCGGACCGATGTAGTTCTCCCTTAGGATCGGGGAGGAGGCGAATTCAGGCAATTTGGTACGGTTTAGGCAATTGGTTGATTGGTAAGAATATTGATATTAATATTGGTAAGGTAAGGTTGTTGGTGTCGGAAATGAATTGGTGATGTTGTAAAAGGTATAAGGGAAGCGAAAGTTAGCCTACCCAAGTGGTAGGGAACCATGTCCTGATTAAGATCAACACACAATCCTAGATGCGAGGCAAAGCGGAAAGAGTGCTCCGTAGGTGAAAAGAGCTAAACAAACCACCAAGCGTAGAACGAGCTTGAAGCCCTAGGTACCGTGCATAGGCGAGAAGTCCATAGGTGAAAAGAGTTGTATGATCTGATATATCGGGTGTGCGTTACGTCCCTTGAGTTGAAACAAATGGTGAGGTGAGGTGGATGATATAGCTGAAGTACTGAGAGAATTTATTACAAAGTGAGTGTTACGCGAAAGAGAACCTACCCTAAATAGACAAGTCCATGACCCAAAAGTTCTTTTGAATGAGGCTTTTATTTTCTTGAATATAGGCGATCGATGCGGGAAGTCTCTGAGGATATTGATTGTGCTATTCTTGAGGTCTTCACGAAGCTGATCAATGCGAGAAGCTTACGATAAAGGTATTTGTGTATATATTTGTCCTTCGAGAAGCGATCTATTTATAGTATGAGATATGATTTTAGTGCATAGCATTTGTCCTTCGGGAAGCGATCTATATATAATAGCAGCAATAATTTGGCATATATTTGTCCTTCGAGGAGCAGTCTATATATAATTTAGATAGCTAGATGTTCTTTTGGCGTGAAGCATCTAGTTTGGTAGGAAGTTTGACTCAAGAAAATCCCATAAGAATACGGCTTATTTTAAAACTTTGAAGTCATGGACTAGACTAAAAGGGGAAGGCATCGTTTAGGTGAGGTGAGAATCAAACTATGTGAGCTTGATTTTTATTATGAGGTGTAGGAAGCAGAAGTGCATGTGGTGGTATGTGAGCTCAAGGGACGAGCGGCGGGTAGATAAGAAGTGATATAACACTAAATTCAACGAGTAGAATGGTCGAAGATGCACGAGGCATTAAGGGGTTCGAGCTCGGAGCTTACCATTAAGCGAAGCTAAGCGATAAGTGCTGATCCATAGGTGTGAGTGATTATGTAAGGCCCAATCAATTGGGAGCAAATTTTCCACGTTTGCTCTTTTCTAGTTTGGTGACATGTTGATTCTCTTTGAGGACAAGATCACCAACCTTAAAAATACGCTCATGAAGTCGCTTATCATAAGCACGTTTGATGCGTTTTTGATAGATTTGAAGGTGATCAAAGCTGTAAGGCGGCGTTCGTCAAGAAGCTCAATTGGGCTAACCGCTCTTGGCGGAAATCATCGTTGGTGAGAATATCACTGAAGAGATATTCTAAGGGGGAGGTATTTGTATTTGAGAGGCAAAACAGCCTCGGTACCATATACGAAAAGAAAAGGTGTGGCATTAGTAGAGTACGAATGCTAGTACGATAAGCCCAAAGGGCAAAGGGAATGTGATCGTGCCAATTTCTTCGGATTCATTGACAACTTTCATGAGGATTTTGGTTAGGGTTTTATTAGAAGATTGGCTGACCATTGGCTGCGGATAGTAAGGCGATGAGAAACTAAGTTTGATACCAAAGTTGTCACAAAGGTCTTGTAACAACTTGTTTTTAAAAGATTTACCATTATACATTATTAGGCGATGAGGAATACCAAAGCAGCGAGATAATGTGATGGTTAATGAATTCGACAATTTTTCCTTTTTAGTTGAAATGAGTGGAATAGCCTCCACCCATTTTGTGTAATATTCGGTTCTTTGTGATAATCCATCGGTGGCGTTGTGAAGAGGGCGGGTGAATCTCTCCCGATAAGGTCTAAACCCCATTGTGAGAAGGGCAAAGATCTCGGCGACTGGAGGCGGGTGGCTAGGAGTATGTTGAAGGTTGGCATGTTGTTGACACATAACACAACGCTTAACATATTCAGTAGCGATCGTTATTGAAGTAGGCCAATAATAACCAAGGCGAAGGATTCGTTTGGCCACAGCAAAGCCACTAAAATGTCCACCACAAATACCGTCATGGACTTGTTGGATGGTATGGGTGATCTCACGCCGGTGAGACATCGAAGGAGGATGCCATCAAAGCCACGTTTATAAAGGAGTCCCCCATAACTACATAACGAGAAACGCGTTTAAGAAAAGCACGTTTACCAGTACTAGTAAGGTCAGAAGGGAGAACAGAGGTTGTAAGGTAGTCATGGAATTGGTGATACCAAGTATCCTGCGAGTTAGCAGACACAGTATTTATCGTACAAACAACCGGGGCTGAATAAGATGGGGCAAAGAGTTGTTGGACCAAGACAAAAATGTCAGAGTCAGTTGATGAGGCTGGAATTTGCGAGGCTAAGCAAGCCATAGTATCCGCAAATTTGTTAGTAGAGCGTGGAATGGTTTGGATAGAATAGTGAGTAAATAAGGCTAGAAGCGAATCCACGTAGTGTTTGTATTTTTGAAGTTCCTCATTTTTGCATTGGTAGATGCCCATAACTTGATTGACTACCGATTGAGAGTCGCAAAAATATTGATAGATTTGATACCTAAGTGCGGTATGACACGGAGACCAGAAGCAAGGGCCTCGTATTCGGCATTTGTATTATTAGTGCGGGAAATCGAGTCGGAATGAAAGAGGCATAGGCTCGGCGTCGAGAGGCGAGAACAACGCCAGCTCCTCCACCGCGTTGGCATTTAGATCCATCGAAGAAGAGGGTCATTTGATACGACTCTTCCCCGAGTGAAAGAGTGGCGATGAGTTCGTCGGGGAATATAAAATTGGTAAATTGTTCCCCAGGTAAAGGGGCTTCCATGAAGTTGTGCGATGGTTTGTCCTTTGATTGATTTGGTGGGCGAACTCAAGGTCGAGGTCGGCGAGGAGCATGAGCCATCGGGCGATGCGTTGGTTTAGATGAGGTTTGGCATACATGTAATGGATGGGAGTCTGTGTTAGTGATGCGAAAGTTTTGTGATTCGAGAAGGTAGTGTCGGAGCTTGGTAGCCACGAATGATAGGGCTAGGCACAACTTTTCTACATGTGTATACCTAGTCTCATAATCCACCAAAGTCGACTTATATAATAAGCGGCTTGTTCTCGATTTTGAGTCACGATGTGCAAGCATGGCCCCTACGGCGTGGTCGGTGGCGGAAAGGTAAAGGTAGAAAGGCGGTCGTCTTGAGGTGGGATAAGCACGGGTGGCTGCAAGAGATAAGTTTTGAGAGCTTCAAAGGCTTGGTGGCACTCTTCACTCCATTGAAAATCAATGTCCTTCTTAAGGAGGTGATGGAAAGGTTGACATCGATCAGAGAGTTGGGAGATGAAGCGTCGGATAGATTGGAGCTTACCTTGTAAACTACGCAATTGTTTGAGATTGGTAGGTGGGGGCATTTCTATGATAGCTTTGACTTTAGATGGATCGACCTCGATGCCACGCAAAAGAGGCGATAAAACCAAGAAGCTTTCCGAAAGGACACAAAGACACATTTCTTTGGTTGAAGGCGGACGAGAATATTGTAGTGAGGTGATCAAAAATAATGGTTAAAACATCGAGATGTTCAACTGCGATGTTTAGACTTGCCAAGAAGATCGTCAGCGTAATCTTGAGGATAGTGTGCATAATGTCATGAAAAATGTAGGTCATAGCCCGTTGATAAGTCGCACCCGGCATTCTTAAGGCCAAATGGCATTACGGTATGAGAAGGTTCCCGAGGAGTTATGAAGCGTAGTTTTGTGTTGATCGGCGAAGGCGACCAAAATTTGGTTGTATCTGAAAAGCCATCCATGAGAGAAAGCATTTCATGACCGCGGTGAGATCACAAGTTGATCAATACTAGGTAGGGGAAGTCATCCTTAGGGCAAGCGAGGTTAAGATCCAGAGAAATCCGTGCATATCAGAAGTCCCCGTCGCTTTAGTGCGCAGTGCGATGTTAGAAATCCATTGAGGATAGTCGATAGGCAAGATGAAGGAAGCGAGAAAGAGTCGTTGGAGCTCCTCTTTGACCAAGAGGGCAATGCGTGGATGCATTTTCTCAATTTTTGTTTAATTGGCTTGGAATCGGGGTTTGAGTGTAATGTTATGGACAGCAATGTAGGATCAATTCTGGCATGTCGGCGTGAGACAGCGAAAGCTTGGTTGCGAAAGCACGGAGGAAAGTAGTAAAGGCGACTTGTTACGATGCGTTAAGGATTGTCGATCTTCACAATGTGAGATCCTCCTCGTGTGGATGTTGATTTCTATTGTAGATTCATTCGGCATGGTTTGGGTTTGAGATGGTAAGGCTCGTTGAATATAAGAATCATCGCCTTGAGGTAAGTGAGGATGGAGTCGTCATCGACACTCAACAACATTAATCAAAGCGAATCCTCTTGATCATATGCGGATACGAGAAGGGAAGAGAAGATGGGTCCTCATTATCGCGTTGATAAGTGAGAGGACCTATGAAGATAGCATTTATGAAAAAAAAAAGTTAGGAGGGATAGATTCAGGGTCTATAGATTCTGTGGGTGATGATGGCAAAGTGGGTGATGATGGTTTGGTAGGGGTGACGTCGTCTTCTTCCAGAATACAGCTGACACGAGGTGTCTCCTGTGTAGGTGTTTGGGAAAAGCCGAGACCACTGCGATCATTATGTTTGCGTGTGGTGATGGGGATGAGCGTATGTCGGCCTTGTTCATAAAGACCAAAACCAAAGCCTTTCCAAGCACAGCGAGTCAAGAAGGTGAGGGCAAAGCGACGATTGGTAAGGTATTGAAAATCGGACTGGAAAGGAACCACACCAAGAGGAGGCTCAGGGGCAACGGAAGATGCGTCGACACCCCCATACGTTAGGTTAGTGCGGCAGTGAGGTGGTCCGTAGGAGATTACTTCCCCCACATGACGGTCATAGTTAGGATGGGCATGTACCTGTCCGTACTCCTGTGGGGTATGGAAAGAACTAACGTTATATAGGCGATACTCCCCCAGCGTAAGGCGTTGAAAAACATCTACTAAAGTGCGGTTGGGATGTTAGGCTGCGGGAAGGAAGTGGTTTTGCGGCGGTGGTTTCATTAGTTGAAGGCGTAGGTGCGATTGAGGTACATGGTTGAGGCATAGTTGAAGAAGATGGTTGGGTTGAATGAGCAGGTGTCTTGATTGGTATAAGCACATCATTTGGGCGGTATAACATATTGCGAGGTTTTAAAGGGGAGGATCAGCTTTTACGGTGTAGGACTTCCCCTCGTACTCAAATTTTATGCATCTATGTAAGGTTGAGGAACGCATCCCATGGCCGGATCGAGGGCGACCCGTGATATATTATATTGGAACTCTCCCTCGAGGACATAGAAGAGTTCGGGTAAAGTCGTGGTCTACCGAATGTTGAGGATCACGGTGCCTAAGGTAGAGGTAATAGCGTCATTGAATGACCATGACATGATGGGGTTGGCACACATGTAGCTAGAAGGGATATTCATTTGTTGAAAAGCTTTTGAAGAGATGATGTTTAGGCTAGCACCCCGTCGTCAATCATAACACGGCGTACGAATGTCCCGGGCGTAAATTTGAGATGAAGCAGGCGAAGTCGGGATCTTACATACCAAAATCGACAATTTCATCTTGAGCCGAAAGCTGCAGCGGCTTGTAGTACGAGAGCGAAGTGGTTGGGGCGGTGGGTTGTTTGGTGAGAGAAACGTGATTGGGTGTTAGAATGGAGGCAACGGCGGGGCTTCATTAGGTAAGACCTCGATCCCTGAAGAATTTCAACGAGAGCTTGTCGATGAGATTGAATCGAATGAGATCATATAGTGTCATTTTGACGGGTGATTGGTGAAGCTGCTGTTTGATCATGGCTCGATGGGCAACTCCATTAGAGGCGGGGTAAGCGGGTCCACGAATAACCACTTTGGGTGGTGGTGCTGTCGGGATCTTTAGACGGAGAGAAAGAGAGGGGCTTGGTGTGCTTTCTTTCGCTTTCTCGTTGTTTTTACTGCGCTCGAGTAGCAACACTAATCATATTAATCTCGTAAACTTTGAGATGAGGAAGATGGTTGGGATAAATTATGGTCTTGAGAGGTGGGGTTGTAATAATGATAGATCGTGGTGAGGCGGGGATAGATGGTATAGGAGAGGAATTGAAGCTAAAGGTCTCTCCCTTCGTAAGTTGTCTTTCTTAACCTTTCTATACGGGAGAGGTGGTGACGAAGGATGGTTTTAAAGCTTTGCATCCCTCCACATCATGTCTGGTGTGCGGTGATAAGCGCGAGATCTTAGACTCATCATAACCTATAGGTCGAGGTTTAGCGGGTCATAAGGTCTAAGTGGGGGTAGGGAAATGGTCGCATTATCTACTAACATAGCAAGGATTTTGGCGTAAGATCCTTTGAGTGGGTCAAAATCGAGAAGAGGATGAGGGTATTGATTGCGCGGGTTTTGGTAATGTTTGGGCGTGGTTAGTTCGTATGGGTGGTGGTTTAGCAGGGGTGTTGATATGTGTTTTTCACTAAACGTGGTTTCTTTGGCGCGGGAGCTACGTTAATTTGGTTAGATGATGAGGCTACGAGATGACATGGTAGCGGGAAACAACCACGGAGAAAGGGAGTGACAGAAAATAAATCCTTTGATGATGGAGTTTGTTTAGGGTTGATGGGTGGACGAGGATACGTGGGGTGATAATGTTGATATACCCTTTGATCCACTGTATGGGTGCGAAGGCGTAGATCGTTTTGAAGAAAAGCGCGGGAGGTATGATATATTGGTGCGAGGTGGAAGGATGAGGTCCTAATATGGAAGGTAGGTATGACGATGATGGTTTTGATTGTGATAGAGGCACGGGTTGAGTGTGTCTCTAGGTGGCGGGCGGCTTTATTCTTGGACAAATCTAGTCGCTTAGGCGGGTGTGTTAGGCCAGGTATGGGTAAGGTCCCAGCGTAGGGGAAGATTTGGCTAAGTTAATAGAAGTGGACGAGGCATTTGGTAGAGGTGAGGGGGTGAAGGTGAGAACATGGGCATTTTAAGCACGTAAACACTTCGGGTATATGGTGGAGGTCTCGGGATCGGTCATTTGCATTTGAGTAGAATATGGCGTACTCAAGCGTTCCCATAGGATTTGTCTATCCTACGGAGAATGGCGGTCTTGAGCTTGAATTGTAAATTTGAGTACGGAAGAAAGGTGGGTTGTGATTCCGAGTCCCTTTGTGGGTGTGATACTGGTGAGTAGATGAAGTCTTTGTATCAATAGATGTTAAGAGGTCAACCGGTCGTTGAAAAGATTTAGGCGATGAAGAACTAATAGGTAAGAGGGCGTGTTCGAGAGGATCCGTCATGGTTAAAGAATTTGGTGATGTCGGTGCAAGAGATTTCTCGTCTAAGGATGTCAAAAGGAGTGGCGTACCTTCCTCTTGTGCAACAAGAGTGGTAGAAAGGAAATGCAGGAAATAGATAGATTAGATAACATCCGTTCGCGATCTTGTAGGGATGTGGTATAAGCAGAACTCATCGATGGGAAGAGGAGTCTGGGCAGTTAACTCCCTTATGGGTAAAGGAATGATTTCGCTTTGGTTCGATGGTGGTAAAGGAGGTTCGGGCTCCTGTGTTAGTGAAGAGGCTTGATTCAAAATTTTCTCGATAGAGGCTTTGGGCTGGGTATCAAAGACTGCATGGATCTCATGAACACTCTCTTGGCTAAGATATCTGGTTTGTATTCTTGTTGGAAGAGTGATTCGGGAATGGTTTGTTGAAGATTTTCAAATTTCGGTTGGCGGGGCATTAGGATTATCGAGGTTATATCCCTGCGTCGACCATTTCTGCACTATGTTTTTCAACATCTTGCGAGTTCTCATGGTTGTGTCCCTTCACGCGCGGTGGAAATTCTGAGAAGTCATTTTCTTTGTACGAGGAAGGTATGGCGCGAGTGGAATCAAACCGGAATGAGGTTTAACGGGAGGTAATGTAATGGCTCTGCTTTGAGCAATTTTCCAATATCACACCATATGTTTCTCCCGAGGAGTGTAGTTGATAGGCTCGGCTTTGTACTTATAGGTGGTTTTGGTGGGGTATTAGACGGTGTTTGAGATTTAACCATCACCGCGTGGACAGCTCCTTTTGATTTAGAAGAAGTGGACGCGTGAGGAGTGGTGGTATTTGGTTTATTGGTAGAATCGGGAGTTCGGAAGTGGGGTTTTGTTCTTGTGACCGCAATTTCTCTTCTTCTAAGGCTCGAATTTCTAGTTTAGAGCCATGGTAAAGGCCTCATCAAATGTGCGGAAAGTTTGAATTTGAAGAGTAGGAGAAATGTGCTTAGCACATGCCGTGTGAAAAGTTCGATAAGTTCGGCTGAGGCAAGGCATATGTAAGTTGGTTGATAAGGCCACGCCATCGTCAGCGAAATCTGCGATAGATTCGTCTTGGTGTCGGATGGCATAAAGGTCGGTGATGGATACTTTCTTAGCAATGTTAATGGAGAAGTGATCGAAAGATTGGGCTAGTTGGTTAAAAGAGAAGATTGAGTCTTTGGGTTAAAGCCTTTGTACCACTCAGCGGGTCTGATAAGGACATGGGAAATGTGCGGAGTAGAGAGGCATCATCATGGGCAATCAAATAACAAGCATGTCTAAATGATCGCAAGTGTTGTTGAGGATCCTCTTTTATTAAAAGCGAGTAAATTTGGCAACTCCCATTGAGGAGGATATGAATGAAAGGGAGACGAGAAGGGTGAATGGGCTCGACAAACTTGCTCGTATGTCGGCGCTACGACTTCCCGACACGAAGCCTCAGTTTTGCATTTTGTCCATCATTTGTTTGATGAAATCTGTGGTTGGATGAGATGATGATGCGGTTGTGGCAAAGCGGAGGCAAATTGGGCCAAGGGCCTCCTTTGGACAATGGTGGAGTTAAGTGTTGATAAGGTATGGAGGATGAATATGTTGAGGCGACAGAATAGGGATGTCCCATATAAGGTGTTGAGGTTCTTTGGATACGTGTATGGGAATGAGAAGGTAGGCGGAGCTTGAGAAGGAAAGCTCGTGTGGATAGGTGGCGAGAGAGCAAGTCATGAATGGAGTAGTGCTGCAGAGAGAGAGATGAGGTAGGGGCGGTCGGTGGTAATGATATGTGGGGTCAAGATTAGCCAAAGAAAAGCCAATCGAGTCGTATGAACCTCGAAGGCTGTCGGATTGGGAGGCGGGGCTAGAGATGCGGGAAGCGAGGCGGTATTATCGGGCGGAGTGGGAGCTAAATGAGCAGCTATACTAATAGGCATACCACAAAGAGGCTGACCATCGGGCGTACGGTCGGGGTATGGGACAAATAGTATTATGCAGCGCTAGAATTAGCATCCAGAAACTTGCGAAGTCCTTGTCTCCTACGGGAATTTGGGGATCTCTTTGGTATGTAGGATTCCCCACGAGAATGTGAAGGGTGATTCGGGTAAAGAAAGCAGAGCAAGCATGTGAAACCATGGCGGCGGCTTGCTTTGAGTGATAACAACCATGGGCCAGTGTTCACGGTAGGGTTTCAATCTATCAGGGAATAGAAACAACCTTAGAATGGTGAAATTGGCGGGTTCTTTGGTTTGTCGGGGTTGTAGAAAAGAGATGGCGATATCGGTCTAGTATCCGATGTCGGTTATACTATAGCCGGCGTCGGTCGAGGTAAGCGATGTCGGTGTAAAAAATGCAGGTTAACAAGATATAAAAAGGCTGCTAATTTGATTTTTAACAAGCGTTTAGTATACGTGTCAATTATTGATCACGAGAGAAGGCAGTATGAGAAAGAAAAGAGAACTAAAAACAAGCAAGATGCACACACAAATCCAGAGAGATTAACCCTAGGGTTAATTTTAATTATCGTGGGCTTATGCCTTTAGGCGTAGAATGATGTGAGAATCCTAAACAAGAGACTTAGGGGAAATGTCAAGTTGTTTTGGCTTATAAGGTTACCTCAATCGGGCGGAGGAATACCGCGGAAAAAAAAGGGGATGTTTGGTGTTGTGTTAATTGTGAAGTGATTCGGTATGTGTTGTGCGGTGAATGTAAGATTAATTTCTGTCAATACCGTGGATATCACCCCACGTGTACGACACATTACTTAATCTCGTTCACTAGAATTGAAAAACAACAAGCGGGAATGCAATGCACGTGTTTTAAACCCAAATCGAAAATTATGTTCGATGAAGCAAGAGAGATGACTTTCACTAATGCGAAACTAGGAAAGCAAGACAAATTCTTTACGAAATATATAACAAAAGCAGCAACAGCAAGTATGCTTCCTAAAATGAAAATAAGCAAGAAAGCAGAAACCCAAGATGGGTCCCCCAGTGTCGTGCCAAAATGTTTCACTCGGAATGATTCGTTCCTTTTAGAAACAGATAAGGTTAGGGGCTAGGAGGAATACCTGTAGAATGTCGAGATGGTGTGCGCGTACCGTAGAGAAAGATCGAGGTGATTGCGAAGAACTCCTTTTTGTCTTGGAAGGACTACTGCAAATAAGAACACAAGACCACAAGATTTTGATTAGACAATAAATGAGAAGCGCCTTGGGCGGGAAATATAAAACTTCCTTTGAAGGTGGTGAGTTTCCCTGCTAATATGAATTAACACAAAAAGCGTAAAATATCAATTAAGTTGCTTCGTTGAAGTAGGTAGGGGAAAGGCTGGTTTTGGTTTTGATCGGAGGAACCGATGCGGTTGCGATACCGATGCGATTCTTGATAACCGATACCGGTGGGTTCTAGGATCTGTAGGTTAGTTGCTTTGTGGGGTAGTTGTGTTGTTTGTAAAAATTTGTATATAGGTGGTATTAGGAAATAAGGTGATGAGAGGTAGATGAATGATAGTTAGAGGTAATATGCATCTTTGGGTAGTGGATTCGAGGATGGATTTATGAGAATTTGTAATTCAAAAGGCATAAGAAATGTTATAACGAGAGGACATGCGAAGATGTGACTTCTTGGTTTTGTGAAGATGCAAGTTGATCTCCTTTCTTTGTAAACACTTACGGTATTTCCACGTCTCTGCTCGGTCAAGTGAAGATCTGGACTCTCTTTTTCGCTCCCGATGATCTCTGTTGATTCAAAAATCATTCGACCTTTGATCCCAAAAATGAAATTCCGATCCTTTGTTTTTGGTTTGGGAGCCCATTTGAGGAGGCCGATGGCGGTTGCGTGTAGATGGCGGTCAGTAGGAAGCCGGCATCGGTAAGGAAAAAGTAGGCTATTTTTAGTAAAATAACCCACCTTCCTGCTTTTCTCAGAGAGATCGAGTTGCGGGCTTGGTCAAGTGGCTAGAAGGTCGGTTTTGGAGTGCGAGTAAGGAGGCATTAGTTATGGATGTGAGTCTAGACCAAGCCATAAGTCTTAATTAGGTTAGTTTAGGGTTAGGGCTAGGTCATGATGAGGTGGCAAAATGAGGTGGCGAGTAAGGTGATGTGGATTTATCAATTACAAGGTAATTAATAAATAATTGTGTAAGGTTTAGGTGATGAGGTTAAGTTGCGAGATGAGATCTTCATGAAGATTATATCCTAATAAGGAATGCATGATGTTGCACTAAAATATTGTTAATTGAATGTATATGAAAAGAAGAATATCTCTAGATGGTTCTCAACAAAAAAAAAATCAATTGTGAAAAGTGTTGATGAATCAAATTAGGTACCAAATAGGACTCATAGTGGATCCCAATATCAATATGAAAATTGAACAAAGAATGAGGCACTCTGCAGAATGTATTAGTATGAATGATGATGGAGGTGAATCATAGGATTCAAGAAAGGAAGATTTTTCACCACATAAGCATGTGGTATCAGAGAAAATACAATCAGATAAGTATAAGAAGTAATTCTATCAAATTTGACATCAAAGAGAGCTCAAAGATCCAAAATAATGTCATTAAGATCTTAAAAGTGAATCTAAAAATAGATATGACATTTCGATAAGAGAGCATCCCAATTATGTGGATCTTATAGAAATAGAGAACCCTATTATAGAGGATCACAATAAGTGCTCAAGGAAGAAACTTTGAACTCACGATGAAACATTAAGTGATGGAGGAAAGTCTTGTACTAGGAGAGCAATGTCCTCAATTGTGTCATCTAGATCTAAAATATGGGACTCTACTAACAAAGAAATAATGTTTGGTAGGTATGAGTCTAAATGAGGTGATTCCATAATATTCACACAATCAAGGGTGATGAGAACTCATGAAAGAGATCAACATCTAATTATTTTTATGTTCACATAATAATAATCGTTAAAAAACGTTTATAACAAAAAATGAACTAGGTGTCGTGATAACAAAACAAGAGTTAAATTTTGATTTTTTTAAATTCTCTTTAATTTCCATTGTGCAACTTGTCTCGTTCCCTCTGTCAAAATAATTAATAATAATAATGATGATAATATTACTAAGGATAGTTTTCATAAAGCGGTAATACAAATAACACAAGGTTTAATCAAATTTGGACCCATTTCTCTTAATTCCATGAATACAAATTTGTTAAATAAAATAACTATTACTCCAACTAATAAAAAAATCATTTAAATACCACATCATGGAATACAAATCTTACAAATTAATTAAATACAATATTTAAACTAAAAGGAAATAATATTTATCTACGCACATTATACAACTATTATTGACATTAGAATCATTTCTATGCTTTTATTTGTGATCTTTAAATTTTTTTATGCAAGTTGAATGAAATTGTGGTAGTGATTGTAATTTGACATATTAAATAGATGTGCATTTGACAATCTAGATAATTTTTTCAATGTATGGCTAATCTATTGTAATCACAGTTCTAACATGTCTTTAAATCTCTACATCGTATGATGTTAGTTTGTGTGTGAACTAAATTGAGTGTTCCTTGTTATTTTAAAGCATACAATGTTCAATTCCTATAATCTTAATCTCATGAAATATGGTCTATGTAGAATTTTATTTTCTTTCTGCCCTATCTCCCCTTTAGTTTCATTTTAAGTAACATTCATTAGTTAGATTGGACTTAGGATTACTTTAGATAAAAATTTGGTGAGGAAGTATAGAGAGTGACATTATAAGGATTATACAAAGTCCAGAAATGACCCTCATTATACAAAAAGTTTAAATAAACTAATAAAAACTAAAATCATTTAGATAACACATCATGGAATACCAATCTTACAAATTAATTAAATACAACATTTAAATTAAAAGGAAATAATATTTATCTCGCACACACTATACAACTATTATTGACATTAAAATTATTACTATGCTTTTATTTTTTATCTTTAAATTTTTTTTATACAAGTTTAATGAAATTGTGGTAGTAGTTGTAATTTGACAGATTAAATGGATGTGCATTTGACAATCTAGATAGCTTGTTCAACTTGTGGCCAATCAATTGAAATCACAATTCTAATGTCCTTTGAATCTCTGCATCAGTAGCATGTCAATTTGTGTATGAACTAAATTGATTGTTCTTGGTTATTTTTAAGCATACAATATTCAATTTCTATAATGTTAATCTCATGAAATTTGATCTCTAAAATTTTATTTTATCTCTACCATATCTCCCTTTTGGTTTTCTTTTGAGTAACATCCATTAGTTAGATTAGACTTAGGAATAATTTAGATACCATGGGTGTTGGCATGTGAGTTCTGAGTTTTCATTGATGTAAAAAGGTCATTAATGAAAAATTGAGATGAAGAAGAGAAAGAGGAAGCTTGGAGTGAGTGTGACAAGATAGGACAAGGCATGGTATGAGAGCACCTGGTTGAGACTTGACTTCTTAAGGAGCTAGTGGCTTGTACAAGAAGAATGGTGTATTAGATGGTATAACAGATGTATGATGAGGAAATACAGTCAAAATGATGAATACAAGGGTGCATGAGTGGAATTGGTGTGACTAGCTCAATTCAAAGAGGCCTAGTTAACGAGTTGACCTAGAATGTTGGAATGAAGACATGAGATAGCTAGATTAACATGGTCAATTCATAGAAAGCATGAAGAAGGCATGTTAAGGTAGGTACATGATGAATGCAAGGAAATTTCATGGACCGTGAAGTGAAACTAACACAACTAGGCCTATTTCCAAGACCTACCGTAGGTATGGCTTGAAATATGGAGCAAAGTAAGCTATAAAATGGTATTAAAAACATGAGGATATTGGTTTGACATTGTAGATATCATTTGGAAGGTGGATCGGGTCAATATTTAGTAGTTAGAGGCATGGTTAAGGTCATTTGGAGGCTTATCCTTGAGAACAAGCAAGGTAAGCAAGTGAAAACCTAGATTGATGATGACTTTCAGATAAGAATATATCCAAACAAGCATTGGGACATGTGAAGAGGGTTCATACAACATTTTGGATGAAATTTCAAATCACAAGTCAAAAGGAAAAGTAAGAAATTTGAGTTTGAGTTCTATCAAGTTCCTAGAATGGCCTTTTCCAGCTCGAGGGTTGACTTTCATGAGCTAATTAACACATAAAATATTTGCATGGTGGCCTAAGCTTCTAACTAATGTTAGGGAATTGATTCTAGAGAATTTTTCAAGTGGAATGAGTTAAAATGATGTTCTATGTTTTATGAATGAATGTTAAGAACCTAAGTAGGTTTCAAACCCTAACAAAACCCTCCCTTTAAAGAGATGGAAAAAATTTCAAATTTTTGTCATGAAATGAACTTGGAAACATAATTTGATTTGTTATGCATGTAGAGGACTCCTTTTGCTTCAGTTTGGTGGTATTTTGTTGTTTCAAGTCATTTGGTAAGATGCTCAAATATATTTGTTTTGAAATAAATTTATTATACACTCATGTAAAGAGTGTCTCATGATGAAAATATTAGTGTTGGAGAAATATTGGGAAGTGTCCCAACTTCTCATGAAAAGATACATGTAATTATAGTGCAAAACTTTGATGAACCATCTCAATATAGTTTGTGTACTGCTAAAGGAGTAAAGAAGCAAAACTAGTCATGGTGTTTGAGAGATACCTTATGTGAATGCTTGCAGTGGAGGCCCAATATGAACATGGAAGGTTGATAGAGGTACAATGTGAATTTTTAAGGCACATACCTTGATATGATGAAATGTTATAAGGTACAATCTCAAATGACCAAATCATTCCTAGTTGTCATGTAAAGAAGGTTAGAGAAAAAGAGATTAAATGTGATTTTATCCTCATAAATCATGCATGTGAATGTTTTTATATGGAGTGTAGGTCCCCCGAAGTGTTACATGCATTTATTTCCATGAAGGTAAATTTTGGATTGGTTGAATCCATCCAAGCCAAGAATGGGTATTTGGTGTCTTAAAAGCAAAGATAACAATCTCTAAAAATCAAGCATATCTAAGCTTTATGCACTTTGAAGTGAAGCATGTCATGGACATAGTAATTTTCCCAAGACCTATAGATTTCGATAAATGTTCCTTATAAGTCATGAAATGTTGGATAAGTGAATGAACTTACTCAATCTATAAATACTATTTTTTTAGGAATGCAAATCAGCTAGTGTTGAGCATGGAAAATTACTAAGTCCCTGAAAATAGAGGTTAATGCACGCAAGAGGAATTGTAGAAGAAAAGTGCATAAGGATTCACACACGAGGATAATAGGGTTTGTGCGTTGAAGTTGGATAGGAATGCACGTAGGAGGAAGAATGGACAGACCGAACACTTAGCCATTTTGGACGAAAAGCTAAATATAGACTTGGAGTAGCAGCCAAACAAGGTTTTAAAGATAAGATTAAAACAAGAAGACTTGCAGTTCAAGAAAATTCTATTTTGGGATAGATCTCATGCAAAGGAAGACCAAGTGACATGCATAGTTCTAGAGCTAATAATAGGATATGAACTAGGAGTTAACTAAAGAAAATCTATTATTAGGAAAGCTTACATGCTTTTGTAATTATCTTGTAGTGGCACATGGATATTCTTAGCATGCATCCTATTTTGAGGATGCATAGGTGGTTAAGAGAAATTCTCCACCTGTGTGTGTGTGTGTGTGTGTGTGTGTGTGTGTGTGTGTGTGTGTGTGTGTGTGTGTGTGTGTGTTGATTTGCATGGTTTAGGGAGGATGATCCATGTTTTGTTAGAGTTATGTTGTTGGTTTATGTGAGCACATGACTTATGGTGACATTATTATGTATGTATGAAGCTTCTATGTTTTATAACAATTAATATAATGGATATTTGTGGTTGGATATTGCTTGTAGACATATTTGTGACTGGTTCTTGCATGGTAAATTTAATCTTGATTCTTGTATGAGTTAATCTTGCATATGGTTAAAATCTAGATCTAGTTCATGTTATGCTTTATTCTTGGATCAATATTATTTCTATGGGTTTGAATGGTGTAGTGTGAAGAAAGGAAGGTTTTCTAGTTAGGGTTTTGAAAACTAGGGCACGGCTTGCCTTTAGAATTTACACAAGAGAGTTATAGTTAAAGGTTTGAGGCATCAAGGAAACCAAGCACAAGGTAAAACTAACAAGTACCTGACCAAGAATGGCACCAAGGAGGGCAGCAACCATTTCACCCAAGAAAATGGACAAGGGAAAGGAAAAACCAAACGGCAAGTAAATTTTAATGAGTGGTATTCAGAGATGCAATACCCAGATGGGGTATTGATGGGGATGGAGTGGGTGTCCCACGTAAGGAAAATGGTTATAAGTGATTATAACCATCGAACCAATCAAACTAAGAAGGACATGACTTTGGAACTGGTTCGACCTATAAGAAAGAGGACGGCCGATGATAAACTAATGTATGATGACTCAATGTAGAGGACTTTCGAAAGGTTAGATTATTACAACTATATGAACTAACTTTTGGAAATCCTAAGAGATTGTACTAGTGGTTAATGTTGCACATACATGAAGATTATTTTTACTTCACTGGAAGGATAATGTGCATAACCCCACAATTAATCTCAAAGTTCACTAGACTCATATGTATTGGGGATTCATTTGATGATGACTTGGGTGATAATGAGGTTTTTAAAGAAACAACTAAGGAATATGAGTATAAGAAAGGTGGGTGTGCCTTTGATATCTCAAATATTAGTAATCCGGTGATGAAGATGGCTGCTTACCAAATTGAGTGGATAGGAAAGGTGGACCCAAGTTAATAAGAGGTGGTTGAATGTATGTAAGAAGATAGCTGAGGGGACCATCTACAACATCTTGACCTTCATTGTAGAAGATATAATTGATGTCACGCAAGATGGAGAAAAGATAATGTATGGAAATATCTTGCTCTTGATCATATTCTCTGAGATTGGGGTGCCTGATGGGCTGAACAATAACATATGGGAGTACCTTGAAGAAGACCCCTCCCCTGCTAAGATATTTGTGGCTTATACTTGTGATACTATGACACCGGCATACAAGGCGCGCATAGATAAATGGTACAAGTGGATGTGTGATGCCTTCGGCACCAAGTGGAGGATCCCAAAGAAACTATCAGCCTTGGTAAAATATGAGGTTGAATTTATAGTTTACCAACAATTTTGCATTGGCAGGTTCACTCTTATTGATGGCACCAAGATCCCATGGTGCAAGTTACCATTTTCCTTTATAGTGTAGTACTTCCAAAGCATGGTTAACATGTTCAAAGAGGCAAAGAAGTTGAGATTTGATCTAAGTATTGTAGATCAAGAGCATCGTGAGCTACGTTGAACACTTGTCTACCCAAAGAAGTGCACATATGTGGAAAGGTATGTCTCACATGACATACATATGATCAAGCCTATTACAATATTGATTAATAGGGCCATTATAACAAGGGTGTATATTTTTGCGACCAAAGTTTGAACAAGGTGTGTACTTAGAGGATGATGTAAGTATACATGAGGACCGTTTAGGGAGATAAAGTGGATACAAAGAATAAATATAGATAAGAGATTCCCATAACAAGCGGGCACCGAGCACGCATAAAGGTCGAGCCACAGGAAAAAGGAAAGCAGTGTAGGTATGAGTACTTATACTCAAAGGAAGAGGTCCCCAATAAAAGAAAAGTCTCTGGTGAAGAAGAAACCAAGGGTAGTTCAGAGTTTTGACTCTGAATAAATGGAGAGCTTGAAGCGTAAAGAGACAAAGGGGAGGAGGAAGACCGAGACCCCGAGAATAACCCCTCGTGTACAATGTGTATAAGTCGATAAGGAGAAGAGCATGCCTTTGGAGGAGGTTAGAGAAGTAGAAGTGGATGGAGAATAATTTTTAATAAATTTTAAGATACTACATGCATCTCGGCCCCGAAATAGAGGCCTTTGTGGACTTAAAGTAAGTCTCAAGGATTATACGAGACCTTGTTCAATCGGGAGGTGGAGCACAAAGACCGAAGAGGAAGAAGAAAAAGATAAAGGTGGGAGTCTAGGAGGAGAAACAAGTTTGGTAGTAGGTATCCCAAAGGGTGTGCACATGGGTGGTAGGCACACGTACATTCCTCAAGGACCTATTATGGCCTATGATGTAGATCCTAACAAGGTTTTACGTGCCGTTACATTAGAGTACAAAGCAACAACAGCCAACTTTTCTATTGGTCATATTTTGATAAGGAAGGTGCATTGCCACGCATGAGAAATATGTTGTCTTGGGTGTTTGAGTCCCACATTGATGAACCTAAGTTTGAATTCAATACAGGGGCATTGTTGGATATACGCACTTCACTAAGCTCAAAGAGATGAATCCAATAGTGGATTCTCAATAATTAACTGATGAACATGCATGTAATGCGTTGAATAAGGTATCGGTGGAAGTAGAGGCCAGATTATTTGGGAGGAATAACAAAATAAAAGTGTTGGAAAAGGAGTTAGAAGAGAAGAATAAGGATATTATCAAGAGGGATAGGGAGATAAAGGGAAAGAACATATTATTGTGCGAGTTAAAGGTTGAGTTCATGAGAGAAAAGGGAAAGTTGCATGAGGCATATAAGAAGGCATATTTGAGAGCATATTCTATCATACTAACACACTCAGAGTTTACCCCCTACAAATACGTATGAGATGGCCCTCCATTTTTGGAGGATTTAATGCACATAATCACAATGCAAAAGTAACCCCAGCACTAGAGTCTATGGAAGAAGTTATGTCACAAGTAGAAATAGTAGGGAAGCTGCAAAATCGAGGTAACCATAACTTTCAGTACACCGAGCTTCTTGTGTTAGTTAATACCGCAGCTCATATGGCTGAAGTTTTCTATGACAACTATGAAGATAGAGATCGGGTGGCAAGCATGCTAGTTTCCACTCATGAGGTATAATTAAAGGAGTTCCAAACCAAGAACAAGAAAATTGGGCGAGAACAAGATAGGATCCTTGTAGAGAGTGCGGAAGAAGAGTGACATTATTTATATATTAAGGACCTCTATAAAGAATAATCTCAAGGAATTGTATCGCTGTGTAACGCATAAAATTGACATGTTGTCGGACCTTGGCAAAAGCAGTTGGAAATTTTGGTTGACACATTCAAAGCCAAGGGTGAAGAGCTAACATTTGAAGAAGTCAGTACAATGATGGGGATCTATTTAAACAAGCATAAAGTGAGGTGGAGGGATGGAATGCAATTGAAGCATCATTGAATAAGGATTTTCCCATCCTCCTTACATAGTGACAAAATTATTTTATTCTTTTGCGACAACAGACATTATTTTATTCTTTATGGCCAAGAGATTCTTTATTCTTTATTCATGGAGAAATTAATCAGATTACCCATTTTCGAGGGTAGAAATGAAGCAAGTGTGGGGTAATGTTGAGCATGGAAAATGACTAAGTCCTTAAGAACAAAGGTTAGCATGCACAAGAGGCATTGCAGAAGAAAGGCTCATAAGGACACGCGCGTGAGGAGAACAGGGTTTTCACACCGAAGCTAGACAAGAATGCGCACATGAGGAAGAATGGACAAACCGAACACTTACATTTTTGGAACAAAAATCTAAATATAGACTTGGAGTGGCAGCCAAACAAGGTTTTGAAGATAAGATTAAAACAAGAAGACTTGTAGTTCAAGCAAAGTCTATTTTGGGATAGATCTCATGTGAAGGAAGACCAATCAGCATGCATAGTTCCGAGTCTAATAATAGGATTTGAACTAGGAGTTAACTAAATAAAATATATTATTAGAAATCTTGCATGATTTTTTTATTATCTTATAGTGATGTATGGATATTCTTAGTATACAACCTATTTTTAGGATGCATAGAGGGTGAAGGCACGCCTATACATATATGTATTTATTTTCACAGTTTAGGGAGGATGATCCATGTTTTGTTAGAGTTATGTTGTTGGTTTATGTGAGTGCATGACTTATGGTGAAATTATTATGTATGTATGCAGCTTCGTGTTTTACAACAATTAATATAATGGATCTTTCTAGTTGGATATTTCGTGTAGACACATCTATGAATGGTTCTTGCATGGTGAATTTAATCTTGATTCTTGTATGAGTTAATTTTGCATATGGTTAAGATCTAGATCTAGTTCATGTTGTGATTTATTCTTGAATGGATATTATGGATCTAGAATATTTGTATGATCATGTTAACTCCTTGAACAATTTTTCATAAAAGAGGGTTTGGTACCCTTGTTCGCCGGGTGATCACTCATGTTTTCTGGGTGATGTGTCACTTGTAACACCCTGAACTGTTGTTACTTTCTCCTGGACATACAAGTGTTGATATGTGATTTCTTGTATAAGGATGTGTTCCTCGATTTAGAAATCATGCTTGATATGTATTGTAATTTCCTTGCAGATTACAGATCTTGACTGAGTCAGAATATGATTAGACTCTTTTATTTATTTCATTTTGTGTCTGAATATTAATCTGATCACGGAATGAATTATAGAGATATTCATCTATAATATCTAGTCTTGGATCAGTGGAATTGATCCAAGTAATGCTTTAAATTTGTTTGTGATGAATTAGATCACAGACCTTGAACAGGTTGCAAGGTATGGAAGCATTGATTAAGCTGGTCAGGAGTATGACTCAGGCTGATCTTGTGAAATAATTGGTTCCCAATATGGAAGTATATCTGGAAGGTCTCGATTGTGGACCAGGTAATAATTCGTTACATACAATTCTGCAGCAGAACTGGAGCTAACTCTGTTCGAGAAGGTATGATACAGGTCTTTCTGAGTTTATAGGACGAAGACCTAACAGGAATTATTAATGGTTAGTAACCTAAAACTAAAACCTAACCTAGGGGTTAGATTAGTGTTAATCTAACCTAGACCTAGGCTATGTGTTAATATCCTAAGTTAGTATCTATGTGTAAATTGGTTAGTATGGGTATTACCCTAAATTCTAACCTAAGATACTAACCTAACTAATGAGGAGATTGTGAAGGGGCCTATGGAGGGGTGCGAACCATGGGCGGCGTTTTCTATGGCAATTAATTCGAGGATAAGGATGAGGGACGAGTCATGGCGGAAGGTTTAGCAGCAGCTAACTTGTTCTGACGTGGCAGGTCGCTGAATTTGGAAATGAACATGAGGTTTCATTGGACTGTCGCCAATTCTGGCGGTCGGTGGAAGTTGAGTTTAAGCGGGAAAGTTGGTTTAATGGCATTCAATATTCTCGGAAGTCGAGCTCGGAACTCGCGAGAAGGCATGCAAATGGGAAATTTGTGGGTTTGTTTGGCTTGTCGCGATTTTCGGTCTTCTCTCTCTCTCTGCTTGTTTACTGGTTCTTCGCACCAGTTCTCTTTGAGTTGCATGGCAAGTATGAACTGCTATAGCTCTTTTCTCTGTCTTGGAGGATATATATGTGATGGAGATAGCAAAATTTTGTTGGTCGCTTTATCGTGGAAAAAGAAAAGGAAGTTTGAGCTCTTCCTGTGGTCTGCTTCGGAAAATTGATCAAAAATCCAGGCATGTTAGGCCCTAACCTTTAAATATCTTGCTGTCTTTCAAGTGATTTCATTAGAACAACTCTGTTCAAATGTCTTGGGAAAATAGATGATTTTCCATGGAGATCTTGTTTGATTTTTGGTACTGTATCTCTTCTGGTTCGATTTTTCAATTTCCTCTAGATGGGTGTTTGTTAAAATCGAATTGTGGCTCTATTCCTTTGTGTATTCTTTCTGGTTTAAATATGTGAGATATTTATATGTAAAGAGCATGAAAGCTCGGCCTGTTTGGCGTGAGCCCATAGGATATACCTGTGTTGTTATAGACCACTGTATGTTGTTGATTTGTGGTCGTTGTTTCTTGTTGGAAAGCTGTATGGAAGGATTACATTAGATATGTATGTTTGATCGATTCTCTTGCTCCTTTGGAAACTCTGTCGTGGTTTTGTTGATGTGTATAATGATACTTTTTGGGTTTTAATTGTCTTCTAATTTTTTCTAGGATCGGAGTAAGCTGTGTATTATTCAGTAGTCTATACGACCCATGAGAAGTTGTTTTCCTTGTTATTGTGGTACAGGATTACTTGTTATGTGTGTATAATATTGATACATCTGTATTTTATTTTATCGACTCAAAGTGGAGTCTATGATTGAATCGTATGTTGCTATCTACTGCTTTGAGAATGTAGATTTATCCATAAGTTTTGTCATTTGATTTTCGTGGAAGGCTTTGGTAGAGGAAAGCAGGTCTTTTAGCCACTTTGTTATTTGAAATAATTAAAGGATAAAGACTTCCAGGTATGCATTTTCATTTCTATGTGAAAGTTTGTTGAAAGTTTGAAGCGGCTCAGTTGATTTCCTTGCTTGAAATGGGTATTTGATTTGCTTACACTTGTTTCATTCTGAATGTTTGCCATGGAGGGTATAGAAGGATTTATCAACTAATTCCATCTTATACTGTTGTTGGGTTCTGCGATTATGGGCGTAAACCATTGTTATCGTATGTAATGTGTATTTATAGATTTATAATGGTTGTATTCTAAATGACTCGAGGGAGAGCGATTCAATGATTTATATTTCTATTTGGGCACTGTTCAATTCGAATATGTTTAATAGTTGGTGAATGATGAACCAGTGGTTGGAAGGAATGACATGTACTAAGACCTCTGTTATTTTCTAGAATTACTTTTGTGTTGCATGGATTTTTGTTGAACAAATTCTTGGGTGTATTTTTATGTTCGTTCCTTGAAATCTTGTGCGAAAAATTGGTAAGACTTAGTCGGGTTTCTTGATTTGAAATCGTTAATTAAAAGTTCTGCCTGAGTTTTAGTTTATACACTATTTACTCGTCCAAAGGGAAACAGTGACAATCGTTTACCATTTCACTGTTGTTCAGGTTTAGAGAATTGAGGAAGTTAACTTGTATCTTCTTTTGTCTCAGTTGAAACTTGACTTGATATACTGTTGTTGATATTGGACATTTTGTCAGAGTAATGGTCTGTATCAGGTAACGTGACTCTGTATAAGTGAATCGTGAGTACTTTTGACTAACTCCGATTAGTACAGATGTATTTACAGGGTGTTGTGTTCCTTTCTGATTTCTTATAGGAGGCGATAGTGTATACTATGGCATTGGTAAGGTAATCTCTGTATGGTCTTATAGAAGCTTCAATCACTTATTGTAAATAAGTCTGTGTTGACAGCGATACGCTAGAGGTTCCTGATTTCGAACTTGGTTCGAAAGCCTTACTGTGTTTAAAAAGAACTAGTATTGGGCTTAAGGCTGATATATGGATTGTTGATGTGTTAGTTGTTGTACAGGAGTTTTGTTGTTTTTATTTCTTGATTTAGAACAGCGATCTTGCTTGCGGCTTGTCTAACTTGTTCATTTATATACTGGTTGAATGTTTTCATATGTGAAGACGGTACAGTGATGAACTTATGTGAAAGGAAGTATGAATGGATTGGTTCTTTCTCTTCCTTTATTTAATATTTGTTGATATTTGTCTAACAGTGGGAAATTGTTTTGTAACATATTGGTGGAATCCCAAATTGTTATGTTATTTCCTTTTTTGGAAGAATGAAACAATCTGACCAATGTTGTGATTTTGGATTCAATGATTGTTTGTGTACATTCGTTCCTTGTTTCTTAATATTTGATGAAATATTAGAAAGTGATTAAGACTATTTTGTAACAATGATAGAGTTACATATTTGTAATCATTTTGTATTACAAGGGCATAGTCTGATTATGTTTACTTATGTGAATATTGATCTCATTTAAACAGGGTGTTTAATGAAAACAATTGATGGATAGCAATTGTTTTAAAAGTTAGTGCTTATCATGCTCAGTTCATTGAACCCGACTCATGTTGACTATTTTGCGAGATGGTTTCGTAAGAGGTAAAAGCAATGCGAGATCGAGCGGTGATCAGATTGTTTATTGGATTTATAATGAATTACAGCTTGATTTTATAGATGTACTATATGTGAAAAGATGTTTCTTTTCCGTTAGCATTGTATCAAGTATGCTGTTGCATAAAATGTAATTGTATAGTTTTGATAGGAATGGAAATAAGTGTTTGAAACTTATGTGTTGAATTCTATTTCTGAAAGTTGACCTTCTTCGGTTTATGTAACGAAGGGGCATTGTTATCATTGTATAATATGGATGCTTTTGTGATTGACAATGAAAGCTTGCATGAAAATGAGATTGAATTCTTATGAGAGTTTAGTAGTTCTAATTTGTTCTAGCAAAAGCAATATTGGATTTAAATAATTGTCTTTCTAGAAGATAGGTTAAAAATGAGCCTAAAAGAGAACGCTAAACAAGCTGGATTAAATTACTAATCCCTAGTCCTAAGGATAACAGGACAATATTAAATTGGATTCTTAATCATTTATATCTTTATACCAAAAGTATGATATAAATATCAGTTAAGAGAACTGATATACAATCAAATGGAGTTCAGTTGGCAATCTCAAGCAAAGGTTATGAGATATTGTCCGATTCTGTTGCTTTAGAATCAGGTGTATTCTAATGACTCCTTGATGAAGAACTTGACCTTAATATCTCTACCAAGTAATGGGTTTTATAGAGGAGGGTCGTCCTAAGACGAAGAATCCAGGGATCGGAAAGGCTAAACCTTAGGAAAAGTCTTAAAAGTAATTTAAACTCAAGTGCGTAACGCTTATTCTTGAGTAGATCTTTTCGAGCGGATTTAAAGGTTGTTGACGAAGTCAATCAAGCAGAGTTGTACCTCCGAGAAGATTAGGATCTTCTCGAAGTTACAATAATGCAGATGACTTATGGTGACACCCTTTGCATTGATCGCTAAGATTTACACTTGATTTATACGAGTTACCACAGGGACCGATTAAGAACGTGGTCATGTTATGAGGCTGCCTAGGAGATTCGGGGTATCATGACACTGCTTGGTTGAACCGCAAGGTTGAACCGGTATGTCATCATATCCCTAATCCTCGTGGGCATCCATATAACATTATCACCTTGTTAATCTACCTCCGAGTGATTCGATTGTGAAAGGAAGGACTGATTAAATGAGTCGGTATAAGACATTCTATATAACATATGAATGGGGTGAAGGATGTATTCAGTTAGACGAGTATGTCGTTAAGGAATACGAGACATGAAACGATATGTTTCAAATCTTTGGCCAAAGTATCGCAAGTCTGCTGATTGCATTGTCCTAATTCACCTAGTCTAAGGGATGAGATGCCGATGAATAATAGTAACAATTATTGATTAGATTCCTTAGACAGAGCATTCGAATCCCAGTTAGGGAAGAGAACCGCAAGAGTAATGTGTTAAATAAAAACACCGACTCTTATTACTCATGAATAGATCGGTAGATTACCGAGTCATGGAATGAATAGATTGGAGGTACTCAGAGTCATTACAATTGCATATGGTTATCTGTTATATAAATGGTTATTTGAATTGTGAGTTCTAAATTATGTATTTAGAACCAGGATGCAATTATTAAAAAAAAAAAAATCACTTGTTCTAAAGTATAAAATGAGGATGTTACATCACCACACCTTAGGAAATTTGGTATAATAACAATACTACAACTAGTATCTTATTCTAATATGAGGTTCATGAAGAGAATGAAGGTGATAGTGATTCTTCATTACCTTAAATTTTATATAGAGATCACATAATACATCCTTCGTGCATTTATAAGCCTTGAACACTCATACTTTGGTATTGATTGATCATTATTGTGACTATGTTTTTAGTCTAGCATGGTTGTGAATCTCAAGCTGAGATGAAAAGAAGAATGGAATCTTGTTCCTTGATCCGAATTATCCCATGAATTTTATAATGTATTTGACATCTTGGAAAGTTCATCTTATTTGTGTTACATTACATGATCTGAGTGTGCTTCATGTATCAAAGTTTGAGATCGCATTTTTGTGGACCATAGTCCAAATGAAGTTGTTGAGTCCTAATGAATGCTTAGTGAGTAAATGGTGAGTTCAGTAAGGGTTATTAAGTGTGTAGAGGAAAAGGAGAAGATTTTTGTAATTCATGAAAACCTTCTTGACATTTTTGTATTACCTAGTTTTCTAGAAGACAAAGAAGGGTAAGTTGAGAGGAAGAAGACAAAAGAAATGACAGTTACACAAGAAGATGTCATATGTCAATTTATAAGAAGAATATTTTTAGTTGGTTAAAGTGTTGAGCAAGTTCAGGAGTGTACTTTAGTACCTTGAAAGTATTAGGATTATTATAACAACTCAAACAAGGATTGCAAATGAAAGCTGACATGCAAGCAAAAGTGATGATGACAATATGGCATTTTTTTCGATGTCGCAAAGAGACGTTCATTCAAATCAAAGATACAAGATGTTGAAGGCGTTGGAATATGAATTGTAAGAGGTGTAAGATAATGTAAATCTTATGTATTTGATTTCCATAGAGTGCATGAAAATAATTTTTGATGACAATGTTGTTGATGTAGAATGAGGACATGAAAAATAAAGAAAATTAAGAAACATGTGAAATGCCTTCACGAATGCAATTTTTGCAGCAATATGTATACATGAGAGAGTAGGTGTTTAAGTGTATTATCTAAGGAGTGAGGCATGAAAAATATGTATGTGAAAGAGGCTTTGAATATTGTATTTTTAAGAGCATAAAATTAATCAAGGTGAGTAAAGGAGGGTGAAGAGTGAAGTAATAGAAGCTGAATAAGAGATCATAATTATTTTTATCGTGACAACAAGATGAAAGTGATCAAAACTCTATAAAATTCTAAGTTTTCACTTAGAAAATATGGATTTGGAGCTTCCTTATAGGTTGGAGCTTGCGAGAAGGTTGAGTAGGTACTTGGTGAATTCTTGGGAGTTGTTGCTTCCATGTAAGTAGGATCTTGCTAAAGGTCAAGTGGGAGCTTGGCTGAATTTTTGAGTAGGTACTTGATCTTGAGTGGATGCTCAATAATTTGAAATCTATGTAATATTTATAGGATAATTTTTCCACACTCATGCAATGATTTTAGTGGGTTTTCTCCTTTAAGGGTTTCCCACATTAACCTTTATCTTCATATGTCATTCAAGTTAAGTGTTCTTGTTTGAATGTCTTAGTTCTCTCATGACATGAGTTGATTAAGAATGAATGCTTTTCCAAAGCTTTTAAATGTTCTCAAGTTTTGAGAAGCACTGATTCACCCCTCCCCTCTTAGTGCTTGTGTTTTCCAAAAATTGGTATTAGATTCAGGTCCTCTTGGAACAATTTTGGTAGCTTGGAGGATATCCTTGAAGCACAAGCATGAGTAAATTGGCTAAAGAAATCCTAAAAAGAAATTTTGAGATTTTTGAGTCCCTGATTGATGGATTGAAAAATGAAATCAAGTATATGGAAGTTGAGCATGGTCAAGCCCTCAAAGAGATGGAAGCTCTAGTTGAGAATGTATCAAATTACTTGAAAGACAAAATATTCCTACCTTATACATGAAAAAGAATTAATATCTTTGAAATCTGAATTAGAAGAGGAAAATAGCATATTGAAGATGTATGGAAAGTTAGAGAACATCTCAGAAGTTCTTGATGGAATCTTGGAGAATCAAAAAGTGACATGTGACAAGACAGGTCTAGGATTTAAAGGAAAGCCTATGGAAAAGTGTGAAGATGACAAGGAAGGTACAAATAGACAAGAAACCATGAAATAGATGAAGGAGACAAACTCAAGAAGGCCTAAATCAATCAGAAACCTAATGCATCAAAGTATGAATAAAATTTTAATGGATATTTGTTTTCTTGTCATAATTTTGGACATAAAGTTAAGGAATGTAAGAAGCATGTCAAAGATGAAAATCCATGGAGGGATAGTAGATATGAGAAAATAGGGAATGTAATTTGCTTCAATTGTCAAGAAAAGGGACACACTTCCAAACATTACCTATATGAATAATCCATCTAGATTGGAGAGTAGAAGACTCAAGAGGTATGAATAAAATGGTATGCTACAATTGCAAAAAATTTGGACATGTTATTAAGAGGTGTCATAGTAAAAATGATGCTAAGTATAGTTGGAATCTCAGTCCACATCCATATAGAAACAAGAATCAATTTGTGTGTTTCAATTGTCATAAACTTGGACACTTTGCAAAGCATTGCTATCAAAATGAGTCTCCTAGGTATAGCAATAGGTGTCAAGAATTCAAAGGGTAGGTTAAGAATCCACATATTCAAGATGAAGACAAATCCCAAAGGTGATCCCAAGAAAATAAGGTTTAATATAGCCACTTAAAATAAATATGTTGAGTACAAATACAAGATCAAGGCATAACAAATAGATAGCATGTGTAGATGATGGAAAGAAGAAGAAATAAAGGAAAGTCATAAGAGATCCTATACAAGTAAGGCATAAAAAGGTGTTTATCAAACCAAGAAGGAAGAATACAAGCCTAATCAAGCCATGAAGAATTTTTACCCCAAAGCTGTAATAGAAAGTAAACAAGATGCTCCATATATGTTTTCAGGACTTGAACAAAATATGAAGATATAGGTGAATAAATTATCATGCCTAAAGGGACATCCAAGAATATTGAGAAGGTCTCAAAGACAAAAAAGAGAGAAGAAAGAGTCATTGAGATCTTTTAATGACTATCTATTGTTTTAGATATCTAATAAGAAAGTGTGTGTCTCCTCTAGGCTTCTAGGAGACATATTTATAATAAGAAAGAAAGGTGTGTTTTAGAGGTGTATCATCATTAGTAGGTGATGATAAAATTCTCTAAAATGTTACAAATATGTGAACTATCATAAAAGGTATGCCTGTTTTCCCTCTCTTAAGGTCTTTGAGCATGTCTTATCTATGTAAATTATTTTTAAGGACATGGTTTTTATCTAAACAAAGGAAAGTGTCTTCATGTCTATTGTATGGCATGTCAAGTATGTTCCCAATCATTCCATAAAGTTTAAGTCAAGTGAGTCATAGTGATTATACAATACCCCACCTATTCAACAAAATTAGAGTCATGAAAGGAGTTAAAAGGTTATGTCAATGTCTTCCACCAAGTATATTTAAGTCTTGATTGTGTTTCTTAGCCTTGAGAAGCTTTTAATTACTTATTTTGATGGTATAAGGGCTGTAATATTATTTTAAGAAGAAATGGTCTGGTTGAAATTCTAAGAAGCTAGTCAATTCACATTCTAAACATAGAATCTCTAATTTTGTAATATTTTCTATAAGGTGTTGGATGCACAGCCCATCATGAAGGAAAGGTAAATTCTCTTAGGAGGTTATTGAATACGTTTTATCTGCTCAAGGAATTCTTTATGATCATTCATCCGTCCAAGTCTATTAGAAATTATGAATAAGAAAGAGAAGTATCATTCTTGTGTATAGGTTTGTCATGTACATGTTTGTTTTAAGTGTTAAGAAAGTATTCTATCCATGGGAAGTGTATGATAATACTTGTCATGATCATACAAAATTTGAAGTAGTTTTCAAGATTCTCCTAGGGGACCAGAAGTGGAAAGATGAGTATTCTTGAGAGTTTTTTTATTACCATTAACTCATCAAAGTCCATTAAGGTTCATCAAGTCCTATGATGAAGGAAAATTATAGAATCAATACTTTGTTAAGTTGATTTAAGTTTGGAATGTGGTAAAAGATTTTATCTAAGTGAGTCTAGTTGTTCTTGGTCAAGTATTGAAGTCAACTCATCAAGTCTAGACCAATTTTCAACCACAAGCTTATGCATTCAAATATGTGTTGAGACAGAGATAAAGGACCACTACTATGTTTTAAATGAGATAATAGTCCTGTATAATTCAATTCCTAATATTATATTGGTTTTTTAGAAAGACTTGGTTGAGCATTCATTAAGTGTGTGGCCTTCAAGTGTTACAATGATCTAAATTTTATAAGAAGTATTCATTTTGTTCTCAAAATATCTCCAACTGTAGAAGATCTTGTTGAGGTATTGATTGAATGACAATGATACTTAATTCATGAAAACAAGTCAACAAGTCATATTATTGATCATTTATGAGCTCTAAGGCACTAACATGATGAAAGGAGGATAGAATCTTAAAGGAAAGTCAATAATTCTCTATGATAATCTAGTCAGACCATCAGTGACATAGCTAAATGATGTTTTTCAAGTATACCTGTGAAGTTACTAGTGTTAAATGTGGAACCATAATATTAGGTTCATGAATAAGATGAATTTATGCTCTATGGAGATGATATGAATATATGTAAGGCACTGACAAAACTATGAAGCTCAAAGGTGAGTGTCATAATAGGCACACTTTGTGTCAAAATTGTGCATGACTACTTGAAGATGTGAAGGACTACCTAATAAAATAATTTAAAGAGTTAATAAGGTATGCAATAATTCAAGCTTAAAATGAAGATGTGTATGTTAATGAAGCCCTATAGAGATCACACAAAAGTTTCAAAATCCAAGGGGTATGTTACTGAGTTGGTACTATTTGTCATGCTTATAAATGATAGTTTAGGGTCTATATTAATGAATCCAATAGGTGTGTGGACATTCAACATGGTGTAAGATCACTCAGGCTTAGAGTGAATACTCTAATAATGAAAAAGTTTCATGAAGGTTGTGCAAAGAGCATTTAAAGGTTGGTATAGCTACGACTTTATTTTTGAAGTGCGTATGGTAAGAGCATAAGAGTACAATCATAGCCTAAGTTTGAATTATCATGATGATTATAGATTTACAAGACTATAAAGAAGAATGAGACTTGATGGAAAGATGTAAGTTTGTTAAAAGACAATCAAACTTGAAGGTATATCATTTAAAGCTTGTTCATGATGCTAAAATAGAGTTGTAAGGTCGTGAAACATCTTATTATAGTTTGTGCATAGTGAGTCATGATGATGTGCTAATATATGAGATTGAAGAAAGATTAGAGATACTATTAACCCTAAGAAATGACACTAAAAATAATGTAGGACTAGCAAGAAAACAAGTACATATTATTAGGGCATTAAAGGTGGTTGTAACTCTAAAATTGCATGCTGACAGACTAAAATATGAACCTATAGGTCTAAGAGTACCACTCGAAGAGAAGGGGAGTATGAATGTCCTTCAAGTTGGTGTTTTTGGTGTTAAGGAGGCTAGAGTGGTAGGATCGTTGATGGATGCATGACTAATTCAAGGGGAGTAGGTTCTTAACTCAATAAGTTGAATTGACAAGCAATAAAAACAAAGAGAACTAAAGAAGCAATTTAGGGTAGAGTTGGTGATGTTATCTCACCTAAATGACATAAGATCAAGATATGTGGTCAAATTCTTACATAATCGATGATAGAGGAGGATAATATGGTCCCATGGGGCCATAAATTAGGAGTTTCGGGTGGTATGTAATCTTCCATAGCATGACAAATTTTGATATAATTGCACTAAAAAGATGCTTTAGGGACCTAAGACCTAAATGAGATAGAAACTAGTATATAAAGGAATTAAACCTAGTTTTGAGTTTCTTGAGCTAAAATAGACATATTTTTGAGTTAATAGGATGTTATCACTCAAAGGTTAGTCATTTGACATGTGTATGTGCTATGAAGGCATCTACGCTCGGGGGCATCAATAGTGATCTCAATGCATGAAGAAGAAAAAATAGGGTTAAGGAAGAAGAAACAAGGTAATGGGCTTGGAGTGATAAGTTTAGTTGATGTTTCCAACCAAAAATGGGTCCAAATATTTTGATGAAGAAGAATACCATGAGGTAAATGCATGCACTTTTTTACTAATGTAAAAGGGGGAGAAGAACAGGAGGTTTTCATCAATGACAAAGGGGGAGATTGTTGGCATGTGAGTGTTGAGTTGTCATTGATGTAAAAGGATCATTAATGACAAAGCAGGATGAAGAAGAGCAAGAGGAATCTTGGAGTGAGTGTGACAAGGCAGGACAAGGCATGGGATGAGAACACCTGATTGAGACTTAGCTTCTTGAGGATCTAGTGGCTTGTATGTGAAGGATGGTGATGTGATAGCATGTCAATATGGTATCTTAGATGGTCTAGCAGATGTATGATGAGGAAATACAGTCAACATGATGAATATAAGGGTGCATGAGTGGAATTGGTGTGACTAGCTCAATTCATCGAGGCCTAGTCAGTAGGATGGTTTGGAATGTTGGAATGAAGAAATGAGATAGTTAGATTAGCATGATCAAGGCATGAAAAGAATGAATAATTCATGTTAAGGTAGGTACGTGATGAATGCATGGAAATTTCATGGAACATGAAGTGAAACTAGCACAACTAGGCCTATTTCTAAGACCTGGTGTAGGCATGACTTGAAGTATAGAGAAAAAAATCTATAACATGGAAGCACAAACATGAGGAGAGTGGTGTGATATGGTAGAGAGCATGTGGAAGGTGGAACAAGTCAATATTTAACAGTTAGAGGCATGATTAAGGTCATTTAGAGGCCTATCCTTGAGAACAAGCAAGGTAATCATGTGAAAACCTAGATGGATGATGACTTTCAGATAAGAACATATCTAACCAAGCATTGAGACATGTGAATAAGGTCCATACATCATTGTGGACAAAATTTCAAGTCACAAGTCAAAAGGAAAAGCAAGAAATTTGAATTTGAGTTCTATTGAATTCCTAGAATGGTCATTTCCAGCTCGAGGGTTGACTTTGATGAGCTCATTGACACGTAAAATATCTGAATGGTGGCCTAAATTTCTCACCAATGTTATGGAATTTATTCTAGATAATTTTAAAGTGGAATGTGTTAAATGATGGTCTATGCTTTATGAATGAATGTTAAGAACCTAAGTAGGTACCAAACCCTCACAAAACCCTCCCTTTAGAGTGATGGAGAAAAAATCAAGTGTTTGGTCATAAAATTAACTTTGTAATATAATTCTATGCTTTGTGCATGTAGATTACTCTGTGTGCTTCAGTTTGGTGGTATTTTTTTGCTTTAGGTTAGCTGGTAAGGTGCTCAAATAGCTCTATTTTGCAAGAATTTACTTATACAATCATATATAGAGGGTCTCATGATCAAAATATTTGTGTGTGAAAATATTGGGAGGTTCCCCAACTTCTCATGAAAATATATAGGTAAGTACAGTGCAAAATTTTGATGAACCATCTCAATATAGTTGGCCTACCGCTAAAGGAGTAAAGAAGCAAAACTAGTCATGGTGTTTGAGAGAAACCTGGTGTGAATGATTGTTGTGGAGACCCAATATGAACATGGAAGGTTAGTAGAGGTAAAATATGACTTTTTCAAGAACATATATTTATATGATGAATTTTTGTAAGGTACTAGCTCAAATGACCAAATCATTCCTAGTTTTCATGTCAAGAATGTCAAACAAACAAGAGATTAAATGTATTTTTCTCCTCATAACTCATGCATGTGAATGTCTATAGATGGATTACATGTCCCATATGAAGTTTTCCACACATTTATTTCCATGAAGGTGAAGTTTGGAGTGGTTGAAGCCATCCAATCGAAGACTATTTTTTTGGTGCCTTAAAACTAGAGTTAGCAGTCTCTAAAAATCAAGCATATATAAACTCTATTCACTAAAATGAAGCATGTTATGGACTTGGTGAGTTTCCAAAGACCTATATATTTCTATAAATTTGCCTTAGAATTCATGAAATTTTGGATAAGTGAATTAACTTGCTCAATCTATGAAGACTTTTTTTCTGGGCATGTAAATCAGCTAGTACCTTGTTCTAATTTGAGGTTCATGAATAGAATGAATGTGATAGTGATTATCCATGACCTTAAAGGTGATCTAGAGATCACATAATATATCATCCATGCATTTATAATCCTTTAACACTCATACTTTGGTGTTGATTGATCATTCTTATGATTGTTTTTTTAGTCTTCCATGACTATGAAACTCAAGATGAGATGAAAAGAAAAACTAGACTCTTGTGCCTTGATTTGAAGTATCCCATCCATGTCTTGGACATATTATAAATTCTTCTATATTATTTGTGTTAAATTACATGAGCCTAGAGTGTGCTCCATGCATCAAATTTCAAGATTGCATTTTTGTGGACCATAGTCCAAATGAAGATTTTGAGTCTTAATGAATGCTTGGTGAGTGAATGGCGAGTTGCAAGGGTTTTCAAGTGTGTAGAGGAAAAGGAGAGGATTTTAATTTATGTAAACCTTCATGACATTTGGTGCATTGTCTAGTTTTCTAGAAGACAAATAAGGGTATGTTGAGAGGAAGAAGACAAAAGAAATGACAGTTACACAAGAACATGTCAGATGTTAGTTTGTAAGAAGAATATTTTCAGTTGATTAGTCTTGAGTGAGTTCAAGAGTTTCTTCTATTCCCTTAAAAGTATTACAAGTATTATGAAAACTCAAAGAAGGACTGTAAATGAAAATGATATGGCAAAAGTGATGATGACAATATGATAGTTTTGTTGATGTCACCTAGAGTCTTGCATTCAAATTGAAGAGACAAGAAGTTGAAGGGGTTGGAATATGAATTGCAAGAGGTGTAAGAGAATGTAACTCTTATGTATTTGAGTTACCTAGAGTTAAGTGAAAATAATTTGTTTATGACAATGTTTTGATGTAGAATGAGGACATGAAAAACAAATAAAATTAAGAAGCATGTGAAATTCCTTCATGACTACAATTTTTGCAGCAAGATATGTATACATGAGAGAGTAGGAATTTGAGTGTATTATCCAAGGAGAGAGGCATGAAAAATATGTATGTGAAAGAGGCTTTGAATATTGGACTTTATAGAATGAATTAAATCAAGATGAGTAAAGAAGGAGGGTGAAGAATGAAGGAATATAAGAAAAATAAGAGATCATAAGTTTTTGTATCGGACAACAAGATGAAAGTGATCAAAACTCTACAAAAGTCTAAGTTTTTTCTTAGAAAAATAGGTATTTGGAGCTTCCTTGCAGGTTGGATCTTGCAGAAGGTTGAGTAAGTGCTTGACTGAATTCTTGGGAGTTATTGCTTCCATGCAAGTAGGATCTTGATAAAGGTCAAGTGGGAGCTTGGTTAAATTTTTGAGTAGGTGTTTCATCTTGAGTGGATTCTTAACAATTTAAAATATTTGTAATCTTTATATGACAATTTTTCTACACCAAAGTGCATTGATTTCAATGGGTTTTTCTCCCTTTAATGGTTTCCCACATTAACCTCTATCTCCATATGTGATTACAAGTTAATTGTTCTTTTTTTTATTTTTTTGTTCTATCATGACAACAGTTGATTAAAAATGAATGGTTTGCCAAATTTTTTGAATGTTCTCAAATATTTCAATTTGTGTGTGAACTAAATTGAGTGTTCTGGTTATTTTAAAGCATACAATATTTAATTTCTATTGTTAATTTCATGAAATTTGGTCTCTGTAAAATTTTATTTTTCTCTCTGTCATATCTCCCCTTGGGTTTCGTATGAGTAACATACATTAGTTATATTATAATTACAAATAATTTAGATACCATGAGATGAGGCACATATTCTTTGATCTTAGAAATCATAACGTAAGATCTAAAATACTTCATTACTTTAAAACCATAGGCTTGTTTCTCCATAATAGTGTAATTTAGTTTTGCATGTTACATAGATTAACTAAAAAGGGTTATGGTTTTTCATTCCCATTTTCATTCTTTTACAATAAAACAACAACCATATTATGAGGATATGTAAAGAAAAGATCAAAAATTATTTACCATAATCAGGGTTAGTAAGTAATGGAGCTTATTTGAGTGCTTCGTTTACATTAGCAAAGGCTCATTTTGTTTCAACATTCCATTGGATCATAAATTTATTTTGTAACATAATGGTAATAGAAATGGTTATTTCTACTAAATCATATTTGGACATAATGTGCTACATATTTTTTTCCCTTTTCTACTCCAAAAATATTGAGGAAATTCCAAACTCTCACCAATTCTGAAACACCTTATCCAAATGTTCAACATGATATGCTCTCCTTTGGGAATAAATAGTGATATCATCTAAGTCAACCACCATAATATCATTAATCAAATTAGTGAAGGCATAATCCATTTTCCCTTTAGACCATGGCTCCAACATTAACGAGTCCAAAAGGCATGTGCACATACACATAGGTATCGCATGGCATTGTGAAAGTAATTTTGAATCTCTCGATTTCTCAACAACTTAGCTATAACTGGATAATCCATCCAACATTGACATAAGCTTTGAACCGGTGAATTTTTGAAATAAGTGATCTATATTGGGCAATGGGTAATTATCCTTTAGGGAAGTATTTTTCATATTTCTAAAATCCACACATAATATAATAGCCCTATTCTTCTTCCTCATTAGAACTAGATTGGAAACCCATGAAGAGAATCTAATTGGTTGAATGATCCCTCGTTCTTTTAATTTTTGATCTATGCTTCCATATTAGTTGTGAACATTAGATTGATTGGACTTTGTTTTTGTTTGAATGGAATTACATCCAAATTGAATAGAATTGGTGCTGAAACAAATCCTCCATATATTCCTTCAATTCATTAGAAGACTAGGACATACAATATTTGTATTTTCAGAACATTTTAATTGGAGCCTTCTTTTCATATTCTTTCGGAAATTCCTACAAAAAAGAAGTTTAGGAGACACAACAATACCTAAATTGATTTCTTCTTTATCCTCCATTGTTGGTGTATCTCTTTATTTTACCCTTTATGCAACATCAAAGACTCTCTCAAGTGTAACCAATCCCTCGGTATTTTATTAGTTTTTAATTTAATTACCTCTTTTCCCACAAGAATCTCTCTCCCTTCCTAATTTTTAATAAAAGGTTCAGTTCCATAAGTTGATCTTCAAACTCAGTTGTAATGTTCATGAATCTCATAATTTTATCATCATCTTCAAATAATTTCCAATTATTTATATTAGAAATAATAGAGGACCTTACTAATATGTCAACATCATACTTACAACAAGGAATAACCATATGATTTTGATGTTGAGAGGCATGGACATCAAGATGGTCTCTGTTGTGTTTAATGATCTATCAACATGAATGATATTGAATGATTCAAAAAGATCAATGGAGTCCCATACAACATTTCTATATTGTTTTACCCCTGATGTAATTTAATTTGTATTAATTAAATCTAATACTGCATAAGTAACTATTAAAAATAATAATGTATGAATGTTAAAAATACAAAAATGACACAAGAAAATAAGCATGTATGATGTCAAATCCTAAGCAAGAGAGGAAGATAGAAGGAATTATCTGATTTTCAAGTGAAGAGGAAGTGATTTGGGTAAGGTAAAGTGCTAAACAAACTAAAAACAGTGTCGTAACTACTCATTGTAAATTCGGAACTCGGGAATAGAGAGTGGACGGGGGAGTGCTTGAGTGTAGGGAAAAGGTGCATGGGCGTTGAAGACTAGACCTAGGTGTTGGTGACTATGTAAATGCTCAGAAATTACTTTCTTCTATGTCACAAGGTATTTTTGTTGGCTCTATTTATTTCACGATATTCACTTCTTGATCACCAAAGGTACCTATAACTCAGCAACAAGAAAAATCACCTACACATACACACAAACCACATCAAACCTAAAAAGTAAAATGTAGAATGTGGAGTGGATTGAGCTCGGTGGTCACCCAAAGTGTAAAATTATGACCGAGCGTCTCACTACATCTTAAAATCCATGTAATTCTTGTATGTGTGTGTGTTTTTGTGTAGAAATGATGCCCTAGGATGCCTTTATGCAAGTTGCACAATGATGGTGAGCTAGCTCTAGAATTTAGCAATGTAATAGTATGTGTGGATGGAATAGAATAGATTTTCCCTTCTTATGTTGTGTATGTAGAAATATGTATCCCTTGTCCCTTGAATGAATGCTAGATGGATGTTTTTGGAGTATTTTAGTGCCTTTGGAATGTAAGCTTAGGTGATGGTAGTAATTCTTAGTATTTGGTCCTCTATTTTAAAAACATAACTATGTATCTATATGATTCCCATTTTGAATTTCATAATTGACAAATTGGAAGGCCAACCCATAAGTGAAAAATATGCTTTAAAGATAAAATAGACCCAAAATATCGAGTAAGGTAATAAAGGGTCGGGGACACCCAAGAGGGATATGAGCACTAGGAACTATTATCCTAGATAGGCACTAGTGTCGAAGCCATAAAAGATAAATCAGTTAAGTTCTGACTAGGTTTAGGGTGTGGAAGACCAAAGAGAAAGCAAGAGATAAATAAAATAGGCCAAAGATAGTTGTCAACCACTAGTTTTCTTGCTTAGGAATCATGTAAATGCTAACATGATTTTAGGATCTAGAAATTTACCCAAGTGCGTGATTTTGAGTCTACATTTTCCCCAACTTTATGTTGTTGAGTGAATACTCGATAAGATAAAGTAGATAGAATATGTGTACCTTATGATCCTATAGAGAATGTGGAGAATAGTGAGTGTTACGAGTGGACAAGTGAAGCATGGAATGATTGTAAAGTGAAGCATGGAGACTAGGAAAGGGAGTAGACCCTAGGGGTAAAGTGTATGCATTGTAATGTGTTGTTGTAGTCTATGTGTTGCTTCTTGTAACATGACAGGACTTGGAAAAGAAGAGAGAGAAAGTAGCCAAAATTCCATTTATGATAAATCAGGTAAACATGTGTATAAGTAACTAAATATTGTAAAAGTGTGTAAAGGGAAAGTGTGCACCTAATGTATAAGAGGATACAAGATAGAAAGTTGTCTTGTTGCTTGGAAATTGTTGATTTCAATGCTAAAGGTGAGGTTTTTATGTAGGAGAGTAACTCTATCTATTTAAATAAACCATGAAGACATCAATTAAGGGTTTTCTAGGTGTTTTCATAAGTCCTAGGAGTCATTATGTAGTTAGTCTAGTTTTGGGCCTTTCAAAATTCAAATGGAGAATTTCCCTCCATTTTGCAATATTTGAATATTTAGGCCATTTTGGATTGTTGAAGTTGTTTTAAACATTCTTGAATCTTGGAAACTATGTAAAAGGGTGGAATGAGGCAACAAGAGGTATTAGGACCTTTCTAGGGTCACATGTCATGAGAAGAGCTAGTCATGCTAAACTTAGGCCTATTAGGTAAAAGTAACCTCCATGAAGGGAATCTCATGATAATTCATGTTTTGTAACTGATCTAAGGAGTAGGAAACTCAAGAAAGAGTGATGGAGAGATTATAAGGGAATGTAATTGAAATCATTCATTCTATCTAGATATGAATCAAATGTAAAGTTTCAAGAAAGGTAGTGAAGGAAGAAACTCGGGTTCTTTGATAGTTTGTGCATGATTTTAGTGTTTGTTAATGTGCATTTATGTGATTCTTGATCTTAGAATGGATTATTGATCTCAGAGTTGAATTCGTGAATGATCTTAATCTTAGTGATGAGCATTTGAGTGCTAGTGCATTGATTTTGGATGGTTCTTGTGCATTATTAACTTTGTGACTGTTTAAGCATCTATACATGGTTTTGAGAGCATGATTTATGAACTATGTTGAGCATGTTGTGTTGATCCTCAAGAAAAGTAGATGGTCATGTTGAACAAGATTTTGAAGGTGTGCATTTTGATGTCTTTGCATGTTGAAACCTTGAGTGTGCTGTGACTATGAATAACAGTGATTAAATCTTGTGATTTAATTGATTTGTGGGAACATGTATGAGTTTCCTTAAGGGATAAGTAAGAGGTTGAGATAAGAAAATATTTGAAGCCATATAATTGTTGTCTTCTTTTACATGTTAGAGTTTCTTTGAAAACCCTAAACTAAAACTACATTTTGGTAGTTGATCAAGGAAAAGTCCTCTTTGGCACTATACTCCACAAGAAAGGGATTTAACATCATGGTAATGAGGGTAGAAATGAGTGGTTTGAGAAATAAGGGATATTTCCTTCAATGTAAGAGCCTAACTCTACAAATTGTAAGGTAACTTTGTGTCAACGTACATGATGGAATGTTTTTAGTTTGTTGAAGCTAATATGTTTGTTGTCATAAATCACGGGTAAATTAAAACTAGGTAAGAGAAGGGCACAGACCTAAGGGTCAAATTTGTCTCTTTACACTAATGAAGAAGGAATATATAAGCATTTTACCCTATAGAGTCATATTGTAACCTATAATAAGAGATGAGAGCAAGGGCATGAAAGTTGAACCCTCAAACTAAGATATTTTTTCTTGAAATTTGGAAGTAATGACAATGGGGAGGTTCATAAGGTGATTCAAGTTTAATTTTTATGTTTCAATGGGTAGAAAATAATAAATTTATGATATTTGGGAAGGTGACAGTTGCACAGTCTAAGACCTAGTTTAGAGGATTGGCTTACAAAGGAAGATACCTTTATCTATTGAATACAAACTTGAAAATTTGAAGGAAGTAAAAATCCTAATGGGTGCCTAGATATCTATTTATTATATATTGAAGCCATCCAAAATAAAATTTATGCATGACAGTTGTCTATCTAAGACCTAGTTGAGGGTTTGTGAGCTTGAGAAGAGAAAGTGGGATAAGGAGAGAAGGTGGAAGAATTGGATCATCAAATTTGGGGTACACTTTAGGGGTGAAAAAGAGTACTAATGAAGTTTAAAGGATATTCTAGGTACATATAGTTTCTTCTATCCATGAATGTAGCTAACTACCTTGTCTTAAGGGTACTTAAGGGTAGTTTTGTGCAAAGAAAGTAGTGTTGTGTTTTGGGTTTTTGAGTTTATTTTTGTGGTCAATCTAACTATGTTTGAGGTGAGTAAGCAGGGGAGCTGAGGCAAGGAGCAGTGGAGAGGCTTAAGAGTCAAAATTGCATTCTTAGACAAGGCACCAAAGAGCTAAAAGTTGACAAAGTTGATGAAAGGTGAGTCCAAAGGGAATTGCATGAAACTAAACAAGTTTGATGATTGAATCAAATGCAAGTGAAGGTGTAAGCAAGGTAGAATGGTGTTGAGTCCTTTCTAGTTTAATATTGTCAAATCAAGCAAGTTTTGAGCCATTTTAGGCCAAAGTATGATCCTCTAATTCAGAGCTAAGGGAAGAATTTTTTTAACCTTATTAGTTGAGTGAATATATGGCTGATAATATATGTCTCTTTATCATTTTTGGGAAAGCTCGCGCAAGAGTGAGTTATTTGGTCGATCTCACTCCAAGTATAAGTTTTTTGTGATCTCATATTGAATTTGAATTTTTAGGCGATCTCACACCAAGAGAAAAAAATTTGGGTGATCTCGCACCAAAGAGAAAGTGTTGCAAGGAGAGTTCTAGTTTTAGCCTCCTTCCAAGACTCTTCCCAATAAGCACCATTGTAGATGGTACATCCCGATTTTTTTAATTATAATTAATTGTACTAAATACATGAGGTAGAATACATTCTATGACTGAAGGACAATGTCATTACATTATAAAAAGCATGTTATGAAGAATTTTGTAAGTTGTGTTGATCGAGAATATGATTGCTTGTGCCCCCAAGACATTAGCACCCAAGGGAGGAAACAGGAACCTAGGTATTACTATACGATATTGGGCATCATTGTTTTCTCTGTGTTTTTGACCCAAGTCATATTCTAGGTCATTTTTTGCTTGTGTTCCTATGTTGATTATGTGCATGTGCAGATCTATACTTTAGCTTTGAGCTGTTATAGAAGTGATTTGGTCACCCAATGTATTCCTACCCTTGTTTGGGGTGGATTCAATGATAGTAGTAGAATGCATCCCAAAGGAGAGGACCTAATGTTGTTTCGAAGAGGATACCTCCAAGGGTAGGGAGTGTGCATGGTGGAAACCAAGGAAAATACAAAAACGTGGGCTAGAAATATGTGTTAGTAGTAAAATTAGTGAACATGCAAAAGAAGACAATGTAACAAGAAAATGTGCGAGACAAGATAGACCCCAAAAACTACGTTTCAAACATGGGACATCGCTCATAATGTCGCAAGTCAATCAGGGCCGTAAGCGGCCAAAAGCATACAATGATCAATGACATGGGGCATAGCCCGTAAATAATAAGCAAACAATAGAAAGTAAGAAGAGACAGATGACCATGGTTGTATATATCCTTAAAGGAAAATGTTACACGTGAAGCACCCGTTAGCATGTCGAAATATAAATAGTATGTCAATGTATGTATATATCAGTGAAAAGTAAGTGCCATTAAGAGGAAGTAGTAAATGATGAAACAATAGAACCTTTAATGTGTGAGAGTAGTAAAGGTAGATGCCCCATGAGCCTCATTAGGGACGAGTAAAAGGTACTGGGATTTCAAGCATCATTGTAACATGTAAAAACTCAGTAAGAGATTTGTATTCACCTAAAAATACCAAGTGAATGCCCATGTGTTTTGGAGCTCAAAATTGCACCCTACCCCAAGTCATAGACAACTCAAAATTTTGAGGCAACATGGGATTGTCTCTTAATTGTGGGACTGTGAACTGAGACAAACCTCCGGAGAAGGTTAGCTTCCTCTACCTATCCTAATGCTAACACTACTCCTAATATTGAAAGAAAATCCTAACCTAAATGTGCCAAAGGACTAGGGATAGAAGGAGATGCAAAAAAAGTGAAATCCTAAGCTAAGAGGGGGAGAAGCACCAAGAAAAAGGGTCAAGCACTCTCCACAAGTGGAAGAAAAGAGGAAATACGTGGGTGAGAATGTAGAACAGATGTGCCATAGACAAGAACCATGTAGATCTATATTTCTTCACACGAAAACACATGAAATGGAGTCTCGTAATTAAAAAGAGCACATAGCATGCCAAGAAATGTGAACAGAGAGGCAAGGAGAAATAAAACGTGAGACCAGGGTAGAGAGATAGCCACAAAATTGGATTTTTATTTCTTAAGGGATGCACATTTATAGTAGAAAGTGAAATACATTGCAGAGACCAAGCTCAAGGTCTAAAACTTGTGGGAAGTTGGCCACCATTTTGACATGGTGTCGTTACAACAAAGAGGGATCCCTTTTTATGAGTGGAGCTCTTACATTTATAGATAAAGAAGGAGAGAAGAAGAGGAGAAAGAGAGGGAAACTTGAAATCAAATTTCCAACCACCAAAAATAGTCAATAAATTCCCTAAAAGAATCTAGGCACCTCTAGTTATCCACTACCACACGCAATTTTCCTTGTTGGAGAAAATATGGGCGCCCATACTGCATTAAATGTTGATAGTTGTGTTTCCCTGGAATAATATAGTTTTTGTGTTGGAGAAGTATTTCACCTTTCTACATATCACAAAATTAAAAATCCAGTTTCCATGGTGTAGAGAACATTGAGACCTTTCCATTGATATAAATTTTGTAAAGATCAGATTATCCAATCAAAATTTATGGCAATTTTAGTCTCTCGTGGAAAACTATCATTTTTGTTTGATACGCATATGTCTCCCTTGAGTATTGGGCTTTGACTTTTGTAGATTGTCCTTATCTTATGGGGTTCTACTAACTTCTCGACTTTACTCTACGGCACTAATATGGTGCAGCCTCATGTTGACTTCCACGGACTCACTTTCCTTCACCCGGTGACTTTTATATTTTCTTTGTCCCACATATTTGCCTCCATGTATTTTCAAGTTTTTCCTTCACTCCTTAGTCACAGCATTACCTTTCAATCTGTGGCATACCTAAACACTACTGCGGCCAATTAATCCAAGTCCACGGAAACCAAGTTGCTCTATTTTGCAAGGGTTGAAAAAATAGACAACATTTTTGTGACTCATAAGGGCCATTTGCCTACTAGATGAGATCATCAGTAGCATTAGCATCCATTGGGCATGGAGTCAGCTTTAGTTGCTCTGTATTTTATTTTCTGAGATAATCTGTAACTACTACTTGATATTTTGAACCTCTTTCCCTTGCATCTTGAGATCATGATAAAACGTGCACAAGGACATCTCCAAGCAACAAGATTGTGCAAAGCACTTAGGAAAGAAACCTACACTACCAACAATGCAATGTGTTGAAAGAACTTGGAGGAATTGAAATTCTACTCTACTATATACAAGATGCATGAAAAATATTTAATGAGAAGGCTTGAGATGAATCCCATTGACTGGGATTTGAAACACGTTCCCATCAAGATCAAACAACTCAAATGAGTTATCCACTTTGCAAGCGGTGATGATATATGGTCCACTCCAAATAGCATCAAATTTGGAGTTTATCCCGATTTAGCTCAATCTGCGCCCCATTTCAAAACCAGATCTCCAACCTTGAATGTTTGATTTCTATATTTTCTATCAAACCATTGTTTGGTTGAAGCCTGATGTTGTTCCATCCTAACCATGGTGACATCCCTATGTTTCTCTAGTTGTACCAATTCTCCATTTTGATTTCCCTTTGCTTTGCACCTTCGAATTCCATCTGTTGAGCTAACTAAAATGAAGGAAGCTCAAGTGATAATGGAAATATTACTTCTTTACCATATACCAATTTGTAGGGAGAAGTGCTAATAGCCATCTTAGTTGTTATCATGTCCTCCTAAAGAGCATTTTTACCTTTGTGTGCCATTGTCTTTAATTGATGTCCATTGTCCTTTTTCATTATTTTGATCACATTCTTATTAGTAGACTTTGTCAATCCATTACCTTGGGGGTAATAATTGGAAGAGTTTTTCGATAAATTCCAAGTCCCAAAGCCCAATTAGAAATATTAGATCCTAGAAAATCTTTAGCATTATCAAAAATGATGGTCTGAGGGATGCCAAACCTTGTAACAATTTCTTCAAGAAATTCTAGGATGACTGATTCAGTGGCTTCCTTCAATGGCGCGACCTCAGTCCACCTAGTGAAATAGTTTGTAGCTGTGAGAACCCATTTATGACCCGCAATAGATGGTGGGTTGATCATACCAATGAATTCAAGACCCCATTGTGTAAATGACCTGATCTTTTTAGATTGGATGAAGTGGTAGGGCTGCCAATATTTTATTTCCAAAGTGAAGATCATACATTCTTTGCATTTTCTAACCTACCTATGGGTATGTCTGCCAAACAATGTAGGCTAGAAGTAACATGCTTTTATAATCTTTATGGTGGTAGCTTTGGCAGAGAAATGTCCACCAAAAAATCCATTATGGAACCTGGGTTAAAACCAAATCACATTTCTCACATTCAATGCACCTAAGTAGCACTCCATCAATATTTCTTTTGAACAATACGCCACTAATAAGTGCATAAGGAATGGATTGCAACCTTAGGTGTATTCTCTTTACTTTATTCAAACTAAGAGGGTATGCACCAGTAGGCAAAAACCTAGATATATCCGCAATCTAGCTACAATCATTGAATACATTCATTTCATCATGTTTCCATTCAACATCATGTGACAACTCATCATTTGAGGGCACTTCATTTATGAGGAAGTTTGTTGAGGTTCCACAACATCCATAACTAGTTTAATGGTCACATAATATTCCATAATTTTGGTTACCCAACCATTTCATTTCTCACTTATTTCTACTCCCATAATTAAGTCTCTAACGTTGGAATGTGATACTAAAACCTTTATGTGGCTAGTAGCAATCATGCTTTTGAATTTCTTTAAGGCTCTCATGATGGAAAACACCTTTTTTCAATGTGATTGTACTTGAGCTCATAATTCTTCAATGTTTGACTAAAAAAATCTACAGGATGCTCCATTTCTTGATCATTTAGTTGTGTCAAAACCATGGCTATGCTAGATTCCACCCCATGAGTATAAAGAATGAAATCCCTGGTATAATTTAGATTAATCAATGTTGGGGCCTGAGCAATTTCTTGTTTATCTTTTAAAAGCTATCATTTCCTTCCGTAGTCCATTTGAATGCTTCATTCTTCTTAAGAATGAGAGTTATATGTCTTATTAAACTTGCGAAGTTAGGAATGAAGTGCCTAATAAATTTGATCTTTCTAAGGAAATATTGGAATGCCTTCTTGTGAGCTAGCGAGGAAGAGTTGTGATAGCTACAATTCTTTTACGGATCAATGGTGATGCCTTATTTTGAGACAATATGCCCCAAGAGCTTGCCTCTAAGAACTAAAAATTATATTTCTTAGGATTAAGGGATACACCAAAATCCTTGCATTTCAAATACTTTCTCCATGTGTTTTTATGATCTACGCTTTGCTTAGAGAACACGGTGATATCATCCAAGTAAACCAAGATGAACTAATTAATATACCCTTTGAAAGAAATATCCATTGCTCTTTGGAAGGTAGCACCTACATTTGATAAGCCAAAGGGCATATTTTGATAAGAAAATGTTCCCCATTTGGTGGTGAATGTGGTCTTATACTGATCTTCTTCTTTCACTTTGATCTGGTTGAAACCAGAATAGCCATCGAGCATAAAAACCTCTCTACTCCTGCAACTATCTATAAAATTTGTTCCATGGAGGGAAAAGGATAGTGATCCTTGAGAGAAGCTTTGTTCAAATCCCTGAAATCCACGCAGATCTGTATTTCACCATTCTTCTTCCTTACCGGGACCAGATTTGCCACCCAAGTAGAATACTTGATTGGAAAAATTATTTTGGCCTCAATGAATTTAGAAAGATCCTTTCTCATAAGGGCTCAATCTTGGGGTCTAATGGCCATTGTTTTTAAATAATTAGCTTGATGTTGGGATCAAGATCAATGGAATGTTGGACTATGTCTGGATTGAATTCTTTTAAATCTTCATATTCCCATGAGAACATGTCACTGAACTTTTGACACAAAGAAAAAAAGGTTTGTTTTTCATTTTCATCACATACCTTTCCAAGTAGAAGTTCCTTTCCTAGAGCAACTGAAATTGGCTGACAATCTTCTTGCTTTTCCACCATTTTATTTTCCATTCCCTTGAATTCATCAACTAGGTCGAAAATCTACTCGAGTGAATAGTGCCTTTAGCAGACTTGTTTGATTTTAGTTGAATAATATGATCCCCATATACTTCCTGCAAATCAGCTTGCATCTTTGAGGAGAACTCTGCCTCATTTTGGATGAACTACATAATTTGTTCATCACTTTCAAATACTTTCCAACAGGTTTGGTTGTCTGGAATAGATGGCCTAACCACCATTTTGATATGTTGGGCATTCCCTTTGATCAAATCCTTAACAGGTGAGAATTGAGAGCCAAGATCCGCCATTTGGTTTGCATCTTTGTTCAACTTTCGGGCATAACTTGTAGGTTAATGGCATCAAAGCTTTCTAAAAATCCCAAAATCTATGTTTGTAAGCTTTTAACAAACTTGTTCTTTATCACACATGTGCCACGTACTTCATGAAATACTAATTCAAATGTCCCCAACGACTTGCAACTCCTTGATTTTTTTCTTCTTCGCGATCAATAGACCATGCACTAATACTTCATAATCTACTATGTTATTAGAGCATGAAAATTGTAATTTGTGAGCAAAGAAGAACCTTTAATTTTTTTGGGAAATGATCACAACACCCACCCCGGATCCATTTCTACTTCTAGAACCATCAAAGAACATCTGTCATAGTCCAGAAACATTGCTATGCACACTAGTGGAAAGGATGTTATGATGTATATGTATTGATGGAGATGTCGACATGTGGCACACATACCCTTATCTTATTATATCATTCATTTATGATTTATTATGCTTAGGAGGTTGGCCTCAAGTATTTTACATAGGTTAGAATGGTATATATAGGGGTTAGAAGGTTGTAGTTAATCATCATATTAAGTATTGGAGTGTTATTGTATGGTTTGGAGGTTGCCCCCTCGAAATGGAAAATCTATTATATGATCATATTTTCATCATTTGTTTGTATTTTGGTGTTCTCTCATGTTATTCTACTGTATATGTTCTGATTTATACAAGTAATATCCTTATAAGTGGTATCGGAGCGTGATTTCGGCAAATTAAAATTAGGCAAAACCCTAATTTTTTGTTTCAAATATATCTTGAAGGGAGTATCTAATTTTTTCCAAATTTTTTAATAATAATTTAGAAACACTCTAAGACATAATATCTGAAAATTTCAGCTCCATTGGATCCGTTTTGCAGATTTTATTGGTGTTTTAGGTTTTTTCATAAATTTGCTTTTCAGAAGCAAATTGTAGTATTTTTAGAAAAATTATATTTTCGGAAAGACCTTGAAATTTAATTTAGGGTTTGTTCTTTGTGTTTTTATCCATCTACCAAAATATTTTTATAATTCCTAAACCCTAATCATGATCACGAGGATAACAAATTTTTATGGAAATGGTGAGATGGATGCTAAAGAATAGTGGATAAAATTTAAGAATATATATATTTCTCATATTTCATGACAAGGAATAAGTTTTCACATTATCTTGGTGGTCTTGCATGGATTTGGTTTTACGAGTTAAAAATGTCAGGAAGGATTGGTCTTGGGAGGAAATGGAACAACTTTTTATGGATAGATGGGACCACAAAGAGGAAGAAGAGTCAAAGGAAGATGATGGGGAAGAATATATTGAAGAATCAAGAGAGAAAGAAGATGAAGAGGAAGGTGAAGAAGATTCAAGGGAATATGATGGTGCAGCATATATTGAAGAATCAAACGCAGAAGAAGTTGAAGAAGACTATGAAGAAGAGGAAGAAAAACAAGATATTGATGCAGAAGAAGATATTATAGCTCCCAAGAAGGAAGATACCATATTTCAGTTTCATGGATGCATTCAAAGGAATAATATAATTATTTCCATAAACCCTAACAACAAGTATAACTTCATCAACAAGGATATGGCTCAACATCTACATATTCAAGAAAGTAATATCAAAGAAGCTCAAGTGAATGGTAAGAAAATTCAAGTTTTTGAAGATTTAAAACTTACTATGGACAAATATACTTTACATTCAGATTTTTTTCCTTATATATGGATGGTTTGGATATTGTTCTTGGGTATCCTTGGTTAGAGACATTGGGGACAATTAATATTAATATGAAAAATAAGTTTATGAAGATTTGGTACAAAAAGAAGAAGGTCACTTTATAGGATATCGGGTTTAATGGAAATCAAAGAAAAGTCAATATAGACCATGAGGATGATTTAGAATATGTAACGCCTACGAACGTTGTTACTTTCTCCTAAGCATTCAAGTGTTGATATGTGATTTCGTAAAGGATGTGTTCCTCGATTTGAAATCATGCTTGATATGTATCGAATTTCTTGCAGATTGCAGATCCGACCGAGTCAAAATATAAATAGACTCTTTTATTTATTTCATTTTGTGTCTCGAATATTAATCGATCACGGAATGAATTATAGAGATATTCATCTATAATATCTAGACTTGGATCAAGTGGAATTGATCCAAGTAATGCTTTAAATCTGTTGTGATAAAATTTTATATCACGCAGGACCTTGAACAGTTGCAAGATAAGGAAGCATTTAATAAGTGGTCGGGAGTATGACTCGAGGCTGATCTTGAGAAATGAAACGGTTCCCGATATCAAAGTATATCCTGGAAGGTCTCGATTATAGACAGGTAATAATTCGTGGACATACTCTGACTGCAATGAGAACAGAGCTAACTCGTTCAGAAGTATGGTACAGTCTTTCCGAGTTTCAGACAAGGACCAAACCGAATTATTAAGGGTTAGTAACCTAAAACTAAAACCTAACCTAGGGGTTAGATTATTGTTAGTCTAACCTAGACCTAGGCTATTTGTTAATATCCTAAGTTAGTATCTTTGTGTAAATTTGTTAGTATGGGTATTACCCTAAACTCTAACCTAAGATACTAACCTAACTTGGAGGAGATTATGAAGGGGACTATGAAGGGTGGCGGACCATGGGCGGTGTTTTCCATGGCAATAAATGTAAGGGATAAGGATGAGGGACAGGTCATGGCGGAGGCTAAAGCGGCGGCTAATCTGTGCAGACTTGGCAATTGCTAAGTTTGGAAATGGACTTGAGTTTTTAGTTGGACTGTCGCCAATTCTGGCGGTCGGTGGGAGTAGAGTTAAGCGGGAAAATTGGTTTAATGGCATTCAATACTCTCGGAAGTCGAGCTCGGAACTCGCGAGAAGGCATGCAAGCGGAAATTTGGTGGTTTGTTTGGCTTGTCGCGATTTTCGGTCTTCTCTCTCTCTCTGCTTGTTTACTGGATCTTCGCACCAGTTCTCTTCGAGTTGCATGGCAAGTATGAACTGCCATAGCTCTTTCTCTGTCGTGGAAGATATATTTGCGAGGAAGACAGCGAAATTTTGTTGGTCGCTTCATCGTGGAAAAAGAAAAGGAAGTTTGAGCTCTTCCTGTGGTCTGCTTCGGAAGTTTGATCAAAATACAGGCATGCTAGGCCCTAACCTTTAAATATCTTGCTGTTTTTCAAGTGCTTTCATTAAAACAACTCTGTTCAAATGTTCTGTGAAGATTGGATGAATTTTCTATGAGATCTAGTTTGATTTTTAGCACTGTATCTCGTCTGGTTCGATTTTTCAATTTCTTCTTGATGGGTGTTTGTTTAAATCGAACTTCGACTCTATTTATTTGAGTATTCAATCTGGCTTATACATGTGTGGTATTTATTCTAAAGTTTGAATGTTCGGCCTGTTTGGCGTGAGCCCTTAGAAAATACCTGTGTGTAGTATAAGACCACTGTATGTCTTGATTCGTGGTCGCTGTTTCTTGTTATAGAAACTGTATGAATGATTTGAAAGAATACTGTAAGAATGTTTAGTATTATCGCTTCTTTGGGTACTCGGTCGTGGGATTTGTTGACAACGACTAATGATACTTTCGGGTTTCATTTTGTTTTCAATTTTTGGCTTGGAACAGGTAACTGTAGGGTTACCATAGTCTTTTCGACCTAGCGGAAGTTGTTTTCCTTGTTATTAGGTTAGCAGGATTACTTGCACAATCTTTGTGGTGCAATATAATTACGCCATGTACTTTGTTGTATCGACTCGGTGGAGTCGATGATTGAATCGTATTGCTTTCCTCGCTAGAAATGGATATTCGATTTGCTTCGCTTGTTTCATTCTGAATGTTAGCCATGAATAGCATATATGGATTTATCAATCAATGTCATTGTACGTTGCTGTAGGGTTCAGTGGTTATGCGTGCAAACCTTTAACAGTCACTGTGTGAATATATAGATTATGCTATTACGACTTGGACGACTCTGAGGAGTCGATTGAATGATTCATTTTATTCATGAGCCGATTAAAGTTAAGTTGTTGGTATTTTAAGTGCCGGCGACTCAATGGAATAACATGTACTTCGATCTTGTTATTGAGATTGGAATTCCTTCGTGTTTTGGGATTCTGAGGTTCAGATTCTTAGGTAGGCATGTACGTCTTCGACCTGTGCAAATTAGTGTAAAATGATTGACAGAGAGTAATTTGTTGTCTGATTCTTGTTATGCTTCGTTGATAAATGTCAGTATGAATTCATATGCATTTGCTTGAATTGTTACCTCCGTTTGAATCCTTGGAATTCTGGAAAGGTAACTTATACTTCTGTCTCTTTCTGAGCTTGACCTTGGACACTGTCTTGTCACTTTTTGAGGTCCTTGTGTATGGATGACCGTTTCGTGTTCTGACCTTGTTTGGGTAAGTCGCGAACATCACTCCAAGACTTGCATGCGGCAAGGTAAGGATCGTTTGGTTGAATTCCTTTCTTTTACTTCAGTCCGATTTTGACTGAGCAAGAATATGTATGCTATGTTCTTTTCCAATCAACCTGTCCGATTTGACTGTGCGTGATTTGGAAATATCGTGTGGGCAACATAGCATAGTCCATTGGAAACCTTCGATTGCTTGATGCAATAAGGTTGTTGTTTTTAGCGATACGCTTCTAGTTTCTTGTTTTCAACTTGTGTCAAGCCTTATTGTATAAAAGGAATTAGCATTGGGCTTAGGATTGCTTCATGATTTGTGGATGTGTTGGTTGCTGTACAAGAGTTTGCTGTGTTTCTGTTTCTTGATTAAACAGTGATCTTGCTTGCGGCTTGTCTAACTTGTTCATTTATATACTGGTTGAATGTTTTCATATGTGAAGGCAAAGATAGTGATGAACTTATGTGAAAGGAAGCATGAATGGTTTGGTTCTTTCTCTTCCTTTATTTAATATTATTGATAATTGACTATCAGTGGGAAATTGTTTGTAACATATTGGTGGAATCCCGAATTGTTATGTTATTTCCTTTTTGGAGAATGAAACAATCTGACCAATGTTGTGATTTTGGATTTAATGATTGTTGTGTGCGTTCGTTCCTTGTTTCTTAATATTTGATGGAATATTAGAAAATGATTAAGACTATTTGTAACAATGATAGAGTTACATATTTGTAATCATTTTGTATTACAAGGGCATAGTCTGATTATGTTTACTTATGTGAATATCTGATCTCATTTAAACAGGGTGTTTAATGAAAACAATTGATGGATTGCAATTGTTTTAAAAGTTAGTGCTTATCATGCTCGGTTCATTGAGGCTGACTCATGTCGACTATTTTGCAGATGGTTTCCGTATGAGGTAAAAGCAATGCAGAAGCCCGATAAAGGTGATCGATTGTTTATTTGATTTATAAGGAATTACTGACTTGATTTTATAGATGTACTATATGAGAAAAGATGTTTCTTTTCCGTTAGCATTATATCAAGTATCTTTGTTGCATAAAATGTAATTGTATAAGTTTGAAAGGAATGAAAATAAGTGTTTAATACTTATGTGTTGTATTCTATTCTAAAGATGACCTTCTTCGGTATATGTAACGAAGGGGCATTGTTATCTTTGTATAATATGGATGCTTTCGAGATTGATAATGAAAGCTTGTAAGTAATAAGACTAAATTCTTATGAGTATTTAGTAGTTCTAATTTGATCTAGCAAAAGCAATATTAGAATTAAATGATTGTCTCTCTAAAAGATAGGTTAAAATTGAGCCTAAAAGAGAGAACGCTCAACTAAATGGATTGAATTACTAATCCCTAGTCCTAAGCATAACAGGACAATAGTAAATTGGATTCTTAATCATTTATATCTTTAAACAAAAAAAAAAGTATGATATAAATTCAGTTAAGAGAACTGATAGGCAATCAAATGGAGTTCAGAAGGTAATCTCAAGCATAGGTTATGAGATATTGTTCCATTCTGTCGTTTTAGAATCAGGTGTATTCTGATGACTTCTTGATAAAAGCTTGACCGTAATACCTCTACCAAGTAATGAGTCTTTTAGAGGAGGGTCGTCTTAAGACGAAGAATCCAGGGATCGGAAAGGCTAACCTCAGGGTAAACGTCTTTAAAGTAATTTGTACTCAAGTGCTTAACGCATATTGATGAGTAGATCTTTTCGAGGCGGATTTAAAGGATGACGGCACAAGACAACTGCAGGGTTGTACCTCCGAGAAGATTAGGATCTTCTCGAAGTTACAACAATGCAAGTGACTTCTGACGACACCCTTTGCATTGATCGCTAAGATTTACATTTGTGACTGGACTAGTTACTCAGGGATTAATTAGGAACGTGGTCAGGTTGTAAGGCTGCCTAGGAGGTTCGGGGTATCTTGACACATTGGTCTAACTGTAAGGTTAAACCAGTATGTCACCGTATCCCTAACCCTCTGGATATCCCTATAACGTTATCACCTTGTTAATCTATCTCCGAGTGATTAAGTCGTGAAAGGAAGGACTGACAGTAGTCAGTTTAAGACATTCTATATAACATATGAATGGGGTGAAGGACGTATTCCAGATTGACGAGTATGCCGTTAAGGAATACGAGACATGAACAGTATGTTTCAAATCTTTGGCCAAAGTATCGCAAGCTGCTGATTGCGTTGTCCTAATTCACCTAGTCTAAGGGATGAGATGCCGATGAATAATGGTAACAATTATTCAGTTAGGTTCCTTGGACAGAGCATTCTGAATCCCAGATTAGGGAAGAGAACCGCAAGAGTATTGTGTTAAATAAAAACACTAACTCTTTTTACTCATGAATAGATCGGTAGATTACCGAGTCATGGAATGAATAGATCGGAGGTATTCAGTCATTGCATTTGCATATGGTTATGTCTGTTATATAAATGGTTATTTGAATTGTGAGTTCTAAATTATGTATTTAGAACCGATGTGCAATTATAAAAATAAAAAAAAAAAAAAAAAATTGACTTGTTCTATTGTCTAAAATGAGGATGTTACATCTTGGTATCAGAGCTGAAGGTTGCAGCTCTTGGACCTATTGAGTCCATAATACGATAAAAACCTGAATTTTCTTGTAATGAGAAAATGGTTAGAACAAGGGGAAACGTTGCGAAGTAATGCTCCACCCTGAAGGAGGAGCGGCAACAACCCTGTAAATGGATGAGATCCTTGCTGCCCTGTTGGACACAAGAGATCGCTTCGCTGTACTTGAACAGAAAGGTGGCAGGGAATGAGGAGGATGAAGAAGCGATAATAATAATCAAGCAACCCCATGAGGACAACCCCGACACGGGTGTTGATGTTAATCTGTGAATGCACACCTGCGGCGAGAGAAAATAAAAAGGCAGTTAGCGTGAGAACTCACTAATGATATCAAAAGGATAAGTCCACCTAAGTATGATGGCACCACATTAGGAGATGGAGCTGAGAACTGGCTCAGCGAAATGGAGAAGTACTTTGCTATAAGGAACTTCTCAGAAGAAACCAAGGCTATATGGGGAGCCTATCAGCTTTCTCACGAAGCGTCTTCGTGGTGGGATAGCCGAAAAGCTGAGCTAAACATTGATGAGACCAATATTACTTGGGATCAATTTAAAGGCTATTTTAGGCAATCGGTGGCTGCCACAACTTTTCTATGATCGAGAAAATGACAGAATTCCAGAACTTAGTTCAAGGGAAGTTGACAAAGAATCGACTCAGGAGCGGTTTACAAAACTCCTTAAGTATGTACCGCAATATCAAACTGACGAAAAGTTCAGGATACGGAAATTTATCATGGGATTGAATCTGTGATAGGGGGAGAGAGTCGATGTTCACACCCAACCACTATGGAAGGAGTTGTTGAAAAGGCCATAAGGCAAGAACAGAAATTAAAGGCTATTTCTGCTCATAAGGAGGAAGTGCGGAAGAAGGCAAAGAAACCCTTCTTCAACCTCTCTTGCACCCGAGAAAGGACCGTGGAAAAAGTTTGGAAACAGGAGTAAGTTTCGGGGGATAACAATAAGAAAGCAGCGAGTAAATAAGCTCATTGAAATGTAAGGGATAATTTTGTTAAAAATTATAATAATGGACAGAAGTCCTATGGAGGACACAGCGTGACAATTACAAGGTGGAGGTAATCTTTGAGCCTAAGAAGGGACCTATAGGAGAGGCTGCTACACTTGTGGTAAAGATCATTACGCAAATCAATGTCCTTTGAAAAGGATGATCGTGTCAAGACATAAGATACATGCTTTGCGAGTGCGAACAAGCAAAGGTGAAAAGCAAGCAACACCTATAGAAGTTAGGGTAAGTTATTTGGCATATTGTCTCTATTCTTTTTGATACAGGAGCTACTGAATGTTTTATTTCTAATAAACTTGCTTCTAAACTTAAAAGAAAAGGTGGGAAAATGGATAAATCTTGGTGTAGAGTATGGTAATAATTCCGCTCATACGGTAAGTATGTGTCTCTTTGGAGCAGTCCTTGATTTACCTAATTTCTCCACGGAAGTTGATCTCTACGTTGCACCCTTAGGGTCATATGACATTATTATTGGTGTCGATTGGTTATCTCGACCATAAAGCAAAGTTAGATTGCTATGAGAAGAACATAAAATGTTTAGATGATCACTGGAATCAGCAGAGATTCAAGGTGTGAAACGAGAAATTTCGAGTTAGAAAGCTGTCACCATGCGACTTAAAAAGGCTAAGAATAAAGGATGTACCCTTTATGCAAGTAAAGATATCGAATCTTGAGAAGAAGATAGTGATTTCATGAAGCAAATTCCACTTTATTACAAAGTTTCGAGGATGTTTTTCCCGAGGAATTACCAGGTTACCACCCAAGAGAGAATTTGATTTTACTATTGAAATCAAGCTCAAATCGAACCTATTTCAAGGCGCCTTATCGGATGACTACTACCGAGTTAGTCGAGCTTAAGGCACAATTACAAGAGCTTTTGTCAAAAGGATTGATTAGACCAAGTGTTTCACCTTGGGAGCACCTGTGATATTTGTGAAGAAAAAGGATGGAACACTGAGGCTGTGTATTGATTATCGGATGTTGAACAAAGCAACGATCAAGAACCGATATCCACTTCCTAGGATCGATGATCTGTTTGATCAGATGCGTGGAGCAGCGGTTTATTCTAAGATAGACCTTCGATCTGGTTATCATCAGCTGAGAATTAAAGAGGAAGATATTCATAAAACAGCTTTCCGAACAAGGTACGGACATTATGAATTCACAGTTCTAGCCTTTGGGTTAACTAATGCACTGAAATGCCTTTATGAATTTAATGAACAATATTTTTCAAGAATACCTGGACAAGTTTGTACTTGTATTCTTGGACGATATTCTCATTTATTCTAAGAGCGTTGAGGAGCACAATGAGCATTTGAAGATAGTATTGGGAATTTTGAGAAAGAGAAAGTTGTATGGTAAGTTATCCAAATGTTCTTTCTATGATTCAAGTTCGCTATTTGGGTCACGTCATAAGTAAAGAAGGAATCGCTGTAGATCCTTCAAAAATAACGGAAATAATTGAATGGCTCCGCACTAAAGAATGTGCATGAAGTGAGAAGCTTCATGGGTCTTCTTGCTGGTTACTATAGAAAATTTGTAAAGGATTTTTCTAAGGTAAGTTTGCACCAATAACTTCATTGCGCAGAAGAAGGATAAGAAATTCATGTGGAATGACAAGTGCGAAGCGGCTTTCAAAAGTCCGAAAGACCGGTTGACTTACGCACCTATATTGGCATGTGTACTGACCTAATGGGAATTTTACTGTTGTAACTGATGCTTCTGGGGAAGGTCTTGGAGGTGTTTTGCTGCAAAATGATCAAGTCATTGCTTATGAGAGTAGAAAACTTAAGATTCATGAGCTGAATTATGCCCCTCATGATTTGGAACTTGCTGCCATTGTTCATGCGCTTCAAGTCTGGAGACACTACTTACTAGGGAAACCTTTTGAGTTGAAAACTGATCACTTGGGTCTGAAATATATATTTACTCAGCCCAATCTGAATGCCAGACAAAGAAGGTGGTTAGAATTTTTATCACAATATGACTTTGATATTAGCTATATCAAAGGGAAGGAGAATAGAGTAGCTGATGCTCTAAGTCGTAGGAGGCACATTTCTGCTCTTATAACGTTGAGAACTCGGTTTAAAGACGAGGTAAAAAGTGCCTCGAGAATCGATGCATATTTTCAGCAAGTGAAAGCAACATTGTGAGAACCTAAAGATAAAAGGTATGAAGGTTTTCATCTTGATAATGAAGGAATCTTGCGTTATGAAAATAGGGTATATGTACTGTCTTTGAATGATTTGAGAAAGAAGTTGTTAGTTGAATTTCATAATTCACCTTTCTCTGGACACCGGGTATCACAAAAATGCTAGCTGATTTGAAACAAAGCAATACTTACGGAAAGGTATGAAAAAGGATGTGATAAATTTTGTGACTCGGTGCACCGGAATGTCGGCCGGGTGAAGGCGGAAGAGCATATGCACCTCTTTGGACTGTTATATCCTCATAGCATACCGCAGTACAAATGGCAAGTAATAACCATGGATTTTGTACAAGGACTACCTATGTCCGGGAATAAACATGATGTTATCACGGTAGTTGTGGATAAAGCGACTAAGGTAGCTCATTTCATCGCTGGAAATCTAAAGGATGATTCACCAAAGTCTTTGCCAAGAGGTTCGTACATGAAATTTTCAGATTGCATGGTGTACAGTAAGCGATTATTTGGCGACAGGATCCTAGAATGACATCAAGGTTTTGGCAAACGCTTAACGCAGCCCTAGGAACAAAACTAAACTTCGATTACGCATATCATCCGAAAGCGGATGGGCGGTCGAGAGGGTAAATCAAGTGTTGGAGGACATGTTGCGAATGTATTGCATGGATCAATAGTATAAATGGGAAGAGTATCTCCCATTAGTTGAGTTCTCATACAACAACACTTATCACTCATCTCTTAAGATGGCACCTTTTGAAGCACTTTATGGAAGAAAGTGCAGAACCCCTGTAAGTTGGGACAGTGTAGAGGATAGAGTGGTAATTGGACCAGAGATTCTCACAGAGATGGAACAGCAAGTTAAGCTGATTCGTGAACGATTAAAGGAGCGGCGGATGACGCAAGAAGAGCTATGCTGACCTTAAGCGGGTTGATAGAAAGTTTGAGCTTGGTGATAAGGTTTTTCTGCGTGTTAAACCCAGAAAGAGTTCTATAACTTTTGGCAAGGCTGCCAAGTTGTCACCACGATATGTGGGACCTTTCGAAATTATCGAAATAATCAATCCTGTAGCTTATCGTTTAGCATTGCCACCTGCTTTATCTCGTATGCATGATGTTTTCCATATTTCTTTGCTTAAGAAATATGTTTCAGATCTGTCACATGTTTTAAATTGGAATTCCTTGCAGGTCCAAGACCGGGAATAATCGTGGTTAAACCCACAAGAGTGCGGAAACTCGCTTGATTGCATTTAAGGAATCGTGATATTCAAGCAATGTAAGGTCCGGTGGGACCCGAGTTTAGCGAAGAAAGCGCAACTTAGGAAAACTCCGGAAGAGATGGCTGCTTTTCCTTCTCTTTTTGCAGAATGAAATCTGTTGATAAAATATCTTATTATGAACTTATTGTTTTTAAGTATTTATGAAAGCCATTGAAGGCGAGACTTTATTCGAGTTGAATAAAAGTGTTGTGACATTGATTTCGAAACTATTTAATATGGAAGTAGACACATTGTTTGTGTACTAATAAATTGATTGACCTAAAGGTTAAATTTAATATGTAATTCATCGGAGACGATGAATCTTTTTAGAGAGGAAGCATGTAACGCATACAGGCTGTTACTTTCTCCTAAGCATTCAAGTGTTGATATGTGATTTCTCGTAAAAGGATGTGTTCCTCGATTCAGAAATCATGCTTGATATGTACGAATTTCTTGCAGATTGCAGATCCTGACTGAGTCAAAATATAAATAGACTCTTTTATTTATTTCATTTTGTGTCTGAATATTAATCTGATCACGGAATGAATTATAGAGATATTCATCTATAATATCTAGACTTGGATCAGTGGAATTGATCCAAGTAATGCTTTAAATCTGTTGTGATAAAATTTTATATCACAGACCTTGAACAGGTTGCAAGATAAGGAAGCATTTAATAAGCTGGTCAGGAGTATGACTCAGGCTGATCTTGAGAAATGAAACGGTTCCCGATATCAAAGTATATCTGGAAGGTCTCGATTGTAGACCAGGTAATAATTCGTGGACATACAACTCTGCAATGAGAACAGGAGCTAACTCTGTTCTAGAAGTATGGTACAGGTCTTTCCGAGTTTCAGGACAAGGACCAAACTGAATTATTAAGGGTTAGTAACCTAAAACTAAAACCTAACCTAGGGGTTAGATTATTGATTAGTCTAACCTAGACCTAGGCTATTTGTTAATATCCTAAGTTAGTATCTTTGTGTAAATTTGTTAGTGTGGGTATAACCCTAAACTCTAACCTAAGATACTAACCTAACTTGGAGGAGATTATGAAGGGGACTATGAAGGGTGGCGGACTATGGGCGGTGTTTTCCATGGCAATAAATGTAAGGGATAAGGATGAGGACGGAGTCATGGCGGAGGCTAAAGCGGCTAATGCATGCGAGACTTGGCAATTGCTAAGTTTGGAAATGGACTTGAGTTTTTAGTTGGACCTGTCGCCATTCCGCGGTCGGTGGGAGTAGAGTTAAGCGGGAAAATTGGTTTAATGGCATTCAATACTCTCGGAAGTCGAGCTCGGAACTCGCGAGAAGGCATGCAAGCGGAAATTTGGTGGTTTGTTTGGCTTGTCCCGATTTTCGGTCTTCTCTCTCTCTCTGCTTGTTTCTTGGATCTTCGCACCAGCTTCTCTTGAGTTGCATGGCAAGTATGAACTGCCATAGCTCTTTCTCTATCGTGGAAGATATATTTGCGAGGAAGGCGAAATTTTGTTGGTCGCTTCATCGTGGAAAAAGGAAAGGAAGTTTGAGCTCAACTCGTGGTCTCGCTTCGGAAGTTTGATCAAAATACAGGCATCTTAGGCCCTAACCTTTAAATATCTTCTTTGTTTTTCAAGTGCTTTCATTAAAACAACTCTGTTCAAATGTTCTGTGAAGATTGGATGAATTTTCTATGAGATCTAGTTTGATTTTTATATCGTATCTCAAATGCTGGTTCGATTTTTCAATTTCTTCTTGATGGGTGTTTGTTTAAATCGAACTTCGACTCTATTTATTTGAGTATTCAATCACGGCTTATACATGTGTGGTATTTATTCTAAAGTTTGAATGTTCGGCTGTTTGGCGTGAGCCCTTAGAAAATACTGTGTGTAGTATAAGACCACTTTGTATGTCTTGATTCGTGGTCATTGTTTCTTGTTATAGAAAGCTGTATGAATGATTTGAAAGAATACTTGTAAGAATGTTTAGTATTATCGCTTCTTTGGGTACTCGGTCGTAGGATTTGTTGACAACGACTAATGATACTTTCGGGTTTCATTTTGTTTTCAATTTTGGCTTGGGGAGCAGTAAGCGTAGGGTTACCATAGTCTTTCGACCTAGCGGAAGTTGTTTTCCTTGTTATTAGGTTAGCGGGATTACTTGTGCCTTTGTGTGCAATATAATTACGCTTTGTACTTTGTTGTATCGACTCGGTGGAGTCGATGATTGAATCGTATTGCTTTCCTTGCTAGAAATGGATATTCGATTTGCTTCGCTTTGTTTCATTCTGAATGTTAGCCATGAATAGCATATATGGATTTATCAATCAATGTCATTGTACGTTGCTGTAGGGTTCAGTGGTTATGCGTGCAAACCTTTAACAGTCACTGTGTGAATATATAGATTATGCTATTACGACTTGGACGACTCTGAGGAGTCGATTGAATGATTCATTTTATTCATGAGCCGATTAAAGTTAAGTTGTTGGTATTTTAAGTGCCGGCGACTCAATGGAATAACATGTACTTCGATCTTGTTATTGAGATTGGAATTCCTTCGTGTTTTGGGATTCTGAGGTTCAGATTCTTAGGTAGGCATGTACGTCTTCGACCTGTGCAAATTAGTGTAAAATGATTGACAGAGAGTAATTTGTTGTCTGATTCTTGTTATGCTTCGTTGACTAATGTCAGTATGAATTCATATGCATTTGCTTGAATTGTTACCTCCGTTTGAATCCTTGGAATTCTGGAAAGGTAACTAATACTTCTGTCTCTTTCTGAGCTTGACCTTGGACACTGTCTTGTCACTTTTTGAGGTCCTTGTGTATGGATGACCGTTTCGTGTTCTGACCTTGTTTGGGTAAGTCGCGAACATCACTCCAAGACTTGCATGCGGCAAGGTAAGGATCGTTTGGTTGAATTCCTTTCTTTTACTTCAGTCCGATTTTGGCCGAGCAAGAATATGTATGCTTTATGTTCTTTTCAATCAACTGTCCGATTTGGTGTGCGTGATTTGGAAATATCGTGTGGGCAACATAGCATAGTCCATTGGAAACCTTCGATTGCTTGATGCAATAAGGTTGTTGTTTTTAGCGATACGCTTGTAGTTTCTTGTTTTCAACTTGTGTCAAGCCTTACTGTATAAAAGGAATTAGCATTGGGCTTAGGATTGATTCATGATTTGTGGATGTGTTGGTTGCTGTACAAGAGTTTGCTGTGTTTCTGTTTCTTGATTAAACAGTGATCTTGCTTGCGGCTTGTCTAACTTGTTCATTTATATACTGGTTGAATGTTTTCATATGTGAAGGCAGTACAGTGATGAACTTATGTGAAAGGAAGCATGAATGGTTTGGTTCTTTCTCTTCCTTTATTTAATATTATTGATAATTGACTATCAGTGGGAAATTGTTTGTAACATATTGGTGGAATCCCGAATTGTTATGTTATTTCCTTTTTGGAGAATGAAACAATCTGACCAATGTTGTGATTTTGGATTTAATGATTGTTGTGTGCTTTCGTTCCTTGTTTCTTAATATTTGATGAAATATTAGAAAGTGATTAAGACTATTACTAACAATGATAGAGTTACATATTTGTAATCATTCTGTATTACAAGGGCATAGTCGATTATGTTTACTTATGTGAATATCGATCTCATCTAAACGAGGGTGTTTAATGAAAACAATTGATGGATTGCGATTGTTTTAAAAGTTAGTGCTTATCATGCTCGGTTCATTGAAGCCGACTCATGTCGACTATTTTTGCTTGAGATGGTTGCCGTATGAGGTAAAAGCAATGCGAATGATAGTGATCGATTGTTTATTTGACTTATAAAGAATTACAGCTTGATTTTATAGATGTACTATATGAGAAAAGATGTTTCTTTTCCGTTAGCATTATATCAAGTATGCTGTTGCATAAAATGTAATTGTATAAGTTTGAAAGGAATGAAAATAAGTGTTTGATACTTATGTGTTGTATTCTATTCTGAAAGATGACCTTCTTCGGTATATGTAACGAAGGGGCATTGTTATCTTTGTATAATATGGATGCTTTCGAGATTGATAATGAAAGCTTGTAAGTAATTAGACTAAATTCTTATGAGTATTTAGTAGTTCTAATTGTTCTAGCAAAAGCAATATTAGAATTAAATGATTGTCTCTCTAAAAGATAGGTTAAAATTGAGCCTAAAAAGAGAACGCTCAACTAAATGGATTGAATTACTAATCCTAGTCCTAAGCATAACGGGACAATAGTAAATTGGATTCTTAATCATTTATATCTTTAAACAAAAAAAAAAGTATGATATAAATTCAGGTTAAGAGAGCGATAAGCAATCAAATGGAGTTGAGGAAGGTAATCTCAAGCATAGGTTATGAGATATTGTTCCATTAGCTGTCATTTTAGAATCGGGTGTATTCGATGACTTCTTGATAAAAGCTTGACCGTAATACCTCTACCAAGTAATGAGTCTTTTAGAGGAGGGTCGTCTTAAGGCGAATAATCCGAGGATCGGAAAGGCTAACCTCGGGTAAACGTCTTTAAAGTAATTTGTACTCAAGTGCTTAACGCATATTGTGAGTAGATCTTTTCGAGGCGGATTTAAAGGATGACGGCACAAGACAAGCTGCGGAGGTTGTACCTCCAGAAGATTAGGATCTTCTCGAAGTTACAACAATGCGGAGTGACTTCACGACACCTTTGCATTGATCGCTAAGATTTACATTTGTGGTTGGACTAGTTACTCGGGGATTAATTAGGAACGTGGTCGAGGTTGTAAGGCTGCCTAGGAGGTTCGGGGTATCTTTTCACATTGGTCTAAGCTGTAAGGTTAAACCAATATGTCACCGTATCCCTAACCCTCGGATATCCCTATAACGTTATCACCTTGTTAATCTATCTCCAGAGTGATTAAGTCGTGAAAGGAAGGGTGATAGTAGTCGGTTTAAGACATTCTATATAACATATGAATGGGGTGAAGGGACGTATTCAGTTAGCGACGAGTATGCCGTTAGGTGGGAATACGAGACATGAGCATATGTTTCAAATCTTTGGCCAAAGTATCGCTTGAGCTGCATTCTTGATTGCGTTGTCCTAATTCACCTAGTCTAAGGGATGAGATGCCGATGAATAATGGTAACAATTATTGATTAGGTTCTTGGGACATGAGCATTACGAATCCCGATTAGGAAGAGAACCGCAAGAGTATTGTGTTAAATAAAAACACTAACTCTTTTTACTCATGAATAGATGGTGGTAGATTACCAGGAGTCATGGAATGAATAGATCGGAGGTATTCCGAGTCATTGCAGCTGCATATGGTTATGCATTATATAAATGGTTATTTGAATTGTGAGTTCTAAATTATGTATTTAGAACCGGTATGCAATTATAAAAAAAAAAAAAAAAAAATTTGACTTGTTCTGTTATTGTCTAAAATGAGGATGTTACTGGAATATGGAGAAGAAGGAATAAGGATGATTCAAAAGAGGAACATGAAGAAAAAGAAGGAAATGATGATTCATCTACTCAAGAGAAAAAGAAAATATCAAATGCAAAAGGTGGAAGAAGAAAAGAAAGTTTAGAAACATGTTGATAAGGTTGAGGATACTACAACTACAGATATGGAAATCCACGTCAACATGAGAGAAAAAAATCATGGAGATGTCCTTGGACCGCGTCATATTTCCAACCAATATAGATATCACGGTAATTGGAGGAATAATCACTTTATTTATACAGGGGATCAATGGAGCAACAATTATGAAGCATGGAATCCTTATTATGGTTATACATGGAATCCTTATTATGGTTATGCATTGAATCCTTATGTTGGTTATGCATGGAATCCAAGGATGATAAACTATGGTCATGAATGGAATCAGAGTAGTGCAACGGAATATGGATATTAGTTCAGATATGTATCATCTACCAGGATCACATATGGATGGATGATCGATCATGGCACAAAGTGTGTAAAAATTTACAACACACTCATTACATGGTTTCTTCTTATGTTTCGAGGATGAAACATGTCAAGGAGGGAAGGAATGCTATGCACCTAGGGAAAGGATGTTATGATGTATATGTATTGATGGAGATGTCGACATGTGGCACACATCCCCTTATCTTATTATATCATTAATTTATGATTTATTATGCTTAAGAGGTCAGCCTCAATATTGGCCATAGGTTATAATGGTATATATAGGGGTTAGAATGTTGTAGTTAATCATCATATTGAGTATTGGAGTGTTATTGTATGGTTTGGAGGTTACCCCCTCGAAGTGGTATTGGAGGTTGCCCCCTCAAAGTGGAAAAGCTATTATATGATCATATTGTCATCATTTATCTATATTTTGGTGTTCTCTCATGTTATTCTCTTTTGTATATGTTACTGATTTATACAAGTGGTATCGGAGAGCAGTGATTTTGGCCAAAATTAGGGCAAAAACCCTAATTTTTTGTTTAGAATATATCTTGAAGATGGAATCTATTTTTTTCCCAATTTTTGCATCATAATTTGGCAACACTCTAAGTCATAATATCTGAAAAATTCAGCTCCATTGGATGCTTTTTGCAGATTTTATTGGTGTTTTAGGTTTTTTCATAAATTCACTTTTTAGGAAGCAAATTGTGTAGTTTTTAACAAAATTTATATTTTCGGAAATCTCTTGAAATTTTAGTTAGGGTTTGTTCTTTGTGTTTTTATCCATCTACTAAAATATTTTTAGAATTCCTAAACCCTAATCATGATCACGGGGATAACAAATTTTTATGGAAATGGTGAGATGGATGCTAAAGAATGGTGGATAAAATTTAAGAATATATATTTCTCATATTTCATGACAAGGAATAGGTTTTCACATTATCTTGGTGCTCCTACATGGATTTGGTTTTCTGATTTAAAAATGACAGGTAAGGATTGGTCTTGGGAGGAAATGGAACAACTTTTTTGGATAGATGGGACCACAAAGAGGAAGAAGAGTCAAAGGAAGATGATGGGGAAGAATATATTGAAGAATCAGAGAGAAAGAAGATGAAGAGGAAGGTGAATAATATTCAAGGTAAGATAATGGTGTAGCATATATTGAAGAATTAAACGCATAAGAAGTTGAAGAAGACTATGAAGAAGAGGAAGAAAAACAAGATATTGATGCAAAAAGAAGATATTATAGCTCCCAAGAAGGAAGATACCATATTTCAGTTTCATGGATGCATCAAAGGAATAATATAATTATTTCCATAAACCCTAACAGCAAGTATAACTTCATCAACAAGGATATGGCTCAACATCTACATATTCAAGAAAGTAATATCAAAGAAGCTCGGAAGTGAAGTGAATGGTAAGAAAATTCAAGTTTTGAAGATTTAAAACTTACTATGGACAAATAAACTTTACATTCAGATTTTTTTGCCTTATATATGGATGGTTTGGATATTTTTCTTGGGTATCCTTGGTTAGAGAAATTGGGGAAAATTAATATTAATATGAAAAATAAGTTTATGAAGATTTGGTACAAAAAGAAGAAGGTCACTACGGGATATCGAAGCTTAATGGAAATCAAAGAAAAGTCAATATAGACCATGAGGATGATTTAGAATAAGGATAAGAAGGGAATAAGGATGATTCAAAAGAGGAACATGAATAAAAAGAAGGAAATGATGATTCATCTACTCAAGAGAAAAAGAAAATATCAAATGCAAAGGTGGAAGAAGAAAAGAAAGTTTAGAAATAGGTTGATAAGGTTGAGGATACTACAACAGTTGTGTAGCATATGGAATCCACGTCAACATGAGAGAAAAAAATCATGGAGATATCCCGGGGTTGATAATATGTGGCGGGAGATATTCTAAACAAAAAATTAGGGTTTTGCCTAATTTTGGCGAAATCACTACTCGATACCACTTGTAAGGATATTACTTGTATAAATCATAACATATACTGGTAGAATAACATGAGAGAACACCAAAATATAGATGAATGATTACAATATGCTCATATAATAGCTTTTCCACTTGAGGGGGCAACCTCAATACCACTTCGAGGGGTAACCTCAAACCATACAATAACTCTCCAATACTCAATATGATGATTAACTACTGACCTTCTAACCCCTATATATACCATTCTAACCTATGGCCAATCACGAGGCCGACCTCCTAAGCATAATAAATCATAAATGAATGATATAATAATATAAGGGGATGTGTACCACATGTCGGCATCTCCATCAATACATATACATCATAACATCCTTTCCCTAGAGTGCATAGCATTCCTTCCCTCCTTGACATGTTTCGACCACGAAACATAAGAAGAAACCATGTAATGAGTGTGTTAGAATTAGCTCTCTTGTGGTTGATAAAAAAATTAGAATTTTTCTTGTTTGAATGTCATGGGTATTGCGTGATTCCTCTGAGAATGCTGATAAGTTCTAGACCAGTTTCAAAGGTCTTGATGTCTTGATATCTTGATCATAAGGATCAAAATTGTGGTATCTCTCATCCCACTCATCTAGCAATAAATCAAGGATAGGATGAGGGGTAACTTACTCATCAGGAGCTAAGTCTTGCTCATGTCATTCTGGTATTAAGCAATTTGATTGGATGTGAGTGGGGTCATATGACTCGATATGGTTAGAAAATATGGGATCAACTTATATTGTGAATTGGGTACAAAATCTGGTTTTTAACAGCATGTGAGTCCAATCTAAGGATAAATAACCACCTACTTTAGCAGTGAAGTCTCTAGACAAATAGATGGCAAACATAGGAGGAAAGTCAATGACATAAATTTCATGGGTTATAGTGAGGCTTAGGGAATGCATGAATTTTCAACTCAAGGAGTCTTTAATTACGCTAAGACATTTACAATTGACCCATCAAGTTATAAAACACCCCTAGACACATGATTGTATTTGAGACCTATGATATACGTAATTTTCTTGCACATTATAGAGTACTTAGCCCTAAATACAATACGATTTATGAACTAGGTATTTCCCACAATTATTAACATGTAAAAGGGTGGGGTTTTGATAGTTTTACTTACCACGATAATTATTTTCTTGACAAACATGAACCATGGCATGAACCTTGTATGTTATGGGATCCGTAGGAGGTAATTTCTTGAGGGCTTTACATAGGAGATCACGATGTGATGGAATGGCTAGCGCATCTCACATAGAAAAATTGACATTGGTCTTCTTGATTGCTCGACAATGTTAAAGGGAGACCCGTGGACTTCTACATCTAGGGCATGCCTAAACTCCTTCCACGGTCTCCATTCCTCTATTGGGGTGGTGTTTTATTTGGTGGATTTGGTTGAGTAATAACCTCTTTATCCTGACCATTCTGAAAATTCGATTGACTTGTTTTTGTTCACCACGACTTCTTTTTCCTTTTTTGTGGCTTTGAATTGATCCGTGGAAGGTGTAGATTGTAACTCCAACATCCTTTTCTTACCTGCTACATATTATCAGCCATGTTGATTGATGGTCTGTTAAAATTTCCTTCCATTTGGTTAAGCTGGCAAAAATTCGCAGCTCCAAAAAGAACATGAGATTAGTATCATTATTGGTTTCTTGACTTGCTTTTGTGGATGGATTTGGTGCCTTTAGCATTGGTTCATGTTGATTGGAATATCCTTAGACCATGTATACTTGAAGATGCATTTCCCTCTCATAGACATGATTGGTTATGTAGCGTGTTACATGGAAAACACCATTTTGTTTCTTGTGCCATATTGTTTTGCACAAAGGGACTAAAGCATGGCTTGAACTGGGAACAGAGAGATAGTGCTTGTGGAGGAGGAATTGTTTCCAATGGAAGAGGAGCACTTTGACCTTACCATATGTTATTCTATTGGTTTTATGTGTATCTTTGATTAGCAAGTTGATTTTTCCATGGTTGATACCCCTGATTAGAAGATTGCCATTGATTTTGATAATTCTTATAGGATTGGGCTTGTTGTTTCTCTAGGGATATGACTTTTTTTGTTAAGTTTCTAATCAAATCTTTCATTTCTTTATCCTCCTTTTAGTGGGATTTTTTGAGGTAGAAGTAAAAAATTTCAGATTTGGCTCAAGGATAGGAGCAATAGAAGGTTGAGAAACTTTAGGTAATTCCTGAATACAATGGCATGGGCATTCCAGGAGCTAATTTCCTAGCTTGTATTAAGTTATTTTCAGCTCTGATTGCAATTGCATAAGTAGTTGGTAGAGTTGTTCCTCCCATATATTGTATCATAACATATATATCAGATTTAAGAGATTTTAAAAAGTAAAGAAATGCACCTTATACTACAAGTCTCACGGGAGTTGGAATTCTGTCCCAAGTCCTCTGGAATCTGAAGTTGAAATCTGCTATTTGTCTAATTAGGTGCTCTCTTGATTGTAGTTAACTACTCCAATAGAGATAGGTTGTCTACTCTTTCTCCAAACTAGTCACAAAGGGTTGTGCACAACTGATCCTAGTTTTGAATTATTTTGCTCTTAGGTTTTGAACCATTGTATGGCTTTTCCTTTAAGTGATGAAACAAAAAAATTATTGCTACATCCATCTCAGTAATTTCATGGATAACACAAACATTTGTAATGTCTTGAATGTGGTCAACTAGATTAGTGTGATTTTCTCTAGTAAAATATGGGATATTTTTCAAGCAGCTTTTGGAATAGGATTTTGAGCATTCAAGGCAAGCAAATTGCTTCTGTGAAGTTTTAAAATGGCTTGTGTTGTGGTGGTTACTATTGATGATCCATTCTCGATAGGTCTGAGAACTCTTGTTGACTACAAGAAGGTCTGTCGAGAAGGAGGTGTAGAAAAGTTCTATTTAGAGGAGATAGGAATCTTTGAATCCTGCCTTCCTCTTCTTCCTCTCTGTCTGGGATAAGCTGTATGGAGACTCAAATACACCTTCTTCTCTTGTTACATACCATGTTTGTATCCTTCTCATAAATCAAGAACACTAAAAGCACCAATACTGCTAAAACCAGTTGATATTCTAAATGGAGTCATTTGGATGTGTTCTGCAAAGCCTCCAAAGGCTAGAGTTTCGAGGAATATACACATCAAAACTTGATAAAACTAGAAATATTAATTTGAAATGCCCCCTTTGGGTGTGCAAAACTATTGGAGCTCAAAAGTGTACCCTTCCCCAAGTCATAGACAACTTATTTTGAGAAACATGGGACTATCTCTCTGTGGGTCTGTAGGTCCTGAGACAGACCTCTAGAGAAGGTTGTCTTCTTTTACCTATGCTAATGCTAACACTTATCTTAATACTGAAAGAAAATCCTAACCTAAACATGCCAAGTGACTAGGGATAGAAGGAGATGCAGGAAAAGGGAAATCCTAAGCTAAGAGGGGGCAATAGCATCAGGAAAAAGGGTCGATCACTCTCCATAAGTGGAAGAAAAGAGGAAATACATAGGTGTGAGGGTAGAAACAGACGTTCCACAGATAATAACCACGTACATCTAGATTTCTTCACATAGAGAACACATGAAATGGAGTGTATGAAGTAAAGAGAACACCTGACATGCGAGAAATGTGAGAGAGGAAATGAGAAATAAAATGTGAGACTAGGGCAGAGAGATAGCCACAAAATCTGATTTTTATTGCTTGAGGGGGATACACGGTAATTTACATTCATGGAAGAAGGTGAAATACATTGAAAGACCAAGCTCAAGGTGTAAAACCCATGGGAAGTTGGCCACCATTTTGACATGGAGAAAGAGCTCTTAAATTTATAGAAAAAGAAGGAGAGAAGAAGAGAAGAAGAGAGGAAACTTGAAATCAAATTTCCAACCATCAATATCTGTCAAATAAATTCCTTGAAATAATTTAGGTGCCTCTGGTTATCCTTTACCACACAATTTTCCTTGTTGGAGAAAAAAGATGGGCACCCATACTGCATTAAATGATGGTAGTTGTGTTACTAGAATAATATATTTTGCATGTTAGAGAAGGCTTCCACATTTCCATGTATATATCCTCAATAAAATTAATAAATCTAGTTTCTAAGCCGTATAAGACATTGAGACATTTCCATTAATATAAATTTTACAAAGATCGGATCATCGATCAAAAGTTATGATGATTTTAGTCTCCCACAGAAAATTGTCATTTTTCGTTTTAATCGAAACACGTTTGTCTCCCTTCAATCTTGCATGGCTTTGACATCTATGGATTTTCCTTATGTTATGTGGTTCTACTAACTTCTACACTTTACTCCACATAAGCGTGATATGATGCGGCCTCATGTTGACTTCCATGGACTACCTTTCCTTCACCCGTGTCTTCTATTTGCTTTGTTCCCTAACTTTTCCTCCACTGAGATTCACTCCTTAGTCATAGCATTTCCTTTCAATCCGAAAAATGCCTAAACACTACCGCCACTAATTAATCCAAGTCCATGAAAAACCAAGTTTCTCTATATTGCGAAGGTGCAAAATAGACAACAATGTGTATATATATAAATATGATGACATACTAAGAATCCATTTAACATGGAAAGAAAAGTGTAACATGTAAATAGAATAAGGGAGAAAGAGTAAATGAAAACAAGATATGCATATGTAATGTATGAGTGGGATGATATAAAAAATATTACAATAGTAGGAGTAGCGTGCCCCAGTGAGATGTGTATGAGATGAGGTTCATTTATAGGAACCCTCAATAATCAAGAATGAACCATAGAACAAAAGTGTGTCATCGGGTAATGTATTGTGTGAGAATAGATACTAGAAATATGTATCGTGAAGTGTGGAGTGTGAAGTGTAGTGGATTTTAGGTTCATTTCATAATTATAACCCCATCATTTGAGTATGAGCTGTGGAACCCAGAGAGTGTCATAGGGTGGTGATGGTACAATGTGTGCACTAAGGATGTAGGAGTACTAAGGAAATATTAATCGTAAAGTGTTGAGCGTGAAGTGTGGTAGTAGAGACTAGAGATAACTTAATAGTGCTTGAGGGGGAATGTGATTCCCCTAGTGTCTATTATAAGGAGTTATTAGTAAAGAGATATGATTATTGTGGCTTTACAATAGCTAGATTATGTAAAGTGCACTAAAGGATGTGTATCGTATATATGAAGTAGTATGTGTGCTTATGAATAGAAGGATCCATAAGTAAGCACGAGTAGCAAAGTGCATATGGAGTAGTATAGAGAGATGTAGCAAGGTGTGCCTATAGATATGAGAAAGTGTTGCTAGCAAGATTGACATGAATTGCAAAGCAAGAGTGATGTATAGATGTGTATGTGAATAATATGGATAGACAATTGTTGATTAGAACATGTGGCTATGAGAGGGGGTCCTATGCCCCCAAGTGTGTAAGGAAGATCTATGTGATTATTCAAGAGAGACCATGTCATGGAGGTGGAATTAGAATAGGTAGAATATTACAAAAGCTACCAAAGAATAATTTCAACATGGCGAGGAAAACCCAATACAATTGAAGATCTGAACTAGATGAATAAGAAGTGTATTAGTAATAAGAATGTAACCATGAGGAGAAAATAGAATATTTATAGAATTGTGCATGTTGGAAATAGTGGAAAAAGTAAGTGCAAACATAAGGAACAGTATGTGAGTCAAAATATGTGTAACATATGTAATGTTGGGATGCTCATTAGTAGTAATGAAAATTAATAAGTGCAATTTTGAATATTATAAGCAATAAAGCAATATGAACTAGCCCCTATGATCATAGTCAAAAATGTAGAAAGAGGGGGATGAACGGATGTCCTAAATGTAATAAGATAAGGTGTAGCCATAGTAAATGAATTATGCATAGGATCATGGAAAGTGCGAGGATTAGGAATCAATGTAAAACCAATATATAATGTTTTAACATGTAATGAAGAAGATGTGGAGAGAGATGTAACATTGGAAGCACAAAGCATATGATCAATAGAAGTGTATCGAGGGTGAGACACTGATGGGAGGAGTATTATGGGTACCAGTATAGGATTGATCGTGTAAATCGGTAGCACTATGGTGCACCCCAATAGGATAAGGATGTTTAATGTAGGTAATTTCATTAGTATGATGTGTAACAAGAATATCACAAGGAGTAGCGACATGACGTGCATAATCTCTATAACAAAAGTATCCATAGAAGAAGGTGCGAGTTAGGGCATTGTGTGTTATGGCATGGGTGTGAATATTATCTAACCAAATATGGCCTAGAAGAATAGTATACGGAGCATCATGAGGCATAACATGACATAGAACATTAAGAGTGCAAGATCTCATAGTAAGGGGAAGAAAGATTGTGCCCAACACTTGTTTAGGTATATTATCAAGGCCATTGACACAAAGATTAGATGGATTGAGATGAGTACTAGAGAGTCTTATTTAATGGAGAAATGAAAGGGGACATGTGTTAAAACCATAGCTAGGATCAACTAGGACATGCTTAATGAGGAGATTATGAATTTGAACCTAGATATATAATGGGGAAGCTATGAAAGATCTGATAATGGGCATGTAAGGGTCGATTTCACCAAATGATTAAATTTAATTTATATTAATAATATTATAAAGTAACTATTGAAATAAACAATACATGAATGCTAAAATACAAAGTAATGACAAAATAAAATGAGCATGTATGATGTCAAACCCTAAGTAAGAGAGGGAGATATAAGGACTTATCTAGTTTTTGAGTGAACAGAAGTGATTTAGGCAAAGTAAAGTGTTAAACGAGATGCAAACAATGTCATAGCTTGCTCTCATTTGTAAATTCTAGAACTTAAGAATAGATCCGAACAAGGACACCTAGTGTAGGGAAAAGGAACACAGGGCACCTTTGGTGACTTTGTAGACACTAAAGCACACACTTTGGGTACATTTCTTAGGTCCTAATCACATACTACTATTCATATGATTCCTAACCAAGAAAAGTACTAATCGACCATTGTCTTGGGCATCTTTGCTTTCTTTTGGTTTCCTTCTTAGTCTTACACACCCTACTGCCCAGTCTAACTTTCGATAGTTCATCTTTTCAAATTCTAGACAACATTGCCCAAGTTCCCTCATCCCCTCTCAGGTGCTCCTGACCCCTTTGTATCTTTCTTGCATCTTTTGGGTCTTTTCTAGCCATTGGGAATCTTATTTTCTTGGTGGTCGGCCTTTTAGTGGTTAATTATGAAATTCAAACAAGGGAATCATATAAGCTATGTGATCATAATAAAGGACCAAGCTTTAAGCATCTACTACTATCACCTAAGGTTGCATCCAAAGGCATTTCAAGAGCATCAAAGCATCCATTCGAGGGATGAGGTATTGTATTCTTTACATACACTTCATAGGAGGGGAAGTTCATTTTCCCATGCACACATCTATTTAAATATTATACATATAGTCATTACTCGCTATCAGTGTATATTGCACAAGATCTACCCGAGGGCACGATTCTACACACATACACATAGAACTACATGGAGTATGAAATGTAGTGTAGTTCCCGAGATCGTAAGATCACTCGGTCCAAGTGACCATCGGGGTCGATCGACTCCCCCACTTGCATCTTTTTCTTATTAGGATTTGATGTGTTTTGGGGTTTTGCGGGTGTTCTTTCTCTTTGTGTATTTGGGAAAATTAAATGGGCATAATGTGACACAAGAGGTGATCAATGAAGAAGAGCGGTGAGATAGAATCAAAGCGTAAAATTTACTTTCCAACCATTTTCACATTCACAAGCACCCCGAAGCAATCTCTCGCGCTTATGTGCCCTTGACCCAATCTAAGCACCTTATTGCATATAGATCTCGGCCATCACACAATTTCCTAGGTTCACTTACTGACACTTTCCTCCTATTTATTAGTTTTCTAGTTTGACACAATCCAAGATTAATTGTGAAATCAACTAAGTATTTTATCCCTTCCCTGCAACTAGGGATTCAAATTTTAATTGCTTATTACTTAGGTTAGATATGTACTTTATTTCTATGTCATATCATTGTGACATCTTAAATTAGGAATTTAACATTTATTTATTTCAATATTTATTAAATCATTGTTAGAAATAAACTAACACTTAATTCACCATATGAGTTAAAGTGATATTTTAATAAAGTAATATTTTTAATTACTTTAGTTAGCTTAGTTAATAATGGGTTGTTACCTATCTTATCTCATTCGTATTTTTGAGGATGATGTTCTTTTCTTAGTTTATTATTCCGGATGCATTCCTATAGGAGACCGAGTTAGGGCGATAATCTATTCATGCATATTTGCTTAGTTTAGTTAATATTGATCCATATATTGTGGAAGAGATAGAAGTTGTCCATTATCACATAAATATTGTAGCTCTCTCTTTGATTGTAATGCTTGAATTTTGATATTAATAAAATACACAAGCACCGTCTTGTTTCTGTGTAAATATTCTATGTCAAATATTCTTTTTCAAGTATTAATTGTCAAGATTTATTTCATTATCAAGATTTGGTATCAGAGCCAGAAGAGCCTGAACTTGTGAGTGCTAGGGAGTGTAGGAAGTTTGAGGGAGGAGGACTAAGAAGCTTGAGCAGGAGGATCCAGAGTTTCCCCTAGCCTCTTCACAGCCCCTGCCCCTACTCCACACACCAACGGCTGAGCAATGCAAAAACTTGCACGAGAGTAGTGAATTGTTTTTTTGGGCTGCAATCAGCCCAACATACCTGGATGCACCTCCAATATTGGTAACAAAGTGATTGTATCAATTTGTTTTTTAATACTGTTCATTGCATATGAAGTATTTAAACAAAACTATATACAATTGTTTCAAGGTTTTTTTTTCTTTTTCTCTAATTTAGAGATCCCCTTTAGTGTGATTTAATTTAGTGGACCCCTAATTTTGGAGGCACCACTATTCGGGTCTAGTGTGTAGGTTTCATTTTAATTAAAAAACAAAGTTTGAACATCCACCACCAAATTGCAACCTGCATGTAGCTGTGGGATTTGCATATATCTATGGATTCACCTTCAGACCTATGGATTTACTTAACCGATTCACACCTACTGAGAGAAAAAACAAGTCGGATATTGATTTTCCTATCGTCTTCAACTGCAAGCTGTTGCAGATCTATCATTGGCGAATTCAAGCTCCATTCCTTTGTGACCATGTAGAACAAATATTTTAAGGTGAAGGGGAGGTGAATTTTTGAATCCATGGAGAAACCAAGGTGCATACAAGCCAAGTAAACCCTAATCGGGCCACGTTTTTATTTTTAAATTACACTTTTGGATTTTGTGAAAAAATTAGGAAAAAAAAATTTTTTCCATATTTTGAAAGGGGTCCAAAAAGATATAGAAATTGGAATTTGTACCTATCATAACATTCAATTGGTACCTCGGATTGAGGTGTTATTTTTGAAAGTGTGTGTTTCACGAGATTTATGCCTTGGCCTAGTTTTTAATAAGCTTTGTCTTGTAAAAATGGTAAAAATTATAGAGTCGTTTTTACTTGAAAAGAGGCAAAGAGTTCAAAATTTAATTTTTCAAATCAACCAAGAGATCCATTTTATTTTTACAAATCATCCAAAGAGCCAAATTTTTAACAAGACCGATAGTGATAAATATTGTAAATGGATGAAAAAGTGTACCCAAAATAATTAAATATTATTTTTGGGGGGGTGTGCATGCTTTAAGGGGGAAAAGTGTTCAATTTTTTCTTCTATTGTTTATCAGTCTTCACAATGGCCGCAATTATGGCACCAAAATTCTTTTTCCAGATTCTCAACTTTTACGTTCTAATAATTACCTAGCATGGAAAACAAAAATTCATGCACAACTTGATTTTGAAAATCTATGGTTTGTTGTTTCTGGTACATTAACAAGATCTATAACAGATGTTACACAACAAGCTACATTTGATCGTGAAAATCAAAAAGAAAAGTTAATAATCTTGTTTAGTGTTTCAGGATGAGTCACTGATCTCATATTCATGAGGCCACAAATGAAAAAAGAATCTTAGGATAAGTTGAAAAAAATATATGAGTCCAAAAATAAGAACACAATACTTCATCTCTATGAAGTCAACTATTGATCTTGAAAATGCAACCAAGCTGAGAAAGTTGAAATGTTTTTTAGAAGAGAAATAGCAACTTTACGTGCATCACTTCAAGCTTTGGAAGAAGAGAAGTAAGCTGACACATCACTTGTTCCTATAGTTTTGAGAGCTCTTCCTCCTTCTTAGAGGATTTTTGTGACCACGTTAAAAATAGCTGGTCAAACAATAGCTTTTTGAACAGGAGTTAGTGAATATGCTACAATGACAACAAGAAGTTATTCACTTAACTAGTGAAAGCTGGAAAAGCGAGCACTTGCTTCTAATCAAAAAGGAAAGAAATAGGCTAAGTCTAGTAAATAGCGTCTAAAGCAAGGTAACACTCGACAAGGCCAAAAGGCCCAACAAAAGTGTCTATTGTGGTCAAAAAGGACATGAGTTAAAGAATTTTGGTACAACACATTCCAACAAGGATCATCAGTGGCAAAAATATTGATAACCAATAAACAAAATCAAAGCCAATAGAGTAAACGGGGACAAAGTAATCAAAATTAGAAGTAGAAGCCAACTCAACAATGAAATGTAGCCAAACAAGAAGATCAATTTGATGATGATGAATTCTATATACGTACCTTGCAATCAAATGAAGTATCAATTCTACAAATAAAATTTGGTATGTTGACTCTAAGTGCTGACTCGACACATAACAAAAGAAATATTAGTTCTTCATAATGAGTAAAACACCCAAAAAAAATCATGTCTCTTTGGGGGATGATACATCATATAGCATTGAAGGCATTAGTTCCATTTCACTTCCACTTGGGCAACATAATTGTAAAATTACATATGTTTTGTATGTCCTTGATTTAACCAAAAATTTGTTATCCGTGAGTCATTTATTAGATCACAATCTCAAAATTGACTTTAATTGTAAAAGGTAGAAAAAAATGTGCATAATTTGAGATAAGTCACGAAGCTCAAAAATTGTTTAAAGCTTCAAATGTGAGCGAGAATGTTTTAGTTGGATTTTGTTCAATGAAAATGATAAAGCACTTGTAGCCAAGGATACATCATCAACTCAACTATAGCATCAAAGACTTGGACGTGTGAGTTTTGGCTATCTTGACACACTTCGTCGATACAACATGGTTAGTGGTTTTCCACCTCTAAAAAAGGGTACATATAAATGTCAGCATTGTTTGGCATGAAAACAACATAGAGCACCATTCAAACATAATACATTTCAAGCTAAGGAAAAACTTGACTTGATGTATACCAATCTGTGTGGACCAATGAGACCTAGTTACACTTTAGGTTTCAATATTTCATGCTCTTTGTTGATGATTTTTCAAGGAAAATGTGGATATATTATCTTCGTACAAAATACCAAGATTTTGAAACTTTCAAGAAGTTTAAAGCCTTTGTTGAAACAGAGTCTGGTAGGAAAATCAAAACACTCCACTCATATCGGGGGTGAATACACCAGCAATGAGTTCAATTTTTCGAAACATATGGCATTCGTTGTCAAATGGCACCTCCTCACACACCACAACAAAATGATGTTTTTGAAAGGTGAAATCGTACTATCATGGATATGGTGTGATGTAATATTGATGATGTAGGTTTATCCAAAATATTTTGGGCTAAAGCATCTAAAACGATAGTCTATCTACTAAACGAGTTCCCATCATTGCTCTTGATGGTGTTAGGAAATAAGGGATAAAATATGTGGAATAATCCATCGCATAATCACAACAATAGAAACTAATATGCAGAAAATATTACAGATCTCAAATAAAATTGCAGAATAAAATAACACAACACAAAGAGACAATATTTAACGTGGTTCACCCAATTTGGCCTACATCCACTAAGAATCACTTGCTCAAATTTTATTACAAGCCACCGCTCTCTCAATACAATACCCAGATCTGTTTGGAGCTATGCTCAACAAACTCTACAGAATTCACACCAAAATTCAAAACACATCTGCAATGCTACATTATGCCTACCATATGCACAAAACCATATAAATGAGACAGCTTGCTTAAGTAGTTTTACAAAACCATGGGTATCAAAACCATGGGCCAAACCATCCCATAAACCTATGGGTCAAAATTCCCACCCATATGAGAAAAGCATGTTTCTGGTATATCGGGCATGTTTTAAGGCAAAAAAAAAATCAAGGGTTATGCCCTCGAACCCCTACTACAGGGGCCGCCGGCCCCGAACGGCCGAGACAAGCTGTGGAAAGTGTATAGTACTCTTAGTGTCTTATCTTCAACACTTCCTCACATGAAAGCAGACTCCACAACCTAATAGATGGAGTAACACCACATGAAGCATGGTTAGGGGAATAATCCATCTATTTCACACCTTAGAGTTTTTGGATGCAAAGCAAGTATGCACATTCTAATAAACAAAGAACTAAGCTTGATATGAAATCGAAAAACTTATCTTCTTGGGATATAGTGATGAAGCACTTGGCTACAAAATTATGGATATAATAACAAGGAGGGTATACACTACTTGGGATGTTGAGTTCTTTAAGAAGAAAGAAGTAGATGCTCCTTCCATACACTCACATGATGAAAAAAAATCCCTACAGTGAAAATAGAGGATAGTAATCACTTTGATAATGAAAGTGATGATGGGGAGGATGGTGAAATTCAGCCTCCCACAAAAACCACTAAAAGTCTTCCAAAATGGTATACAATTATGATGAGAGATGCAAAATTGGATAGTTCCCGACACATCTACCACTAGAATGAGGACTCATAGTATGGCTTAGAATGAGTTCGGTTTGGCCTTAAAGTGTAAATTTGTTGAAAACTGCGAGTAGTCCATGTTTGAGAATCCTACAAGTTTAAACCTCGAAAGATGTTATGGATACGGAATATAAGTCACTTCTAAAAAATAATACATGGCGACTTATGGCTCTTCCACGGGGAAAAAGTTGATTGGATGTAGATGGATCATCAAAACAAAGTACAAAGTAGACAGCAAAATTGATAAACAAAAGGCTAAACTAGTTGTTAAGGGATATGGTCAAAAAGAAGGCATTTATTATGAGGAGACTTTTTCTCCCACAACTAAGATAAAAAACGTTCGGAGTTAATCTTTTCTCTAGCTACATAATTTGGTTGGAAAATACACCAAATGGATGCGAAAAGTGAATTTATTAATGGTGATTTATAGGAAAAAGTTTACATGACTCAACCAAAGGTTTTCATTACACCAAGTAAAGAGGAAAAGGTATGTAAACTCATAAAATCACTATATGGTTTAAATCAATCTCTCGGGGCATGGTTTATTAAAATCGATGAGCATCTCATTTAACATGGATTCAACAGAGTCCATACGATTCTAATCTCTATCTCAAAAATAAAGAGGGAGATAGTGATCATTGTAACATATGTCGATGATCTAGTCATCGCTAGAGGCTCGATGAGGATGATTGAGTCAACAAAGAAAGATCTAACATGATCATTCGTGACCGATCTCAGCTTCTACATTATTGTCTTGGACTTGAAGTTTGGCAAAGAGAAAATCATATCTTTGTGTCATAATTGAAATATGCTAAGACAAAACTTCGAAGTTCAATATGATGGATTCTAAACCAATTTCCACACCTATGGAGACAATACTTCAAGTTGTCTCAAACATATCCATCACCATAATTAAATGCAACTCTTTAACGACAGGTTGATCGATAGTCTCATCTAATTAAATTACACTAGGTCGAGGATGTTAGCTATGCAATCAGCTATCTTTCACGGTTCAAAATGCAAGAACCAAGGATTTCTCACTAGAAATCAGCAAAGTGGATCTTGAGGTACATCGGAGGAACTATGGACTATGGCCTAGAATACAATAATAACAATAACTTCTTCTTGATAGTATATTCAAATTCAGATCATATAGGAAACATAGATGATAGGAAATCCACTTCAGGATTTGTATTCTTTTTGGGATTTGGACTGATATCATGGGGGAGTAAGAAGCAGACTTGTGTTTCAAGATCCTCCATAGAATCAGAATATCATACTGATGAAGGGGTGGAGCTATCTATGAAGTGATATGGCTCTAACGTATACTCAAAGGATTGGGAATACCACAAAAAGATCCAACAATCCTACATGTAGACAACGAAGAAGTAATAAAACTTTTTTGGAATCCATTTTTTCATGAACACACCAAAAAAATTGAGGTGCAAGTACATTTCATTTGTGAACATATCCAAAACAACAACATCCAGTTAGCATTGTTTGATTGTGACGGAACATTAGTGTGCAAATATCTTCACAAAGTCTCTTGCACATCCTAAATTTGAGGCATTCAAATTATTTCTCTCCTATTCACTCTGAGAGCGTGATGAATTAAGGGGGAATGTTAAATAAACTAGACACTTACTTAATTCACCATGTGAGTTAAAGTGATATTGTAATAAAGTAATATTTTTAATTACTTTAGTTAGCTTAGTTAATAATGGGTTATCACCTATCTTGTCTCATTCCTATTTTTCATGATGATGTTATTTTCTTAGTTTATTATTCTTCGATGCGCATACTCATCCCCTAAGGCGAGTTAGGGGGTAATAAGCTATTCTGCATATTTTATTAGTTTATTTTATATCGTCCATATATTGTGGAATAGATGAGAAGTTGTCCATATCTATCAATACTGCAAGCTCTCTCTTTTGATTATAATGCTTGAATTTTGATATTGATAAAGTACACAAATGCACCCAAATCTTGTTTTTTTGTAAAGCTTATGTGGTCAAAAAAAAAAAATTCCAAGTATTAATTGTCAAGATTTATTTCCATCATCGATAATCATTTAGTGAACCCGATAGTTTCAATGACCCTAACTTTTGAGTATGTTTTCTTCTCAATTCATGGATCAATCTTCTTATCCTTTTTCAACCACAACTAACTTTTGGTATGGATATTATTGTTGTTGATTTTATGCAAGTTCATACTCAACATCATCCTTGCTTTATTACACCTAGGGCTGATCCAACTATCAATGTAATAACCACTCGCCACACTCATCCTCAAATGGCTCAATCATGTTTCTATCCCACTTTCTATCACTTATGTGACTCCTCCTACCACTTCTAAAGGATATGATATCATCAAGCAACTTAAGAATACAAAATATCTCTATGACTTATTGCACAATGCACCCGATTGTCATCAAACATTAGAGGCCACCCTTCATTCTCTATTCCACATTAAAAGCAATAATTCTTCTAATGGCCTTCACACATCTCATTTAGTCTCTCAAAAAATATACCACATGTTATATCATTTAGTGATGAGGACATATCACCATATGTTGTTGATAATCCATGTGTACCTTTTCTTATCACTACTATCATTGCACCATTTGTATCAAGTGTGTACTCATTAACAATGGATCCACCATTAATTTATGTTCTCACTCCTTTTAAAAAAATTGGCATTATAGATAATCTCATTACTAAAATTCCACTCTCATTCGTGGTTATGATTTAACTACTTGCACATGTTTGGCACTATCACATTACCTATACAAGTCGAGCCTAAGATTGTTCCTATGGTATTCTTCGTTATCGATGCCTCATTTAGTTTAATCTCTTGTTGGGTAGACCTTGATTCACACAATGCATGTTGTCCCATCCATTTTCATCGATGTGTTAAATTCTTACATGATGGATATGAACATACCATTGTTGCCAACCCGATCCATTCAAAGTTATGCCATATATACCCTAATCATTGTTATACATATTCTATCCAACCTATTCCATATAGAAATATTAGTACATATGATATTGGTCAATCTAGTGCTTCATAGCCTTCTTCCACTTCTACAAGCATGTCATCCATTTCCACTCATACTACTAATATCATTTCACCCCGTGTCTAATTCTCCTTCCCAAAGAAAATCACCACTCCACTCATTGAGAATCCTCTTGCTCCTACATCTAGCTCACCTCTACCAATATCCTTGATATGACTATCCAACATGATAATGCCAACATTGATGATTCTGATGATGAGGTTGATACCGTTGAGCTTATTGATGACAAATTATGCAATCTTAATTTTACTCCTATCGAGATAGATGAGTCATACTTAATGATACTTTCATTGTTATTGGCCCTAGTGAATATAAATTCAAGCAATCCCCTCCTTCTAATAATGTTATGGATACTTTATTGGGGGTATTTCCACATGGGATGTCATTTCACCATTCCCAATATTCTCATAAAGAATCACCATCACTTCCTCCTTTACATGCACCCTATTCATGAATGATTCTTATTGGCATCACATTCTATTTGATCCTACTTGCTCTAACATAGTTGCCAACACATATGATGGATTGGCTCGATTAGGATTCACACTAGATGATCTCCCTCCATCTCATTCTCCTCATCTATATCATGGATATGTTCATTAATATTACTTATGGCCTCCACGTCTTCCATTTATCAATATTTGTTGCATGCACTTCTCCACTTACTCTTGGGAAGTCTTGGCTTGACTACATTGGTGGTACTCTAGATCATGATCATATCGATATCACATTTCCTATGCCCTTTGACCGTGTTTCTATTTGCAATGATTCATTTCTCAGGTTATTCACAAAATATTACTCACTGGTATGCACATGGTTTTCCATTATCACCTTTTATTGATGAAGAATACGTAATGGGCATGTACAATTTACGTCCAATGGCTCTTTATATGATCAACCATACATATTATTGTTTACCAGGGTCTTGATGCATCTCCATTTGGCTTCGACCATGAAAATGATGATCTCTTAGATGATGTTACTTGATCATTCTCATCATCATACACTTGGGGGCATCATGCTTACTCTTTCCCCTTCTAGCATTCTCAGGTGTCTCACATTTTACTTGTCACTCTCTGCATCTAAGTCTTTCACATGCATCTTATACATCTTGATAAAATTGTATCATCATTACGAAATGACACACTCTCGTCTTTATGGTTCACACACTATTGTTGAGGGAATACTACATTCATGAACCTCACATCATACACACTACACATTTCACACTCGGCGCATTCATGACACATATTTCTAGCATCACATTCTTCACACTTCCATATAATGACACACTCTAGTTCCACGGTTCATATTAGACTATCGATGAGGGTATATATCTGAAATGAACATCACCAACATTCACTCTCTCTATGCTCTACATGCTTTCATTGATCTATCTTTCTAGCATACATTATTCAAACCATTTCCGATGACACACTCTTGTTTTATGGTTCATTCTTGACTATTGAGGGGTATTTTATAAATGAACCTCATCTCATCATACTCATTCACATTCACTTGAGGGCATGCATTGCTCCTATCACATTCAATTTGCATTCCATTCCATTCACACTCATAACATATTACATATCTTGGTTGTACATTATTCTTTTTTACTTATACTCACATGTTACACTTTACTTACTATGTTAGATGGATATTTCAGTATGTCATTATCTTTTCTATATACTCATGCACGTTCACTCTTCTTCTAGTTGTGAATGCATACTTTACATAGATCATTACAAGCAACATCGATGCTTAGAACTATACCTCTTATTAGGCCCATGCGAGCTCTCTGGGGAATCTAATTTCATACGCATGTCTGGCACATGTGTTATTGTTTCATTTTATACTACTTCATATTCTTACTAGCACACTTCTATATCAGATCATACACATGCTTTGACATACTTTTATCTTTCTAACATGCTACTTGGTGATTCATGTGTACATTTACTTTGCGTGAATTATTTTCTACCATGGTTGTCTATTTACTTTTCTTCTTGTTTACTATTTTTCATTATTTATTTTTCCTATGTCCTTTTACTTCTTGTATGCTTTTGCCACTTTGGCCTGATTATCTTGTGACATTGTGAGTGATGTCTCATGTTTGTAACCTGATTTTTACATGGTCTATCATCTTCTTCATTTTCTTAGATATTTTATGACATATGCATATGTGTTTTGTTTTTAATTAACCGTGTTTTATCAGCCACTTGTTTACATGTGCCTTGGTTTTACCATGCACATTCCCTCCCCCTGAGGGCATCATTTTCAAATCAACATATGGTCCTCTCTTTGGGATGCATTCTCCTAGCGATGTCGCATGCACCCCAAACGAAGGGGGCATACATTGGATGAATCGTCACCCCATCAGTCAGTACACAATCACAGTTTAGACATAATTTAGTATCATGAAAAACACATAATAAAGTTATAGAATGGCCGAGAATTTGACTTGGGTCTTTGACAACACAAATGCCAGTGCCAGATACTAACACTAGTTCTGGGTGCCCTTAACCCTTCTAAGGTGCTTATGACCGGGGGTAGTTGCACATTTTTCTCATATCAACCACAATTTTAATAGTTTACACTGTGTTTTTCACGGTACAAGCACGGTCCTCTCAGCGATCAAGCATACATGCTTTTTCCTATTTTCTATTTTCCATTGGATAGAAACTAGATTGAAATGGATCAAACTTGAACAAATCAAGATCACACCATCTAGTGGTGTATAAATCTTTGGGAAGTAGTCAAAGGATGGAGAATAACACTAGACCTTTCTCCCTACACTTCTTCTTCCATCGTGGCGTGAGATCCCCAAAAAACTCGCACTTGGCGTGAGATCACCCGAAAAAATTCATTCTTGGCATGAGATCACCCAAAAACTCATTCTTCTACAACATTTTTAGGACACTTTCTATCCTTTTCACTCATCATGGATCAGGTGCACATGTTCCTTTTCACATTTTTACATACTTTTTACATACTTGGATCAAATTTTCATATACACATATTTGACTACTCTTTTCTCTTCTCTTTTGTAGGTTCATCCTCTTATACAAGCAACCCACATCATCAAGTGACATCAACAAACACATGCAATGACATAGTACACACATGACTTTCCCCCACAGGGTACACTTCCTCTTTCCTTAGCTTCCACACTTCATTTTTATCACTCCACACTTTTTCTTGTCTCCTTGACATGCTTTTGCCATCAATCTACATGGTTATTAGGTACACATATCTTATCTACTTTATGTTATTATCAAGTATTCACTCAACAACATAAAGTGGGGGAAAATGTAGACACTAAATCATGCACATTGGGTACATTTCTAGGTCTAATCACATACTACTATTCATATGATTCCTAAGTGAGAAAACTATTAATTGCCACTTTTTGGCCTCTTTGCTTTATTTTCGGTTTCTTCTTGGTCTTACACCCTATACCCAGTCGATGACTTTCTTGCTTTATCTTTTTCTTACTTCTAGACACCAACACCAGAAAATATCCTAGCACCTCAAGTGCCCTCGCTGGGTGCCCTCGACATCTTTATATCTTACTCACTCCTTTTGGGTCTTTTATCTTTTGGGCATCTTATTTCTTATGGTTTTCCTTTTATTTGTTAATTATGAAATTCAAACAAAGGAATCATATAAATATAAAGTGATGTGACCATAATAAAGGACCAAGCTCTAAGCATCTACTATTATCACCTAAGGTTGCATCCAAAGGCATTTCAAGAGCATCAAAGCATCCATCTAGTACTCACATTAAGGGACAAAGGGACTGCATTCTTCTACATACACTTCATAGGATGGGAAGTTCATTTTCCATGCACACATCTATTTACATTACTATATCTAGATATTGCTCACTATTCAAGTTCATCTTGCACAAAAGAACACTAGGGCATGATTTACATATACACACACACACTAGAACTATATGGATTTGAAATGTAGTGCAAATGCCGGATCGTAAGTTCACTTTAGTCGGGTGACCATTTGGGTCGATTTGAACTCCCCATTTACATATTTTCTTTTTAATATTTGATGTGTTTTGGGGTTTTGTAGGTGCTCTTTCTCTTTGTATATTTCGAGTTAATTCTACGGGCATAAGTACAACACACACATGATATCAACAACGAAGGGCATTGACATAGAATGATACTATAAAATGTACTTTCCAACCATTTTCGTGATTTATGGGTGCCAGAAAAGTCTCTGTAAGACCTGCAGGCACCCTGATGACTAGTCCCAAAGCGCCCCAAGTCGGATAGATCCAACCATCACACAATTTATTGGGTTTGGTTTGGGATATTGTCCTCATCCATTTATCAATTTTCCAATCTCAATGACAATTTCAAGGATTAATTATGAAATCAGCTAAGTACTTTATCCCTTCCCTTGGAACTAGGGTTTCAAAATTTAATTGCTTATTTCTTAGGTTAGATATGTACTTTATTGTTATATCATATCATTATGACATGTAAAATTAGGAATTTAACATCTATATATTTCTATATTTGTTAAATCATTGATTAGACCTAAGTGTTGGTGATCTACGTGAAAATGCTCAAAAACTACTTTCTTATGTGTCTACAAGGTATTCATTATTGGTTCTTGTTGATCGCCCGATATTCACTTCTTGATGGATGAAGGTACCTATAACTGAGTAAGAAAAATTCACCTCCACAAAGCACATCAAACCTAAAAAGGAAAATGTAGAATGGGGAGTCAAACTAACCCTAACAATCACTCGAAGAGTGAACTTACAACCGATCATGAATTGCACATACATCTCAAAATCCATGTAGTTCTTATGTGTGTGTGTAAAAATGATTTCCTAGATTCCCTTGTGCAAGCTACATAATGATAGCATCTTTAGCTCTAGAATGTAGGAATGTAATAGTATGTGTGGATGGAATATAATAGACTTCCCCTTCTTATGTTGTGTATGTAGAATTATGTAGAGTTTGTCCCTTGAATGAATGCTATATGGATGTCTTTGGAGTGCTTTAGTTCCTTTAGAGTGGTTTAGTTCCTTGGAATGAAAGCTTAGGTGATGGTCATAATTCTTAGGTTTGGTCCTTTATTTTGAAAACATAACTATGTATTTAAATTATTCCCTTTTTTGAATTTCATAATCGATAACTAGAAGGCCGACCCATAAGTGAAAAATTCCTAAAAGATAAAAGAGACCCAAAAGGAGTGAGTAAGGTCATGAAAGGTTCAAAGCACCTGGGAGGGATAGGAATGCCTAGTTACATTTACTTATCTTGGATGGGCATTATGTAAAATCAGATCCATAAAAGATAAATTGGTTAAGTTTTGATGTCCTTTACCGTAGGGTGTGGAAGACCATTCTTGAGAGAAAGTAAGAGATAAAGAAAATAGGCCAAAAATAGTTATCAACCACTAGTTTTCTTGCTTAGGAATCGTTTATGCAAATCTATATACAATTTTCATACAATAAATCAAGTTAAGGAGGTTTAATCAACAACCTACACCAAACTCTCTAGATGAAGATTTTCACCAAGAAGCCTAAAATGGCTTAATCTTACAATTTGGACATTAATATTGCATTAAGAAGCTTAATCAAGCACTCTACTATATTCTTATACCCTCGCATCCAATGTAAATTCCACTTTATCACAATGATTCATAATCAAAGAAACAATCAACTTTTCCTTTTACCCCAACGCCGCCTTCTCCTTACTAACTTCTTAGCACCTAAGAAAACTTTTTCTTCTTAACTTTATTTTATACTTACCAAACTTTGAACACTATTTCAAATATATAATCAATGCTAACTTTCAACCCATAACTTGATTAAAAATGATCTAAATTTCATACTTCACCCTATCTAGCTCAAACTTACGTTCTTGTGCCCATAAGACAATCCCACTCTTCTTTGATTCATACGATGGAGCTTTCTAAACCTACCCGAACAAAGTGAGCTTATTCAAGAACCATTTTTCCTCAACATGGTGCATGCCAAATTCTATGATCCAACTCCAATAACTTCTCTCCCAAATCACCTCCTTTACCTTTCTAGCTTTATGGGTCTCAACTAGCCATGATTTAGGTCTTTTTAGCATAACTTTGCATGCATGAGGTTTGAGGCACAAAAAAATATATCTGGGCACCCATTTTGGATTTCTTACTTTGTGAAAAATTTCAATGTAGGCTTCTTTGGAAAAGGTCCATCAAAAGTCACAAAAACGGTTTTAATTAGGTCTTTGGATTGTCTAGAATCCACAAAGAACTAAACTATCATGCATTTATTCTAATTGTGCTCTTGTTTTCAAAAAAATATTCTTCTTGAATATGTTTTTGGAATTACTCTAGGTGATTTCTATCCATTTTCAAAATTTTCTCATGGTTCATTTGCAATAAATGAAGGTTTTTAGCTTCCAAACCCTAAGTATACCTTGTGCAAGCCTGAGAGGCTAAATTTTCCTATAACTCTCTCTAAACTTCGATTCAAGACTCTAAATTTTGTCCTTAGGTCTATTTTCCACTAACTTGTGTTATTTCCTTATCAGTAGGGGTAAATATATGCATTAAATCATGAACACTGCATTGGTAGATTGGCTCCTTATCTAAACTATCATGGCATGGTAATAGACTTCTGATGCATATGTTTCAATCAAAAAGAGTAATATATCTTCTTGTTTGGGTTTATAGTCTAATTTTGTAACACATTCAACTATATTTGATAATGAAAACAAATAGTATGTTCATCTATGTGATACTAAAAGCTTTCAAAAGTCCTCATTTCCTATAACAAATTTGATTGAATTTATCTCCTATAGGTGCATTCATATCAAAAAAGAGTAAGATCTTTGCATAGAATTCTTGGAAATTTTTCCTTAAGGTGTCATACCTTTATCAACCAATGGTTCAAACACGTCTACAACAAATGATTTATTCACAATCACTATGGATTCATGCAAAGAACACAATTAATAAAATTCATCATTTCTTTCGTATCTATACAATCGTGGTATTCCATCGAGTTTATGCTAGAAACGAAAGAACCTTAACTATTCAATCTCTCATTAAGTCATCACTCTTTAATGTAACTTCTTGAAACCTAACTAATTTTGATGGCTCATCACATTCACCCATCAACTCAAGAGGCATTTTAAATATTTTTGTGTTTCATAAACTCTAAATTCTCTCTTAAGACTCTTATAACATGCACTAGACACCTTACATATTCCCTCAAACCATCTTGACTCATTCTCTCTCCTTAATGACCCATATTTAACCCTTTTTACATATTTGAAATTTGAACTTGAAAATGGAGGGAAAGCTTGAATTTGAAATTTTGAGTAACTTATCCACTAATATCCTTCCCCATGACCTCGAAAACACATCCTGACATGCTTAGATTGACCTCCTCAAGCCATGGATAATTTTCATTTTGAAGTTCGTTGGATGATGTTCCCCTAAATCAAATCAGCATAAATGCTAACATGTTTTCATGACCTAGAAATATACCCAAGTGCTTGCTGAAATTTTTTTCTAGAAACCCCTCATTCTTAGTTAAGTATATTATTCTCACCTGTTGTATGATGAATTTAGAATATCCTTTTACAACCACATCCATGATTCTAAATTTAGACACCTTATATTTGAACCAATCAACATGGCCTCATACTCCCAGTTTCATACATTTTCGGTATAATCCACAAATTTAATGCAGCAAGAGAATATGCATTAGAAGACATCTCCATGTGGAGAATATAAAGCAACTCCAACTCCTTCCCATCCTTTTGAAACCTGCTCCATCAAATAACATAGTCCACATCCCCAGGATCAAAATTAGTATCATTAGATCCACGAAGTAAACTAGGTTGATTATATTCTCAATGAAATGTTTGTTCCACTATAAAAATTTCCACATCTACATTTTTATACAATACTTCATTTAAATCCCTTTGCATATCTTAAATCAAATGCAACATCCTTTGCTCTCTACATATTTTCACTTGTTCTCCTTCCACTTCAGAAGGAATTGTGCCATGTAGCGACAAGTCCATTTCAATGTTTCTCCAACCTGTAGCATTATCCTCGCTTTCTGTGCTGTAACAACATGCCCCACTTGGGAGGATGACAATCAATTACCACAATGTTCATAACAAGGAATTTACCCAATTAAAATGCAAGTTGAACAAAGTCCCCTAACAAAACCCACAACAAGAACTTATCTTGAATCCATAGCACAACATTTCACATAGTCTGGGTGAGATCTTAATTCCTAACTCATTCATCATTGTAATGGCATTTATGTTATAAAGAGGCCCTGAATCCAACATGTAATTGAATAGAAGCAACCATTCATTCATAAGTAAATTTACTTATAAAATGGATGTACATTAAGATGAATTTTCCATATTTGACATCCCGAATAAATCTAGTGCACCTCTTCTAAATATTCACTAATTTATTTAACTTCATAGTAGAATAGGGTCAAAAATGGGTAAGTAAGGATTTATGCACCAAGGAAAGCAAAGGTCATTTTTTCTATGCTCAAATATACGTATAAAGCTCATTTAAAGGGATTGTTATTTTGAACTAGATAAGGATAATAGCCATATCACAAGTAACATATACTTAGGCATTGGGAATTTGGGGGTATTGTGATTGATAACTATCTGAGATATAATAAGCCGGTGCTTGTGCAAAATAATGGATCAAATCATAAGATAAGGAATATTACTTTTAATTAGGCCAAAGATGTCTTCAATTTATATTAGTTGCCTCTTATTTTTATTTGTGTTTTTAGAGCAAGGGATCCCTTACTCACACTAGTGATAATATGATACTGTACTGTTTCATTGATTATATATGTAGTTCTTTTATTTAATAGACTAAGGAAATTATTTTCTATTTTGGAACAACAACAACCTTTTTAACTTCACCCTCAACCTTACTATTATTTTTCTGAGCCTGGAGCTCCTTATGATTCTCCTTTGAACGTGAATCTTATAAACTCTCAAGTCATAGTACTTTGCTTCAACTCCGATCTTTGTGAGCATTTTTTAGAGCTAAAATATCCTCACTCGTGGCCTTCCACCATTATACTTGTTATCATTTAATACCTCAAATATTCAAAATTATGGACTATAAATCATAAGTTCAAGTCACATTGATTGATTCTTCATCACCCAACATATAAATAGATTCTAAAATTTCTAATTTATTATCATCACAATAAATGCTGAGCATTGACATATGAAACTACAAGAAGGGTGAGGCATGCCAAAAAACAAATATTTACACCATGTTAAATCATCATCCATTTCATTTACCTCCATCAATGTTGTCACATGAGAGGGATCAAGAGTATTTCTTTGCTTACCACATCTATTTCCATGCCTTATTCTTTATAGAAAGGTCTCTTCCTTTTGTCAAATTTATATCATTCACATGCCCTTTATCTTGATATGGGGTCTTTCATTTAGATATTATTTATTTATAAGCAAAAGGCAAACACTTTTTTATTTCTAACCACTCTATAAGACAACTCCTTTAAATATCCCATCACTTTATCTAACCTCTACATCCATACTCCGAAAAAAGTATTGGGATAACTTATTTCTATTATAACTTCGTGAAGAAGTCAAGCATTTCTATTTTTGTGCTTTACAAAGCATCTACTGATGTTGTTCTCACAATATCTAATTTCCACGGTATAAGCTTGCCTTAGAATGAGGTGGGGCCTTTATCTCTAAGATAAAACCCAACCTTAACATCAAAGGCTTCATAATGTTTGATAATATAAACTACGTATGGAAGTTTGACATTTTTAGGCAATTTCATCATAATTTTAGTAAATCTAGCATTAAAATCTTACTGGAATACATTAGATGGTAAATTATTTACATGCAGCTCATGTTCACCTAAGGTACTTTATTTACCTTTATTGTATTTATCCTGCACCCACTTATGTGTGTGGCCTATTTCATTTATCTTATTTAGATATTAGGAGATGTTTATCTAGTTGTTAAGGTATAGTTCTTTCCATCCATCATATGGTATTATTTCTAGATCCTTGATATCTTTGATTCTCTCCTAAATCTATGGTCTTGAGCTGGTTCTTTGTTGACTAGTTATTTCCTTGATTATGCCGATTTGATCTATGACACTTGAAGATAATCCTTAGATTGTTATTCACTTCCTTGCCTATTTAAGCAAGGCCCATTCTCAATGTATTGCATTGAGTTCCATAATAATCATGATGATATTCTTTACTCATTTTTGTTTACAAGAGTTTTATGTAAAAGATTATTCTAGTTGATTGCTTTCCATCTTATTGATCGTGGTGTTTGAGTTAGCATATGTGTTCTTGGCTTGGTATGATCTAGTTCTTCGTTCCTTTCAAATTGATACAATGGTCTTATTGATATATCTCAAAACACTGCAAATGAGTAAATATAGTGATAAATAATATTTCACGCAAATTCTGACTGAAAACTTCTCTTCAGTCTCACACCATGAATTTACTGATTCCGATTAGGTGAAATCTGATAAAATAATCCTCTATCAAATCTCCTTAAAAGTGTTAATAATACAAGTACAGCCTAACAACATCTTGGCATATGACAATGTTATAATCATCAACTAAATTATTTTTAAAAATGAGATTTTGATCACACAAGAAATAGCATTTTTTCCATAAAATTTGGAAATTTATCATCTTTACGATTTCTTAACGGGGACTTCATTTGGATAACCTTGCATTGTTGAGAGAACGATTTGTATGAATTTATTTTCTACCAACAATGGGAGAGGATCCTAATAGCATGGCTAAAAGGCATTTAGGTATATGTCTGTATTCTATCCATATTATAATCTATAATGGGTTCGATTTTCCCTCGGGGAGGATGATCGGGAGATGGGAATATTAAGAAAACAATGCGAGAGTAGAAAGTATTTTGTGTTAGTTTCCTCTTTCAAATCACCAAGAGGATTATTATAGATTTAAGGAAAATTAATGAAACAAAAATTTTAAATGAGGGTTGATTTTACAGACAATTCATTTTCTTCGTGACATAGCAGGAAAACAGGGAATTCTAGGGTCTTTTCTGAACCAGTTGACCTCTATAGCTATTGTTTGCTTCTGCTAAAATGATTGAAGAAATTAGAAACAAAATCACAATTCTCAGCTCAAATATTCTCTAAGTTAAAATCTTCTTCCCATAATTTCAATGGAGATAAAAGAATAAATACGGTTCCTTGTATGAGTTTTGAAATTCACTTCTCTTTAGATTATTTATTTTTCTAGTGGAAGTTAACATGGTATTTATTTGATGAATCTACTTCAAAATAATGATTGTAACCCCCTAGATTTACTGATTTTTAGAACCACAATTGTACTCATTGTAGTTCGATTTGAAGTGGAAGTGATTTGGACATGTTCCTGAGTCTCTCACTCCCTTTAGAAATATTATCACTCATTGATTCACTTTAGAAAATTGAGAGAAAAATGCTCAAATTAGTGCCAAATAATTGTTTACTCAATAGCAACAAAAGGATCCTCGTGGAGAATTTATTCTCCACTCTATATAATTCTCCCTTTACAAAGTTGCACCAAAAATGTCCTCCATAACCTTCCTCCATGGAATTATTAAGATTCAAGAGGCAGAAACTTGGCTACATTTGGTGAAAACAATTCAATCCCGGACCAATGGGAGGAGAAGTTAGAGGCATCATTTAGATCACTTCCACAAAATGACAACCTTAAGGAAACACAAGTTCTACTTTGAATTAAGCCAAGTTTGGCAAAAGGTGACCCACGAAAGCTTCACAAATGGTAATCCATGAGGGGAAACACATACACATCCAAAGGATCTGGAGAATTTGATGGAGAGAAAGTTTCACCCATGAATCAAACAAAACTTCCACCTTTGGATCGGTATGAAAGCATAATTCTCTAATTTCCAACAAATCTTAAGTATCCAAGCGTATCATGGTAGGATTTGGAAGACCTATACACCAAGAATGTAGTTTTGCAAGTATGGTTGGAATGAACCGGATGATTTCGAGGAAAGTGATATGGATCCCAATTGTTCAAGAAAAACTTGTGAAGACCACCCCCGAAGCTACTGTCGGCCTTTAATTGCTCCTTGATTTCTCAACTATTTCTCCCAAGAACTGGGAGAATAATTGTAAATCTAGCCAACTTTTTAATTACATTGATTTTAAGTTGTTTGGAGCTTATAATGAAAATTTATGATTAAAAACCCAAAAAACCCAATCATGTTTATGGATCATCCCAGGTTTGATGTCCATGATCCTTATTTTTCAGCTAAGAACTTGGTTGTAAAATTTAACGGTGAAAAATCCTCGACCAACTATTCTATGCACCACATAGCCCACTTAGGATTTTTGGGTTGTATCAAGCTCTCAAGTTATCATCACCTTGATCTCAACTTTACGAGACATTCCAAATGACCGTGAGTTGGTCCCTTTGGGACAAATCATGTATTTCCCAATATTCGATGGGGTCATATTAGAATGCTTGAGAATGTCCTTATACGTATCATCTCACCTCACACTTGGGGTCATGGGTCCATGATCTTTCCTACCTTGAGCCACCTTCCGCTTGAGATTTTGATCCTTGCGGCGACGCATGAACCACCATAATTGAATACATGGACTAAAGATAGATTTTTGTGATATCTTGCCCCTTCCCACCTCTAGGGCCCATTGCACGTTCAATCTTTGGCGACCAATGACATGCTTTCGGGATTTCTAATGGATTTCGAGGATGCAAGATCTTACCTTGCAGCCAATTTTAACTTCACTTAAAGAACCCAAGTTCTCAAGAGAACATACCCCTATGTGTCCATTTTGGCCCCATTCTCATTAACTTAACAGAATTTGGACTTGGGCGAAGTGTTAAGTATAGATCCTTCACTCCGAGTTAAGCTAAGTGATATCACCAGAAAGCTTACTCATTATGTGATAGTTCCACTTTGTGAATATGATATCAATCCCTAAGCTAGAAGCTAGTGACCAATGAGTCCCCACATGTCCCTCACTTGGGCGGCTTGATTAAATTTTCACGCTCTAAATCATTAAGAAAATGGGTTTTTTTAGACGTCGTGACCTTGCAGTCTTGAAGCCCAAAACAAGTGAATTTGATCAATTTTTTTCTTGTTTTGAACTAAAGAGAACCTAGATCTGATCTATGCAGAAGCTAATTCTAGTGAGGTCTTGAGGATGAGTAGAAGTGTCCAAAATGCATGAATGGTCATGATCAAATCATAAATTTTATCTCTAAGGACAAAAATGAGGGTGAACCATTTTTGAAGCGTCGTGGAGACACATGGAGAGAAAATAGGAAAAAGGTTGACTTTTAGATTGATATATCGCTAGAAAAGTAGTTGAAAAGGAGTTTTAGAGTAATTTACTATACGAAGCTTGTTAGAGACATGAAACAAAGTAGTGGGACATAGGTATGTAACATGAAGAATTCACCTATAATGATTTCAAATTAATAGGATCTATGGTAAGACTCCATTCCATATTATTTATGGACTAATTCGAAGGGAGTCACGAGAATTGTAAGTAATAGATAATCGGAGAGAAGAGGCATAATATTATATAGAATATATGTGCAAGTTACATGATGAAATGAGCGAGAGAGTTGAAGTAGTGTAATCATGGTTACTGAGAAGATGCTAGATAGAAGGCACTGAAAGTAAAAACAAGGTTAGATACGGCAAGTATTTAATTGCGTTTGCGCAAGAGATATTTCCCAACAAGGGTATGTATATTAAACTAGAATTTAAAAAATATTGAGGGCACTGTAAATTATTAGTAAATGATGAGGGCCAAATCTTATATAAGATTAAATTTCCCTATAGGATTTGGATATCTCACATTGATATTTTAATGTTGTTGATTTGTCGTGTGTATGAGGAGAAAGTAATGTAGTAAAGGAAAAAAATGAATGTGAGGAAGGATCGGATGAAGGTGTGCAAAGAAAAATGGGAGCAATTGATTAGAGAAAACAAATACTAGAGAAGGAGGAAATAAATTCAGATACATATAAGACTCGGGAACTACTGAAGAAAACACATAGAAAATAACATCAAAGAATACTTAGTGAAGATGAGAGGAATTCGTAGAGAAGATACTGACTGGATGAGTTATAAGGAGCTTGATTAGCTAGGCCATATTGTTGGGAATTCTTAATTTATGAGAAAAACACACACTTTTTTAACATGCAGGTGTGGGCTGATTCAGGAGCATCATGGGAAAAGTTGTATTCTACATAACTTAGAAATTTTGACTAAGGAGTACAGAGGCATCTGAGGGTTAAAAGGAGAACAAAGAAACAAAGGAGTGTATGATAGAATGTTTTGGCAATTGCTGCATGGAGATACTGAAAAAAAAAAAATTGCATAATTTTTGTATACGTAAAGTTTGTGGTAGAATGGGTGTATAGTAGGACTATGAAGAAGGATTGCACATAATTGTGGAAAAATATTTTTAGAAGGATAGGTGTAGGAAGTTTGGAAGGTGGTGTGCATGCAGTTACCATGATGGAGTAAAAAAGAGGATGGTGTAGATTTTTATGAAGTTAATGTGTGAGATAAGTTAGTAATGAAGTATTGTGTAGTAGACTAAGGCACTAGAATGAAAAGTCTGAAAAATGAAAAAGGGATATATTTAGGAGTGATAGAGCCTGCAATCACGTGGGAGGCAATGGGGGTGAAGCATCCCAGCTAAGGGTTGCTTGACATGGATTCTATTGGTGAGGAAAATGGCTAAATCCTGGAGCCCACGTGTGTGAAGGGGTGTGTCACGTGCAGAGAGAAAAGGAATAAATGTCGGAATATATTGCCTGAGAGTGCGCTCGAGGAGGCATGAATAGTATGCGCGTGAACGGTTGTGTACAAGAAGTGGTTGAGAGCAAGAGATTGTGAGAAAAGTAGAAATCAGCTAAAAATAGGAAAAGCACGGGTTGGCATGATATGAGCAAGACATAGCTACAGATTGGAATGGAAATCATGGATAAGGCATCTCTAGAGAAGGATGAAAGCACATGTAGAGGCATTTAGATAAAGATAGAATATGCGTAGGTAGATATCTGATAAATATAGCATGGTGTAAGAATTAAGTTAAGCTATTAATAGCACGAATGGAAATAGAAACAGAAACTTGAGTTGAGGACTAAAGTCAGAGACTAAATATACATGTGGGATAAAGTATAGGATAGTCCTATTAATAGATTAAAATATTGTAAGAAGGTGAAAGGACAAGCAATACATATGTGCTT